>JAECWJ010000358.1:1200000-1800000 GCA_018150375.1 Drosophila sturtevanti
AGAAAACTCATTTAAGGAATGAAAAGTTTCGCTTGGTTGCAGCGGCAGCAGCAGCAATTAAGACAAAACCAATTCTGAGAAGCCGCGCCCTTTATATAGGAGAGAGACAGGGATAGAGATTCATATATACATATATAGTATGAATGGAGCTATAATTGAGTGACTCTTTAAAGGTTGCCCCCGAAAACTAAATCGCCCTCATACATTCATACAATGTATATATATATATATATATGTAGGTACAGCTAACAATTTGATGTTGACTCGCTGCTGGGCTCAACGAGGCGACTTCTAATTGTCTTTTATTTGTTGCATGTTACCTGGTAATTGCTCGTGTTGTTGTTGTTGTTGTTGTCTCTGATTGTGGGCGTAGGTCATGCTTGAGGGCGCCATGTTGCAACATTATTATATTGTTTCACCTTTATTTTTTTATATGATTTTATTATTTTTAACCATTTCGTTGTTGCTATTGTTATTGTTTTTGTTTTTGTTTTTGTCGTTGACTGTCCATGTGCGCGCGCTTTGCACCGAAAATGACTTTTTAATGACGCAATGATAATTCAATTTGTTTGGTGATTTATGCTTTATGATATTTCACTTTTTTCTTTTTGTTTTTGTTGTAACGAATTTTCAATACACACACACACTCACACGCACACATACTCATGCACATGCACATACACATCAACATTACAATATGTTGAAATTGAGAATGTAATTAGTGAAACTGAAATCAAATTATCAACTTTAATTTTTTTTCTCGGTCATTTTAAGCACCACCAAACTGAGTTATTATTTTGTAATTTATTTCTCTTTTTGGTTATTTATTCTCATATTTTCTGTAAGGCTAATTCTTTGCATAGTTTCCTCCCTCTTTTGTGCACAGACTTTTCCACTCTTTTCTTTACACTTTTGTCTTGCATAAATTTTTATTCCTCTTTTGCTTGCTAAGTGGGTGGCTTTTAATTTTCAAATATTTATGCTGCGCTTGCCGCAAGGAAAAACATTAAAAAACAACAACAACAAAAAAAGGTTTCAACATGCAAGATTTATGCACACACACACACACATAAATGGGTGGGGGAGGCACTCACAACAAACAAACAAAGTCAGAACAAAGATGCTTACAGCAGGAAGCCAAACAAACCACATGGAAAACTGATCAGAATGGGGGCCCAAAAAAATTTACTTCTGAAATTTAAGTATCATTAAAACCGGCTTAATTAACTTAATTATATGAGTTGTTGAGGCAAAAAGGATAGTGCACAATTTGCAAGTTTCTTAAACCAATAACTTTAAGATATTATTTAAGAAAAAACTACCAAAGAAAAAGGTTTTAAATAAATCCATTCAAAGTCTACTATCGATCGTATATTATATTAAAGAAAAAATCAATATATATAATAAATCTTTCCTACATTGATTTCTTTAATTTAAATAAGTCTGAATATAATGTTTATATCAAGTTATAAATTTTGATTTAAATTAAATTTTGATTTAATGTAACAAGAACGAAAGCACTTAAAAATGTTCAACTTTAAGACCCTTTTTCAATATGTAAGCGCATGCAAGAAATATTATTTTAGGAAATCTAAAATAAGTGCAAATTTTGACCAAATGTCTGCAAGCATTTCATCTAAAGGAGCATGAAAGGCTGAAGCCACCAGCAGTTAGGACAGGACAGGAGAGGACAGAACAGAGCAGAGCGGGACAGGGCAGATCGAGAGGCAGGCAGGCAGCCAGAAGGCAACTCAGCGGCTGTCACTGGAAGAGGTGTCAAGTGGCACAGCTTGGGAGGAGCCCCTGAACCAACCGAGCTGGGCAAAATATATATATATGTATATGCATACGTACATATATATAAAAAAAATATTCTTACAAAACATAATTTATGTTGCGCAAATTTTTAGTGGAGCTTCTACTCCCCCTCCTCACTCTCACTCTCTCACTCAACCACTCTGGTAAACTCTAGCTGGGCTTCTCTCTTTCTCCGCGTGCCCTATCTCCTGCATCCTCTGCATTGTTAACCAGAGATGCAAGGGCAATGCACTTGCCCCCCTCTTCTTCCTTTACCGGCAACTGTCGACACATGTTGTAAGCATTTTTTTCACTTTTTTTTTTTTTTTTTTGTATGCTGTGAGATTTATGAGTTGAGTTGGTGGTCTCCACCGTTCTGGGTTCAATGCACTCTTTTTGCTACTTTCACCGAGGTCCAAAAGAAGGAGAAGAAATTGCGGCTAGAAAGAAAAACCTCTAAACTAAACGTGAAAGCCAACGCCTCCACTTCAAAGTCTGAAAACGCCTCTGCCTCTGCTGTCTATATAGTCGTATACCTGTGACTTGATAAAAAAAAAAAAAAAAAAAAAAAAAAAAAGTAAAAGTCAATTGGCTGACAGGCACAAACTAACTCGTCCATGTCCAATCGTCCTCAGAGGAGCCAAAGATAAAGACGAAGTCAGAGAAAGAGAGAGAAAGAGAGAGAAAGAGAGAGAGAGAGAGTGAGAGAAGGGGGGGGACAACGAGACAGAGAGAGAAAGGAAGCTCGAGCATTTAATTAATTTACCACAAAATGTGGTTTTAGGCTTAAGGCTTATGCATAATCAGTTGAATGAGGTGGAGTACAAGGCGATGGCCCAACAACGGATTTGGCCAGCTCTACAAGGAAATGACGAAGGAAGAGTATAGAGCAGATGTAACAACAGTACATACATATGTGGAATGGAAGGAAGGAAGGAAAGATGGAGGTGGCATGTGAGTTGAACGCGAAACTCGTGACACATCCGTTGTTACTACTGCTGATGGTGCTGCTGATGCTGCTGCTGGAGCTGCTGCTGCGTAATGCAATTTCCCAAGCATAAATCCCCAGGCTGATGACAACATGTGTACATATATTATGAGTGTGTGTGCGTGGTGTGTTTGTGTGTGTGTGTGTGTCTGTAGTAAATGCAAATGCTGAACACGTAAACAGGTGGAAGAACAAGAGAGAGGGGAGAAACTCAGCAATAGCAAGAGCTACATAAATGCTGGGAAATCTTCCTAATGCCCAACTGGTGACGTGAGATATAGAGAGAGAAAGAGAGAGGGAGAGAGAGGGAGAGAAAGTGAGAGAGAGATAGAGATAGTGAGTGAGTGAAAGAAAACTTTCAACTCAACTTTCAAGCATTTTGATGACAGTTGCATATATTTTTGGGACTTATGCAAAGATCCATGGAAAATTCTCAACTAATTTGCTGTGTAAACCATGCAAGCAGATGATGATGATAATGATGATGATGATGATGAAGATAATAATGATGGGAACCTTGCTGCTGGCATATGATAACTAAAAGCTGGAGTGAAGAGTTACAACTTTCATAACCAAATTCATTAGGCATTTAACTATATAGCCTTAACCCAAACAGCCAAGTGTCAATGCAATATTAAAATATATATTTTAGCAAAAAGGATAACACAAATTGACTTGCTTGTTTAATTCTATACATTCCAGTTATAAAAGGATGTAGTTGAAATAAATTGAATTGATATGGTATAGCAAATGAATGTGAGAGAGTATCCTACACACACACACACATATCAGATTGTGCTTTAAACTTTATTTAACAAAAGATTATTCCACCTTTGACTAAATTACGATTTTAACTTGATATCGTTTCGTTCTTCTTGACTTGGCAAAAAGCTAGGGCCTCTTATGATTCTTAACTGGTTTAAGAGTGGATGGAATGGTGTGGCATTGCGATTGTTAACTTTACACTAAATATATTATATTATCGACATATGCAACTCAATGTGATTTGTAAGTTCGCTTTAAATATATGTTTTTTATATAGTTTACCATTTAAATTTGAAGGAGTGTGAGGGTGTTTTCCCATTTTAGACGCAAGTGTTCTCTTCTCATTCGATGCAAACGTTTTGGAAAAATTTTCCGGTTTTTAATTTGCCTCTTCTTTTCCATTCCTACTCTCCCACAACACACTGACCAAACTTATGCACTTTAGCAAAAGTATTCTCTTTGTTTTTGGACAATTCATTCTATTATCATGAGTTTTTGGTGCTTAAGTCTCAACTGAAAGTATATAATCGTACTGTTAGTTTACGCCATCTTACTTTTCATTCCCCTCTTTTCCTCTCTCTCTCTCTCAGCCGAGCAATAACTGACTAATTGCTTGAGTCCAAAGTGTGCACACACAACAAACACACGCATACACACGAACACACACACATACATCACAAACCCGTAACGTATTTGCATACCTAAAAACCTAACCTCAATTAGAGTCCTCTCTTGTGTAGAACTAAATCACATGCCAAAATATGGCAGTATATATATATACATAGTTATATATCATGCTATAGGCAGATTTTTGCATCAAACGGAAATGGGCGGCAATGTGGGCGAGGTTCACAAAACCACTTTTATGCAATTTTTATACAATGGCAAAAACAACAAAAACAACAATAACAACAAGAACAGCTAGAAAAGAGTAACAGCAGCACTTTGCACTTCCGTTTCCGGCAATTATTGTACGAACATAGTTTTTAAGTTCCCCAAGGTTTCCCCCCCTTCTTCCCTGCATCTGCAAGGCTCGGCTCAGTTTAGGGCAAGTTTGCCTGCTTGGCAATTTTCTTGAATATTATACGTTTCTTTCTTTTTTTGACGAAACACAAAAACCTCCGTACAACAACAGCAACAACAATAACAAGAGCAAGAAACAAAGGAAACTAAATGTCATTCAAAATGTTCGAATGCCTCGAATCGTGTATACCCTGTGTTGATGATTTCTTTCAATGCTTACCTGCAGTCTTTAAAGACCAAGTATTTAACTAGAATGAAGTTAATTAGACATACTTATTGAATATTAGTGAAAGTTTAGGATCTTCACATATTTATGGTCAAATAGATGAAAACACCAACAGCAGCATATACCCTATATATATGTTTATATATTTATTTATATATATATACATACATTGTACATACATTTCAATGCTGTCGAGCATGAAAAACTTTTTCAATTCGTTGCATTTCACAATTTGCATAAGTATTTTTACTCTCTCCTTTTCTTTCTCTCTCTCTCTCTCTCTCTCTCTCTCTCTCTAAAACTCAATTTACACATTTTTCTAGTCAAAAGTTAGTGAGTAAAAAGGTTTTCCTCTTCTATATTTAATATATATTTTCTAGCTTTTTTGTTGTTGTTATTTTACTGGTCCTTCCACCTATTGAGTGCCAAAAATTGTTGTATGCTTTGATGCTTCCAATCAAAATTCAATGCTCCAAAGGATTTATTTCTTTTCATTGTCCAGAGAATGAAAAGAAAAGTTATACAAGAGTGAGCGAGAGAGAGAGAAAGAGAAGGCGAGGGCGAGGCAGAAAGAAAAGTGTGGTCTTTTTATGGAAAAAAGTGTTGTGTTTGTGTTAAAAATATGTTTTAATTTTTCCTTTTAGCCATTGTGGCATAATTCTCATTGTTTATATGGAAGCGAGTGAGCTTTGGCCACACTTTGATTAATAACCATCTTGTTATTTTAATTAAACGAATTCTCTCAACTTAATTTATGCAATTCATAAGCAATTTCATCATTTTGCACTTGTCATGCAACAGAAATTCAAAAACCAGCCACAGAAGTGTGGAGTGATGGGCGAAAGAGGTTAGCGGGGGCGTCCAGAGGGGATGATGACAGAGACAAGGGAACAAGCTGGAAACATTTTCGAGTAGCTTGTAAGATGAAGAAGTTTGTGGTCTGTGTTAATGGTTAGTCCAAAAACAGTGGCGGGGGGAGAGTGGCAGAAGAGGAAGAGAAATAGAGAAATGCTGCAAAGAAAGAATCGAGAGAAATAATCCATAAATGAATTCAGTTTATGATATACTTAGTTTCAATAATGACAAGACTTAAGTCCAATTGATTTTTCCTTCCTCTACGACCCACAGATACATTTACCATTCACCATAGTAAATAAATAGTATGTAATTTATAGTAAGTTGGCTTTTACTATTTCCAATTTACATAAATTTACAATTCTCATTGGCGAATAACAGTGCAATCCTATTCAGTATAGATATATATATATATATAGTTACAACCATTGCTGCATAAAAATAAGAATTTATAGTTTTGGGACAAGAGTTTTAATAAAGAAATAACTAAATGAAATTTTAAGTTAAGAACCAGAATTTTCGTATGTTATTGTAATCAAATTATTATTTTGAGGAAGTATTTGAACTATAAATAGATACAATTACATTTCTTACAGTTAACCGCCGCCCCCCCTCTCTTCTATTATTTAACATAAGACTCTGTTTTATCCGCTTGACAACTGACAAGTCATTTAGAATTACAACACAGCTAAAGCAATAAGATAGTGAAATACCGTCAGAGAGACAGATAGACAGACAGACAGACAGAGAGAGAGAAAGAGAGAGAGACAAACAACAACAATGATGACAAGTTTGATGAGCAGCTTCAAGTTTACCATAAGAAACTGTCAGCATGAACTCCATTAATTGAAAAATAAATATATATACATATGCATGTAGGTAGATTGCGGGAGGAGGATTGAGGACTGGCTCGCATGCAAATACATTCTGTATAATTAAGAGACAGTCGAGAACTAATCGAAAGCAAACCACATATCCAGGCACTTAACCCAAGACACATAAGCATGAAATATAGACTAGTTAATACAATAGAATTTCAAAATCATTTTTTACAGGTCATTAGCAATAAGCAATCGAAACACGTTGTTGAGAAACGAACATTCGCCAATCACACCGCATGCCATTGCATTGAACGTGAACGATATGAGGAGAATGAACAGATGCGAACCACGGAGTATGCCACCATATTAAATTGCAATTGCCCATCCCATTTTGAAAAGATACTCCAAGACGATGGACAATGTCGCTGTGATTGCAGTTCGGGTAATGCTGTTTGCAATTCGTTTAAAGAAGGCATTGAACACTTTGCCATGAAAGATCGCAAGTAAGTAGAGAAAATATTATACGATTTACTCTTATAATATATGTTACATATAACCCTTTTCTTTCCACCTCCACCTCCACCTCCACCACACCCACGTACGTACACACACAACTCATTGCAGGTGCATAGTTTATGGACTCTGTAAGCCACCAACTTGTGCATTTGGCAACTATCTAATGAAGCATGGCCAATGTCCCAAACAGCCGATTTACAGTGTCATGTCGTAAGGAGTGACCACTACCAATATACATATATGAAACCGGATATAGTATTAGTCGCCCGATTTCAACCAAGGCAGACGAGCAAAACGAAAAAGAAGCAAAAACGAGAAAGAGTGAATTTAGTTGCATATCTCCTATACAAAAAGAAAACAAAAACAAAACCAAAAAAAAAATTTAAGAAAACAAATACAAAATTTAAATATATATGACTATATATGTATGTATGTATATGCTGATTGAATATAATTAGCGACAACCCACACACACACACACACACACACACAATAATTTTTGTCCTAAACAAAACGAGACGGGGTAAAGAAAGAGATGTATAAACCACATAAAAACAACAATTATAAGACTTTTTCGTGCATGTTTTAATCACAAAAAAAAAGAAATATAAATTATGGTAGCATTGTTCATAAATATTTAACAAAAACTCTACACGATAAAAAGAACAATATATTACAATATTTGAAAGGATAGATAATGCCATCGTTTTATCGATATATCGATATAATTTTAACGATCCCCAAAGTATTTGTCCATATTCCATAACATCTCGAACTGAAATAATTAATTATATCAAATAATATTTCGATACATCGCACTTTGAAGACTTTCGACAATATTGAATATTCGACATATCGCTCGAGTAGGTTTAAAGAAGATCATTAAAAAATAAATAACGATAACTCAAGCGTTGATATTTAACACGTATATATCGAAAGTTATCGCTGTCTAAAACAGTTCGAACTATATGATATCAAATTTATATCGATAAATGATGATGCATTTTTTCTCCTTAAATATATCAAACCATAAACAAAAAAATTCCAAAAATGAATATATATATATTTATATATATATATATATATATATATTGACTGCTTTTTAGTTTTTAAATTAACTAATATGTTACGTTATTTAATTATAATACAAAAAAAACAGTTTAAAAAAAAAGCAAAAAGAAAAGTTATCATAAATTTATCTTGTTAATTAAGCTAAGTTAATTACGAAAGGAAACAAATGCATTTTGCTATTGAATTTGCAACATATTTAATTTTAATTAATTTCTAGTCAAATTTTATTTTCATTTAATATGTGGAAAATATTTAAAAATATGTGTTTCTCACCCAGTTGCTGCTTACGTTTGGATCCGAACAATATCTTTGTTCAAATAACCGAGATTTAATTTATTTACACTAAAGTTCAGTGACAAATTAAACTGATTTTAGTCAGATATATCCAAACGGATAATTGTATTGCAGCTCTGGTTTATAGAAAAAAAATTCTCATCGATAAGAAAAGGAGACCGTTATCCCATATACCGATTTTTATTTAGCTTTATTTAACAATTTCGTAAGCCAATGTCAAAACTTTTTCTACTTTTAGATTTAGTTTTTTTTTTGACACACATCTCTGCTACGACAAAATATAGTAATAAAGGAAACATAAATGTATAAATCATATACAACTATATATATACATATATATATATATATCTATAAATGTATAACTCAATAGCCCTCTTTTCACCTCTTCATACACTTTTACTCACTCTCTGTCTTTCTCTCTCTATATAATTAAAAAAAAAAACCCAATTAAATACAAACAATATAGTCTTAATTTCCATTTCATTTTATTTTATTAATAAATAAATAAAAAGGAAACTTTGCAATGAAAAAATCACGAAAGTTAACTCTAGATTTTGAATATGTTTTAGCTCTGTATATAAATATAATTATTATATGTATATGCATTTCGAGTGATAAATTTTGGAAAAGTAAACAATTTTTTTTTGGTTGGTTAACAAGTGGCAATAAAATTTGCAAGCAATTATTAATATAAACAATACGCGACTAATCGAAATTTAAATACCCTTTGCAATTTTTCTGCTTGGTATCTAAAAATGTTACACACTCTTACAATCTCTAACTATATATGTATGTATATCACATATCTGTGTTAGTTTTTTGTCCCAAAAAAAAAAAGATTTATATTTTATCAGGCCTTGGCTAGAATATCAATCATATTATTTAATCGATTGATTATATAGAAAAGAAGCTGATATGCTAGAACGATCCTCGTATGATTCCGAAAAAACCTCCAATCTGACAAACTAACTAGCATTAAACTATACTTTAAACTCACATTCAAGAAATATCTGGGTTTGATATCAATTGGAGGAATCGAAAAGAATCTTAGAAGATTATTTGGACAGATAGACAGAGGGAGTTATATTCTATTTATTAGTAAAGACGATAAGAATATCTAAATGATTTCTATCATATTGCAAAGGAAATATAAATGACATTATAACCTTTGTTAGGGTATATTTCCATAATTATTCAACAATTTGAATGACTTTTCAAATTACCGCTTGTGGGCAATTATGATTGTCAAACCGTAAAAATAAAAGAAAAAGGAAAGGGGAAATAAAACAGTTTCACAATTGGCTAAAATTGTTAATGATTTGCGAATCTCATTTTCATTTTTATTTTCCAGTTGAGTGTGCAAAATGAATGCAATAAACAGGTCGTTTAATTTTCATTTAGTTTCCATTCGGATTTTCTATTTGCTTTGTATCTTTTACCTCTTTGCCATAATTTATGAGCCATTAATTTGCTCAAATTTTTTATCTATGTAAATTGCACAATTATAATATTGTTAATTTGAATTTTGCCCATTACACTCTAATTCAAATAAATATTTAACAAAGTTTGCGTAATTGTTTATATAGATGCTAAATAACAAATACACAAATACACATCTCAAATATACGAACAAAAGAAAGAAAAAAAGAACACTTCAAAATGATTTTATTTACAATTTTTAGCATAAATTTTAATGTACAATAAAAGATGAACACACGTTAAGCAAATAAAATTTGAGAGAAACAACAAAAAATATAAAAAAAACAACAACAAAATTTAATATAAAACATATTATTACTATGCGAAAATCCAAATAAATAAATAAATACAATAAAAAAAAACAATGTGGTAAAAAATAATACGTATTCATCATTTGTGGGAAAGTTCATTAACACACTGGAGGGGCTAAGGCGGAGGGTCGTGTCTGAATAAAAAGTGGTAGAAATTTAAACAATTGCTAATGGCTAAAAAGAAAAAAGGAAAATCCATGGTTGTGGAAAATAATAAAAAAAAAAATAATTGAGTATTGTTATTGTTTCTCAACCATAATCAGAGCATATTCTATTTAGATGGAATATGGAATGCTTTACAATAACAATTTATTTGACCAAGGCAGTCACTAATGTTGGTAATAATCCGTTTTATTTGCAATTTGTGTTCATTGTTGAAAAGAAATTTCACAAAATGGACATTATTTAGGCCATTAATCGATTTTTGATTTAATTTTCCCAAGAAATAAAACGTTCACTATTTTCATTGCATACTTTTGTGCGAATGCAACTGTTTTTGTGCCACGAAAATAAGTAATCGGGAAAGAGTTATTTATTTATGAAAAATAAATTCACTATTGACAATTTACTGTATGCATTATTAATGATTTTTTTTGTCAATCTGCAATATTTTTATGACAAATGCTTTAATAGAAATCATTTATACAAAACTGTTTATGTAAATTCGATTATTTAATATACATATATATTTGCATATGGCTTGCATAAATCAAGCTGAATCACAGCTTGATAAAATGTCAGTAACCAACAAATATAGTAAAATTATTATAAGAAATACAGATCAGCATTAACTGATATAATATATCCAGGTTATATACAGGTTACTCTAGTACGCGACATCTACATATAACAAATGGCAAGAAAATATAATTATTTTAAAAGTTATATTTGCTGTGTATCAAAAAAAAAAAAAAGGAAAAAGGACATCACAGCTTGCAACATTATGGCGAATTGGCATTTTGACAAAATTCCATTATTCCATCCAAATGAAAACATCATCTTTTCTATGGTTCTCTTCTGTAATTAAACAGAACTTCAGTTCCAAATTCAACTCCCCCAGGTGCTTGTAGGTGGCTAATGACAATTTTCCAAAAACATTTAACCACAGGTTCTAATGAAAATGCATAGCAAAACTAGTTACTTCTGAGAGGAAAAACTATGCAGTCAGTCAGAGGCAAGCCACACAATGTAATTTTCACACAAACAGATACAGGGACACAGGGACACACACACACACACACACACATACATACATACATACTTGTATATGGCACACATTCACACTACGAGTGCGAACAAACCATTATGATCTAATATTTATAGAATATATAAACAGAAATGCACCCAAAAGGGTTAACGATGATAATGATGATGATGATGATGATAATAATGAAGATGATGGCTCCACCTAGTGGCCAACAAGTGAAACATTTGCAGTCTCTGAGATAAAGATTCACAATGAAATGGCGTTACGTGGCATAGCAATTGAAAATGGGGCGTATAGGCGTGACTGTAAATTAATTCAATTAAACAAAAAGGCAAAAACCGTTGACTTTGGCTTTAAAATTGCATTCATCGATTTCCAGCCAAGTGAAATCACACGGAAATGGAAATGCAAACAAAGCAAAATGTTGGTAAAGAGGTAGGTCACAGTGGTTGGATGGGTGAAGGGGGCGTGGCATTTTGGACAAACTGCAACAGCAAACAGCGAAAAGGATCAGAGTGAATGTTGTGCCATTACGAGGGGAACGGTTTGAGGGCGGAGGACGGAGGGCGCTCGGTTTCTGGTTGGAGATTCCAACTTGCAAATTAAAACCGCATACGACAAGCAGTTGGAGGCATATAGAAGAACTATATAAAGGAGGAGACGGTGATGAAGGTGGATGCAGAGACGAGGATAACGGATAGCGAAGCGAAAGGATAAAACTGGGGGCTGGGCCACGATGATGTTGCCATGATACGCCTGCATAATTAATTCCCACGCACACACCCACCCACACAGATAAAGGAAAAGGAGCAAGTGGAAACGACAACAACAGCAAGAGAAGCAGCACCATTTCAGGTGGGTGACATTTTGCCTATCTTTCCCTTTTTGGCCACCCGCAGGAAATGCCGACAAACGGCAAATGCCGCAGCGCTTAAATTGAAACCCATCCCCATGTACACACACACACACCCACTCACATATATACATGCAGAGAAAAGGAAAATTTACATAAAGAGCCAAACCGTCTATATATACATATATATATATATATATCTGATTCCAAACTAAATGTGCTTAATTTCCCGTTGGTGACTGTTTTATTTTTTCCATTACTCTTACAAAAACCAAGTTTCCCTTGCTCTACATTTGAATCCTGTATTCAAAACGCATCCCGGACATATCAGAGATTGTATCTATGGATAATACATGTTACCTTTAGTTGAAATGGATTTTCAATTTAATATATGTAGTATATTTTACATGATGGAAAGCCATTGATTTGATGGATAAAATTGTTCATCAATTTTGTTTTTCTAAACTAAACGCAATTTCTATGAACAGAGGACGAACTTTTTTAGCTTATTAAATTTGATACTATATCCATATGCCATGTCAAATTTTAGACAATAAGAAATATTTATTCATTTTGAGAGTTTCACTTAATAAACTATTTAAACAAATATACAACAAGTTTGCAATAGGAATGGAAATAGAAGTCATAAAGAGCGGAAGGAAAGGAATTTGTCCAAAATGAAATTTAATTATCCATTAAGACAATTGACTTCTACTATGAGCTGCTAAATGACCATTTACTTCTAATAAACGTAGATCTAGTAATCATAATATATATTATATAATAAGTGTATTCAAATATCGTTATAGTGTTAGATGCTCTTCTTTCATCCTTGCCATAGCCTGGACATTCCGCTGTATGGCAATTTTATGAGCCAATTTCACATATAAGGCAAATGAATGTGTTATGTATTCATGTATACATATGTATGTATATCTATGTATATACATAAATATATATATATATATATATCCACATATAAAAGTCTGTTTGCATTCTGTATTAATGGTCCACATATATGTAGAATATATATATATTTTTTTCTGTTTTTCGTTATTACATAGTCGTTTCTGTTTGCATTTTGCTAAAACATTTATAAAGTACAAAGCATTAACACAATTTGCAATTTATGTATCAACAATTTTAATTGCATGGAAAAATCTATGCAAAAAGCAACAAAGAAAATGTAAATAAATTTTCCCAGATTTAAAGCAACTACATATTAAAGGCGATTGTTAACATTAATCTAAATACATATAATCAGACAGCTGGCCGAGAAATTTAATACACGATTCAATTGCTTTTTCTTGAAACATATTCAAAATATATGGTATTGACCTATAATTGTTACAAAAATAAGACCGATTTGTATTTCAAATTTTATTACATACATTGTTAAGTGGGGTAAGAATATTTCACATTAACCCACACACAAACCGTAGCTAGTGTGGTGTATGGTGTACGGTGAATTGTGAATGGTTTTCCCTTGTTTTGTAGAAGATCGTGCCGGGTGTTTTAGTTTAGCTTAACATTGACCTTTAAGCTCATAAATAACAACGACCCCAAATGCCCAGGCACGCACCACTGTTCAGAACAAGAAGATGCCAGCCACACGGTTTAAAACACTCTACTCGGCACATTCTCGTATACAAAAAAAAAAAAAAAAAAAAAAAAAAAAAGCCTTGAGATTATCCTGTGAACTTTTGCCTGGCCTCGAAATCGTGGTAAAACAAACGGGAACGAACAGTAAAAAGGAAAAACTTTTGGAGAGAGGGGAGAAAAGCTCATAAAAAATATTTACACATGCAGCACAAGAACTGAATGAGTGGGTATCTTTGGGGTTTGTGATGTGGAGATACAAATGTATCTTGATATGAAACGATTCGCATGTGGTGCACACAGAAACAGTAACAACAGCAACAACAACAATAACAACAATAACAATAACAACAACAACGATAACAGCAACAACAATTGACGAACTGGCTTGAAGGACAGACATGAAAGGATAGCCAAAGAGCAAAAACGAATGGGAGTATGAGTGGCAGTGGAAATGGAAGAGAGAACAAGCGAGACGATAAAGGCACAACAAAAAAGAAGAAAAAGAAAAAAAGAGTATTAAAAGAAAGTCAGTTGGCACAAAATGGAACATTGAAAGCATTTCATTACATATCGACATAAAGATACATAGAGAATGAGAGAGATATACAGCCAAAACAAAATTGTTAAACAATTGTAAATTCTAATTGAGAATTTCTAGGTGAAATCCTTTACTCTATCTATATTATAGAAAGTTTAGTTTAAAGTTGGGTGCAAGCTGCAGCATCCAAAAAGACTTTCAAAATAAAGTGCATTTCGCTTTAATTGAAGAATAAAATAGTAAATTCTGCACTCTGTTCTTAATTTAATTAATATAATCGTTTAATGGAAAGAATATCCTGTTTTTATTTTTATGAGCTGCACTTTCTTGTTTATGTTTAAAATTGATTAAATTAATAAAAAAAATAAACATCATACATTTATGATGTATTTAAAATAAACTTTTACATTTACAAAAAAAAAAAAAAAAACACAATTCTTTAATAAGCTTGCGAGTAAACTTGGTCCATAAAGTAGATTCTTGAATTTCAAACAAGTTATATGAGCAATAAGTGGGTGAGGATGTATAAACTTAAATTTTATAATCAATTTGAAGGCATGCCGCAGCGCCATTCATTTATTTCCATTAACTTCTTAGTTAATCATTTCTTTTAGCCATCAGTCTTCGATATCGATATCGATATCATCAAATTCTGGGTGTGTGCCTGTTTATGTCGTACTAACATTTTGCCTTTTGGCATCACACACACACACAGACACACATAAACCAACCCACAAAGTGCCAAAACGCAAAAACGCAAACGAACCAAGACAAATGTCAAGAAAAAACACTTCTGAACCAAAGCAACAAGAGCAAGACCAAACAGCTGGGCCAACATTGTAAGGGCGGGGGGAGGCTGGGATGAAAGAAATCAGAAGGGGAAAGGGAACAAGTTGAGAAAGGCAAAAGAAGCGTGTGCTAATCTTATTTTTATGGTCTCAACGGACTTGGTATTGTGGCCTTACGACATGTGTGTGAGTCAGTGTATGCATGTGTACGCGTGTGTCTGTGTGTGAGTTTGTTGAGTGTCTCTCTGAGCCAAGTTAACTTATTGGCCATGTTGTTTGCATATTAGTCACACAGCAAGAGACGTATCGTCGTGCGAAGAACCGTCCCTCCCACCCTCTCTTCTCCTAACAAGTGGTGTAAAGACCAACACCATTTCCAAATTGAGTATTAAACGTAAGCAAATGATGTTCTCCTTTTAGCTCCACATAGAAGCAGCTATTAGAATTAATCAAAGGGATTTTCGTTGTTAAAAAAAATTATTGGTAGACTCATTTCACTGCACCGAAGTTAAAGTGCCCTTTTTCTTCAAGTGTTCAATTTTCCGAAAATAAGTGACAATACAATTTATATGCATACCAGTAATGAGAATTAAGCACGATCGTGTCGTTTTACTACCATTTTTATATGCCTGCCATTCACAGTTAATTGTTAAAAAATCTTAACTCTGTGGATTTTTTTTTATTCAAACTGTGAAATATCTAATCGTTTTTTTTTTTTAAGATAAAAGAAAAACCTATCCGAATTTAAATTATTTTACTCCCCCGGTCTAAACCAGCTTTCTTTTGAAACATTTAATTGTCAAAAGTAGAAATTGGGGAAAGGATTGAGTCGGTCAAGCCTTTAAGTCTGTTTGACCATTATTCTTTTCTATGGATTTTAATGATCATGCGAAAACTCAATATTATATATATTAGAGAAAAAGCTATTTCCTTTATACAAATGAGATAATTTTGATTAAACAGTTATAAACCGTTTGCAAGGGTATTTAATGATAGGGTTAGTAGGAAAAGAAGAAGAGCTATCCTCTTAAATTTTAGCTTTTTTTCTTGTGTGTTTGGTCCATAAATTTCTGTCTTATTGATATTTATACTTGGGCTCCCGGAAATTGTACAGTGGCATACTCATATATATATACTCGAACATATATATGTATATATATGTATGTATATATATTGCCTGGCTAATATGCCATTTGGGAATGAACAGTGGAAACGGTTGGCTAATAGAGAGAATTGTAGTGTTTGGCTTTCGGCTTAATAATAATTGATTTTATTGATGGCCAGGCTTTGGGCCATGTTTGCGGCCTGCGTTTTGTGGGTCAATTAGATTTAAGCCCCCCCTAGATCAAAATACGCAATTTTCCATCTATTCAAATGGTAAATGATTTTTCCCACTTATTTTCAGGCTTTTGGGTAGTAATTAGATTTCATATTTTTCATTTATCTAATGAAATTTATTGAAACAAAAATTAAACAAATTAAAAGAGAAAAATTCAAATTATTTAGAATATTTAAAGTTTAGCTGAAGTAAACATTTTTTTCTAATATATATTTCAATAAATGCTAAAGTTAAATTTAATAAAATCTGGTTGGGGTAGGGACTCATCTTAAGTGTAAAGATTTTTTAACAATATATGTAAATGTGATATAATTTTGATTATCGTAGATACTAGACGAGTCACAGCTTTTTGGTGGCATTAAGGAACACTTTTATTTTACCAAAAATGGTTGGTTGCCTTTAGTATTGTATGCCATTTTCTAACAGATTTAATTAGAAATACTTCTAGTCACTTATGTCATAAAACAAATTCACTTATTTCTCTCTCATCAACAGCTATGAAGAATTTCTATAGTTTTTAGCTTTCCTTAACACATTACTTGAGCTCCATAAAGCCAAATGTCAAACCGGGCCCAAAGCCAACCCGCAAAACCCACACACACACACACACACTCTATGGTTTGGCTCTTCCATACAAAAATACTTGGTTCACCATGGTCTTCTTTTCATACATTTCAAGGCGAATTTTCCAGTTGACATAACCCAAAAGAAAAGTCCACGAGATGGCAAAGAAATTGGAGTAGGAGGTGCAGAACGTGCAAGAGAACGAGTTAATGGAAGGAGGAGCGGTAACATAAGGAGAAGAAGTACAAGGCGTATGCCATTGAAGCATTGCTTCAATTAACATAAAATATATGTATGCATGTGCGAGTGTATGTGTGTGTGTGTGTGTGTGTATGTGTATGTGTATTAGCGCTTTTCATTACCACCTCTTAAGTTTTTCCTCGCGCTTCCTTTATGAAAAGTATTTTCACGGATTTTTTTCTCTCTTGCTTCCCTCCGTCTCAATGTCGGCGGCAACAACTTGAAAAGACTTCCCACGAACTTTCTAATGCACCTACCGCACAATATGAGGCAGGCAAAGACTCCAAATAGGAGACTCCTAGGAGAGTTGCCGCCTCTTAGGCATTTAACAACCTTTCGCCCCATTTTCATTTTGGAAGGAAACCAAAAAAGAAAAGAAGAAAACCAACACCCACTCCTAACGATGACTAAAAGACAGGGAATTGACTGGCTGACTGGCTGACTGACTCTGACTATAACTATGACTGGGTCATTGAACGAAGCGAAACAAAACCAAATGATCTTGGTTCAATTTGATCTTTAGACAGTTTTATGCATAAACTTCACTCAATCTCCTTATCTCTCTCTTTGTCTCCCTCTCTCTTTTTCTCTCTCTATGGGCCAATTATTGAGATTTAACCATAGCTAGATAGTTGCTAGTTAATAAAGCTACATCAATGTAACGCCTACGCTTGTAACTCTTTTTTTCCATTGATTTCCATTTCATTTGAGGCCAAACTGGCAATAAAAATTATCATTTTGCAATTTAATTGCCAACATCAGAGATAGAGGGAGAGAGAGCGAGAGAGAGAGAGACAACGCCCCAAAGGCCAACGTCTCTTATGCGATAATTCAACTTCGTTTTTGTCTTGAATATATATATATATAGTATGGTTATATATCTTCCCTCTCTCTATGTATATATGTATATCTCCCTCAATGCTCCTACATACTTCATACCTCATACCCCGTACCTATATCTCTTCTCAAATCTGATGCAATCTCATCTGTATGGAGTTGACAGCCAATTGGCCAGTTTATCGCATTTGAAATTGAAAGCTTGTAAATAAACACGTTGGGGGTAAAAACAAAAAATAATCATTTATTCAAAATAATAACAATTGCAACGAACTTCCAGTGCTCTTTCCAATTCTTATCATATATATATATATATCAATTTTTAAAACAAATTAAAATTACTTTAAGATTGAAACGACTGAAGAAGAAGGCGAACCATTTTATACATATTCTTACATATTTCACATGGAAAACTATCTGTTTGGCCATAATCAATATGACCATCCAGTTAGTTGCAAAGAAGTTCAAAATGAAAAATTGCCAATTTTAATTGAATTTCATTCATCGTTGGCATTATTTTACCAAAAGGGTCAAAACCTTTTGGCCCACTTCAAGGAAACGTGTAGTAAGTAGTTATGGGACACGCCTCGCTTTTTCTGCTGCAGATTGTCAACGGATGAGCTTAATTGAAAAATGTCAAATACCGTTAAAGAGGCAATTACGTTGAGTAACTTTTATGAGAAAGAACGTATTATGTTACCTTACCACACTCACTAGTTATGCGATACCCATATCCAAGACCAAAGAAAAAATCGTAAAATATTTTAAATAAAACTAAAGCATTAAGTGAATTCACAGTGGATATTCCAACTTTTTACTTTCCTTTGGATTAACACATTCAATTATGCCGCACAGTGAACGCAATGAATGATGGACTGCTAATTCTCAAATCGGAAATTAGACAACATATGATAAATCGTCAATAAAATATAGTTAATTTATCAGACCTGCTTGAACTAAAACCTTCTTAAGACACAAACTAACTTAACTTATTCAGAGAGTTAAACTTTTTGGTCAAATGTCAGGGCCTCGTTTCACACATTTCCTGACAGCCGAGAGGAGCTAATAGACCAAGTGAACCAACCGCCCAAACCAACCACAGACAAAAGACAAATCACAGACACAAATTGGTTTACAATAACAACAATACAATTTACAACAAACAAAAACAAAATTTAAAAAAAAAGAAAAATGTTCAACAAACAAACGCAAACAGAAGAAACAAAATTGGCGAGGGACAATTGTGAAGGAAGGGGGAAAGGGGGATGGAAAGACTAGGAAAAACCGCTGGCAGACACAAATATTGCAAATTTACAAAGGCAATTTGCATAAAACTCATATTTGGTGGCTCGTCTAGTTGTTTCTTTGGGCGACACCACACACACACACACACACACCATATACCATACACGGCACACCACACAGGTCGAAACAATTTATATGCAAAAAAAAAAAAAAGAAGAAGAAGAAAAACGCAAAACAAAAATGCCATTTCATAATCGAAATGCTGAGGTAACCCGTTGAGGTCAACCGGTAATAAACCCTCAATGGCCTTTGGCAATTAAGCGACAAAAATTTCCAATATACAAACATCATAGATTTACCTAGAGGAAAATAATTTCCACCTTGATTTAACTTGGTATTGAAATTGAGGTAACCCCAAAACAAGCTACACTAATTGGTAAACCATTTAGAGGGTGGGGGAAGGGGGGGTGTTGGTAGGAAAGGAGGAGTAGCGAGACAACTACTAAGTACATCAACTGTCATGCCTGTTTAATCAATCAAACTGCGGCTTCGTCTCGGTGTGTGACGGACTGTCGATCTATCTATATATTGGTCTACTGGTCTCTAGGTCTCCTACCAATCTGGGATTTCTCTCTCACTCTCTGTGACGCTCTCTCTCTCGCTGTGTGGTTACCACATATACATACATATAATTTTTTTTAACGTGCCAAGCATCACGTTGGCAGCTACCTGCCAAGGTACACCAAATATATGTATAAAACTGCCCACGTGCTTAACAACTGAATGGAGTTGAAGATGATGAGGATGGGGCTGATAATGATGATGCTCATACTAATGCTGATGTGTACCCACATCTTCAATTTTAACAAATAACCGGGCAAAGGAGCAACAACAGCTACCTGATTCATCAAATATACATACATACGTATGACTGACATTCACAAATATATCCCATTACAATATTTGACGGTTGGGTTAGCGGGTTCATTTGTTTAACAAACGTGCAACAGCGCTACGGATTTTTAATCATAAGCTAAACAATGTAAAACTATTATATTTCCCATACAAATACCCAAAAAAAAGTTTGAAGTAAAGTTGTCTTTTGTTAAAGGAAACAAATAGACAACGTCATTTAGGTACACAGAAGATAATAGGAATGCAATTTTATACTCATAAAATTAAACTAAATGGAAGCAATTTAAGTTTCTTCTTAATTCTATTTCGCCCTTCCATTTAGGGGGAACTCTAATTAATTTTTTTTAACAACTTTCCATTTTGAATCATAAATAGTTTTAAAAAAAAACAAAGCTTATATCCGAAAGCAATAAGTAAAAACATTCGTTATTTATTTTATTTCCTTTAACGCCAATTTTCATGTATTTCCCCTGTTTTTATATAATCAAAAAACCCAAAAATAAATTAAGTATTCCTTTTCTCTTAAAAATATCTCTCACAAGCACCGCGTTGCTTGGTGAACTTGAACTCACTGTGGAGAGATTGTGTATCTATTTTGCCGCCGAAAAGCAAAGCATAACCTGAGGCGTTTAAAAAATGTGAACCCAAAACTGGCAACTGGCACTCTTTGGTGTGGGATGGGGGAGGGGGAGGGGGATGAAACTCTTGCCGCATGCCCCATTGCCTGCGTCTGCCTATGACTGTGTGGCACAAAGCGTGTACCTTTGGCTCTGCCTCTGCCTGTGCCTGTGCCTGTGCTGTTTAGCCTCTGGGCATGTTTAACAAACAATAACAAAAGTGCAAAACACACAAACAACAGCAACAAGCAACAACAACAACAACAAGCTATCATTGTGCCAAGAATCGGAGTCTGAGAAGAGATAGAAAATGCAGTTGGTAGATGCAAAAGTCAAGATACAAGATGCAAGATACAAGATACAAGAGTACGAACTACAAAACTACAAAAAGATCGCCTAAAGAGACAGACAAATAGCCAGACACTGAAGACAATAACCAACGAGTCAGAGAGAGAGAGAGAGAGAGAGAGATAGCAACAAGGGCGAGGGCGCGCCTTTTGATGGGATCGGCGAGCGGCATTTTGTCTGTAAATTGCTGTTGTTGTTGTTGTTGCAGTTTGAGTTTTGTCTATTTGTCTCCGCTGACGATGACTCTGACTTTGGTATCCGGGTCGTTGAAGAATTTTGAACTTGTCATAAAAGATTACTGAATTGAGAAAAACTGAGACCGGACAGAAAGTCTCAGGCAGAGAGAGAGGGAGAGCGAGGGAGAGAGAAACAAATCTTTAGTTAAGACATTTTCCTTTCACGTGTTTTGTTTTTCTCATTTTTTTTTTATTTGCATTTTTTTTGGTGACCAAGGAAAATTTATGATATAAATCATCAAACACTTGTTGCCCCTTAGTATGTCGCCAAATTGGTCTGCCCCAGTAGGAAAAGTGCCATAAAAACGAAATATCAAACAAAATACTCGAGCAAAATAAAACATTAGCATAGTTTAGGTTATTTTTTTTTTTCTATTTTATCCACATGTCATATACACACACACACACACACGGAGACACATAAATCAACGAGAAACATAAAAAAAAGAATTTCTTTGCCAATTTGGTTTATATGTTTTATTATTTTTGGCAAGCAACGATTGTGGTCAAGATACTTATAAATACATGCAAAATTTATATGAATGAAATCCCATGATAAAAGTGAAAGGATAAAGTTTCGTCATTCTATTGCAAAAAAAAAAAAACACAAAAATGAGTCAAACACTTTGATTAAGTAAAATTTAATTTAAATACATTTTTCTAGTTCTTTTGTACAGATTTTACGAGTATCTATTTAAAAACAAAAATAGAAGAAACAAAATACTTTTTTACCAAAAAATTCAAGAATTAATTTTAAAGTAGAAATAAAAAAGAATATCTCCTTTATTCCACTAATCTCTGATTCCGGACAAGTCTTAAAATAGTTAAACTAGTCTAAAATGTAGACTAATAGAAAGTAGTACAAAACTTTTCGACCTATTTTAAAAATTTGATCGATATCCAAGAACAAATGTTCGGACCGACAATTCAATATTTATGTATTATTCTATTATATCATGCTCTATGTAATTTCCATAAAAAGAAAATTGCAATAAACTCAACTTGTCTGTTGCTGTTGATCAAGAATATTTATATATGTATGTCTACTCTATCACAACCCGCCTGGTTATATATATATAAAGTTTGGTTGAACTTTTAAAGAATACAACTCAGAAATTATATATTTATTGATCAGAATAAAAGCACTGCAGATCAAATGGCAGAAAGTATTTTCAATTTCAAGCAATTTCATTGATTGATTCTTTAAGTAATTTGAGAACTATATCGAAGTCGTTTCTCTTAATGACTTAATAGATGGGAATACAAGCGAGTGACAAGACAAGATCATTGATCGCCCATCCATATCCATCAATTGATCATTGGCCACAAAATTCAATTTGTGAACAATCTGTTACAATCTGTTGCCTTAAAACCCATTAGAAATATTGTCAGACCAATAAAAATTGAAACGAATTCGATTTTCGATTTTAACTCGTATCTCACACTCAACTCAACTCGAGGCGAATCATGGTGGCACGTTCACTTGGTTCGTTGTCTGTCGGTCTGTCGGTCTCTCTGTCTGTCTATCCGATGACGGTTTTCTGTGGTTTTGTCTTGTTTTTCCGATTCAGCTACAGAATTGACAATTAGTGAAAGTGGAAAAGTGTCTGCGTGAAGTTGTTGGTGGCCTGCATTTGGTTGTTTGTTTCTTCTATATATATATATATATATCTATATATACAAACATACATCTATATGTACATATATCTAATCTATATGTATTTTTTGTTTACCTAAACCAAATAGTTGAGAAATCTAACAAAGATCTTGGAACGTGTGAATATGGCTTAATCTCACAATGATTTGCAGGTTTAGTTCTCCTTTCCTCTTTTCCCCCTTAACTCTTCAATTCAAGTCAGACATTATCGAGTGGAACTAACGCAATGACAAATTGCAACAATTAAAAGGTGGAAGCGCACCAGCTGGCTGCATGCACATATATTTCTATATATATAGGTAGTATATATATATGCAATCTATATATATGTATATTTATTTCGCTGAAACTGTGCCAATTCAAATATGTTGGCATATAAATAGTGTTTTTGCCAAATAACAGCAACACAATCCTAAAATCGAGACAGAATGGCGACAACGGCAGCTACAAAAACATCACTACCTAATTATGATATACATATACATACATACTATATACATATATATATAAAAGTATGTATGTATATATATTCGAGACAGATATGCATGCCAAGAGGCCAAGAGGGTTAGGGGCCAGGCGTAACAAGTTGCCAACTGTGCAGTGAGCCATATGATAATATTAATGTTGAAGGAGGAGGAGGAGGAAAAGAAGGAGGAGGAGGAGGTAGAGGAGGAGGAGGTGAAGGAGGAAGACAGTAAAAGATAAAGGGGAAGTGACAAACAAATTGGCCACAGAATTAGTCATTTTGTCTGGTTTCTTTTGCGGTTTTCTTTCGGGTTTTTTTTCATTTAAACAAATTACTTCTATTTTTGGCAATAAGCGCAAGTGTTAATTTGCTTTATGTTGCTATAAAATTCCCATTGTTGTGGGCGTTGTTCTTTGTCTTTGCCTTTTCTTTTTTTTTTATTTGGTTATTATTATAATTATTGAGGTCATTTAGCCAATAAATGGCTTAGTTTAGCCAAATTTTTGAGTGTAACACAATTCAAGATGAAAACAGTTGCCAAGAAATCAAAAGCCAAAAGTATCAAGTAAATAAATATCTAAAGTGTAAGTTGAAATGCATAAGTAAAAAACGCATTACTTATACATATGATTAAAAGAACGGATTTTTGACAAACGTAAAAACTTTCAACGAAGAATTCATCTTAATCGATAATCGTTACCTTTATATTGATCTTTTAATAACGACTTTTTTGGATGTGAATTGCCATACCACTTTTTAAGTAAAAGGTACATTGTTGGCCATATGTATCTATCTCGATTCTATGTTCTCACATCGGTATTTTCTTACTTCGATTTATTTAAATTTTCTTTCCTACTCTAATTATTTCGATTTCATTAATTTTTTGGATATCATTTATATAAATAGAATTTACCATCATTTATTTGATGACTAATAATGAGCAAATATCATTTCCAGTAAATGAAATAAGAGAATTGCATTAATAAATGAAATGAAGCAAGCAAGCAACTCGCCTCCGTCGACTTGGAATATACCCAGTACCAATAAGAAATATTTTATAAAATTATGATCCCTCAAATTTATTCATCATCGCTTACTCCTGTCATTGAACGAAAATTCTACATGGCTATATCAACTCAGCTCTTGATGCTGATCAAGAATATATATACTTTAAGGGAGAGGAAATGTTTCCTTCTGCCTATTATATATTTTACATATTCTCTATATACCCAAAGGGTACAGTGTTTAATAATCCAAATGCTCCTGCGTACATATATATAAGAGTATATGTATATATATACCTTTAATAAAGAAATATACAGAATCTGAACTCTTAAAAAGCAAGGCGAGTGGGGGGGGGTCTGGTTATTTGATGGCCGATCATTGGCAATCAATAACAACAACAATGATTGGCTTAGTACCCACCCACTTCCCCTTTTTAGCTCAGTTTCTTCTCTTTCCTGGAGGTGGGTGAGTGAGAGGGGTCGTCTTAATACATTTAACAGTAATTCAAGCTCTCATTGAAAGAGATAGAAAAATATGTCAAAAATTGTCAACGCAGACGACAAATAATGCGTTTCAAGAAGGCGCAGGAGAGTGGCGGGGTTGTATAGTATAACAGGGGAGTGTCAGATCAGCATTGCAAATCAGACAACACATGCAAATTTCGTTGAGTGGGCGTGGGTGCCAGCATATACGTGTGCGTGTGTATATTTGTATATAGATATATTTATATATGTATCTAGGTAGTCAAGGGGGGTATCTTGGGTGTTACTTGCGGTACTCTCGCATACCATTATGTATTTGCTTGAAATTGTGGAATTGGAACCTCCAAAGACCTATTAAAGATTATTGGCCTGGTGCGAAGCAAACAACGCCCACGCTAACGCCCAGTCTTTACCTCTTCTGGGTTCAAAATTACCGTCAACAATTTCAATGTTGCGCAACAAAGTGTCAAGAGGTTTTTCCACGTCATTATTATGAATTTTAAATACTCTTTCCAATATATTTTAATAATTGTTATTAAATTGGTAACGATTTTGCAACTACATATTTCGATATATGTATGTGTGCATACATTGATATATTCGATGCTTTTTTTATTTATCTCTTAGCTAAAAAGAAAAGGGTATAACTAAAGAAAAAATGCCCTCATAATTTGCCTCACTTTAAGAGACATTTGCTCTCAGTGCCCAGACAAAGTTAACACAGTTGGTTGGCAAAGGGTTAGAGAGTTAGGAATTATTATGTGTCGTGGACTGATTGACTGACTGACTGACTAACTGACTAACTGACTGACGGTAGCGTTGAGAGCAGTTGCCCATCAACACTCCAAGAACCATGAGCCGCGAACCTCTACAAATGAAATGCAATGCATATGTAGATCTATGTTCTATCTTCCACTCTAGCTGACTGCTGACTCGTTTTTAGCTCACGGCCACTTGACAGAGATCATTAATAAGATTTATGCGCTATTAGCAAAACCAGCCAGCGGCCATAAATAAGACAAGAACGTCAAGAACTGCGACTTCAACGGCAACTCCAACTCATCCAAAAAAAAAAAAAAAACCCGTTGACAGAAACGCGCGCCCGCTAGTGACTTGCCCTGACACATCTGGAGTTGTCGAAAGATATACATATATAAGATAGAGACCGAGAGAAAGAAGAAAGAGATACATAGGGGGGAGGGGCCTGGAGGGGAGTCTGTTGGAATATACATAAAGTCGATAAGCTTACATGTAATTAGTAGCAATCACTAAAACTATAACAAGATTCACCATATCAAGCATTCCCATGAGTCATTCGATTTTTTTCCTGAATTTTTTATACAAATTAGCTCGATTTCTATTTATAGATATTGGTTGAATGCAAGAAAAAAATAATGCATTTTATTGACGTTGAGTCAAACATTTGCATTTTCCAAACTTAATGAAAATATCAGAATTAATATTCATCATTCCAGTTAATCATCATACATCATATATAATATATGCATAATATTTGGACAAGAACTGCATTAAAACAAAGTTAAAGGTTTTCATACTATTTGATTAGCAATTGGAAAATACCAAGATAAGCAGACACACAGCGGGATCCAGAATGGCAAATTAATCAGACACGATTATGTCGATTCGTAGATTAGAAAAAATTATACTAGTATACTAGAAATCATGTCAATGCTTGAATTATTGAGAACTGGTGGCAATTTTGTTATAATTTCATTATAACATTTTGTTTTGCACAATATGTCAAAAGTAATTCAGTGATTGCATGATAAGAAAAATGCATAAATTGGAAATAAAGGCATAGAATAACGTTAAGAATAACGTTAAGTAAACATAAATTTCAAATTTCAATGGTTGGTAACCGAATACCAAGGCTCCATTTCATTCAATTTAATAAAAAAATTTAATTATATACATAATCATATATGAATGCAGCTTAATATGTATAATATAATAAATGATACATATCTGCAATAGCTACAACTAAATAGAAATACTAATGATATTTAAAATTCCATGCAATCATTTGTTCTTATCAGTTGAAATGTCTTCTGCAATCTTTGCATTAAACAGTTGTTAAACATAAACTCTGCATTTTTATATCCATGCTAATCAGATTGTTGCACAAATAATACAGAGACTGAGGAGAGAGACTGTCGCCAAAGATTTTTCTATGGCGTTGCACATATTTGCATAGCAAATCGCTTTGCATTGCTGCCCCGTAGACTTTAATAAATCACTTTAATTGTCGACTTTAGAGATACAAACAAGAAAAATATAAAAAGAGAAATAGAGAGGGAGAGAGAGTGATAGAGAGGGAGTATGGTATGGTAGGCAAAACAAAACCAGAAACGATCTCACACTCAGTGCGTAAAGTTTTACTAGGTGAAATCACGCCTTAGGTAGCCTATTTTCCTGTCGCCTGATGCCAGTTGCCTGATGATGATGATGATGATGATGACTCTGAGATGATGAGATCAGCTAACAAAAACTAAGAATTAGCCAAATTATGAGTCACCTCGTCAAGACAGCGTCCTTATCCCTCAAATTTCGCTACTGTTTTAAAGTTTTCAACCAGATATGATTCACGCAAATTAAAAACAAGAGCAAGAGCAACAGCCGGCCACCGATATTGCATGAAAGAGAGGGGACATAGAGCGAGCAAGAGAGAGAGAGAGAGAGAGAGAGAGAGGAGTGGAATACGAAGGGTGTATAGACAGTCCTCCCTCGACCGACCTCATACTACATCGTACAACATATTACACAGCCACCGAAAGCACAAGTATTCTCACATATCGGATCGTGTCGTCGTCAATCCGACAGATCGTTTTTTGCTCTTTTGAGAGTATCACAGAGAGGAGCTTTTTTTCCCCAGCTGTTTTAGCCGGGCGCCGGCAAATGCCGCCTCTGCTGCCATCTCAGCCGCCGACGTTACTGCTGCCCGCTGCTACTGCATAGTCGTCGGCGGCACCAGCGAGACTTCCAACTTCTCAGAGTCTCGACAACTAGCAAGGCGTAAGCATCGCAGCGCGTGTGACCCAAACTAAAACCGCAGCCAAAAAAATTAAAAAAAAAAAAGAGAATCCAAAGATTCTAATGGAAAATTTAACAAATTTGTGAAATTAAATCAGACAAAAAATAATATATATGTAGTTGTGGAAATAAAAAAGGTTAAATAAATATATATGAATTATTAAGAGAATTTTCTAAAGACTAGACAAGACATCAAGGGGATGTACACTTAATAAAAATTCTTATCAGCAATACAAAAAAAATGTGCAAATATATACATATTTTGTGTGAATAAATAAAAGATCTATATATAAAAATGGAATGTCTAAAGCAAGGCAATAAGAAAAATAAAAATTGCTGATAACACGACTGTTAATTGAAATAAAAAAAATACAATTTAAATATGAAAAATGTGTCGTCCCAACTCAAAATGTAGAAAAAGATCCCAATTAACTAAAAATCTGAATTTTTTCATCTTCATCTTTATACCCTGAAACAGACGAGTATAACTGAAAACCCATTAATTGAGAAATTTATATTTCGCGCACTTTTCAATAATTAAATAGAAAGTTAATTGTTGATTTGCAATTATAAGTTTATGCGGTTTCAAGTGTCTTATTTGCAGAATTTGATCTACGAAATTCCTGTGTGTGAGACTGTGATAAGTCATTATTTTAATGAAGACCTAGCACAATCTGGGGGTCCAAACACACCCAAACATTGAACACACACACACACGCCCATTATTTCGTTTTATGACCTGAGAATCGTTTTAGGCATATTAGTGGGTAGAAGAATACACTAGATCATAAAATTTAACGAGAAATTTATTACCTTAGAAAAAATGTGCTGAAAACCTTTAATCTGTTTCAAGGAGTCATTGAACAAATTTCAATTCATCTGTTCAATGACTTGAACAATTTTCATTAACAGTTAGTCTTAGATATACAACAAAATTTGAAAGTAGTTTGCCAATTTTTTTATTCTAATTCGTTGCGGCTTGCATTAATAAACTATATTTTTATATGAAATACATTCCCAATTTTGATTATTAATCGACAAAAAGGACGAAAACAAAAAGAAGGAATAAAGAAACTGCCTTAAGGCCAAACAAAAAGTTTCGCTTATTTCATATGTTATACATATATATTAGGAATATATTTTTAGCATTCTTCTAATTGTTTGGGTAGGCCCAAAATCCGCACTTCATATCCACAATACACATGCTTATAGATTTATATATGTATTAGCATGCATATTTCAAATGTTGGCAGCTGTTTGGTTTTTATTTTACCATATATTTTATTTTATTTAATTTTTATTCTTTTTTGAAGAGCACCCAAAGACAGCAAACAAAATTTAATGCTTCAGTGCTTCTGATGCTAAATTGAACACACTTATTTTCGGTATATATTTAACCACCGGGTTATATCAACTTAATGACACAAGTGATTTCTTATCAAAAATTAACTCTTTTTTCTTAAGCAATTTTCTTCTGTTGAGCAGAAATTTATTTTTAATATTTTTCCCAATTAATTCTTATGTAAAGGAATTTATTCTATTTCTATATAAATAAATTGCAGGGCATTCATAATTCAGCGTGATCGATATTATACTTACTCTATCTGGTTTTTGGTTTAAGCAATTTCTGACAAATTTTTGTTTAGCTTGAAGATTGCGCTGCTATCTCAAATGAGGGATGAAGCGTGTGCCGGATGAGGAATATAACAAAAAAAAAAAAAAATAGTGACAACGTGTGTGTGACATAATTTTGAATAGTTTTTAAAAAATTCCAAAAAGCAAATAAAATAAATGAAAATTATTAATTATTGTTTCTACAGATAAAGTTCAATCATCAAGTGCCATTAATAACAAATTGTGAAAATGTACAATACTTTAAAATAAGCAACAAATAATCAAAATATATAGAAAAAATAAAGAAATTGGTATATTCAAAAAAATAACTAAAGATAACTGGCAATATGAATTACCGCAAAATATTATTCATCAACATCCTAGTGGCATTATCACTTATCGTGGCAGAGGCCAACAATAAAAATAATGAAACAAGTTCCAAGGAAGTGAAAAATACAAAAATTGGAGGCGAAAAGCAATATAAAGTGGAAGAGCAAAGGATCTCAACACCTTATTGGATACCCAATAATTGGTCAGTTAACTTACCTGAACGCCAACAATTTGCGGAAAATATTAAATTTATCAACGATTCAAATCTGTCGACAAATAATGAATCTATACGGGGGTGGGAAAATACTAATCGGGTGGATGGAAATGACAATGAATATGATGAATACGAATATGGGGACTATGAAGATAATAATGATGATGACAAAGATAATTATGATAGAGTCTTTTCATCACATGAACCATCACGAGATATCACATATCAGAGGCGGGTGAGATCATACCCGATATCCTTAACCGCAAGGCATATGGCTGATCGAACGAATGGATATAGAAATTTAAATAGAATTGAAAGTCAAAGAGATTTCAATAATGAGGTAAGTTCATTATGCGTGATTATCGGGATTATACATTTATTAAAAATAGTTAATAGAAAAACAAGGGTATAAAAATGACATAAATACTCTGTTACATCTCGTATATACATTATATACATTAATATATATAATTTGCGCTTTAGAATCAGAATCTGATTGAGAGATACGCCTTACCTTGAATCTACCACTTTAAAAAATGTGAATGAATCGACTTCGAATGACAAACAACCCTGAGACAGGTTATAGGTGATGCTGATCATCTCAAGCTATGATTGCAGATAATACATATCAAAAGGAGGCAGGTTTGATGGAGGTCTGGCCACCCCACATCAAAAGTCATTTATTATGAAACAGCAGTAGGCCAATTTGGTTAACAAGCCAACAATTTCAGTTCAGGTTAAATTGTATGATCGGCAGATTTTAATACAAAGGCCTAGCCGAAAGAGTAAGATCAGTTTCACTTTCGGCCTGTAATTGGGCCACCGCCGGCTAAAAAAAAAAAAAAAAAATAAAAATACGTATTGTGAGTATTGAAAGGAAGAGAAAGAAGGAAAGAAGACGATCAACAGAGAGAACCTGTCTTTTCTGTACAACAGCTGGACACCAGCCTGTCACAACAGAAACAACGATCAAAGTCAACGATCATCATCATTATTAGCGTTCGACACGAACTTAAACAGTAGTCACCCTATAAATGAAAGAGTAATACTCTAAACAAGAGAGAGAGAGAGAGAGAGAGAGCAGATGAAAGGAGATGAAGGGGGAAGTAAACTTTCCGTTATGGTTCAACATTTAATTGGCCTAATTGACTTGACAACTTGTATCTTAAGAATCAACCAAACTATGTACAAAGCGGAATGGTTAGAGGGGAGAGAATTTAGTATGCAAAAAGATAAATCCCTTTTTAATTGATTATTTCAATATGTCAATTAATGATTATTTAAATGAAGAATACAATAAATAACAACTTTATAAATACACAAATAACCATGTACAACAAATTCCCCTCTAAGCACATTCAATGAAACACAAAAATGAAAGCAATATCAAAGCAAACATAAATCCCTCTCCCGCCAGTATCTGCCCCCTTTCCTTTATCACTTGGAAAGACGTGTTCAGATATTTATTTATATTTTTATTTAATAATAAAGCGTTATATAGAATATGCAAATTAATAACGTTTGATTGAACGCATAATGCATAAAGCTTTACTTTTTAAACAACTTTTGTGGCGCTATTTAAATAAAAATGTTGCACATTTGATTTCATTTAGTTTTTCTTTATTAATTGATTATTCGATCTTGTTAGAATAGATTTTTAAAGTAAATTACGTGTGTTATTATCAGTTATCCGATTATTATAATTTTCTCATAAGACTTAAAAGTAGCTGATTATTTATTATTTATTTTGATTATTTATTTTCTAAATTGAAAGATTTTCCTGTGTTATCAATGGAGTATTTGATTAACAACCAAAAACAATGTTTCATTGAATTGGCTATATACATTAGAACCTATGCTAATAATGAGAGAGAGAGAGAGAGAGAGAGAGAGAGAGATCGAAATAGCGACCCGTTCGAGGTAGGAAAACTGAGAAATTTTTTTATTTTTTGACAATTCTTTATTATTTCCTTTGACCGCAAAAGCAAAATATGAAATATGAATGGAAAAATATATTTAAACGATTTTCATTTTGGTTATGCACACGGAATGCAAAAAATGTGCAAAATAAACAAGAAATAATCAACATGGATGAAACGAATGTCTACAAGCGTCAAGGGGTGCGAGGAGCAGGGTGCGGAGTACGGGAGAAGTCAGAAGTGCAGTGATTGAAAGCCAGTTGGCCTGAAGGAGGGAGTTCGGTGAGTTGACTGCGGATTGAAGGGTGCAGAGGAGCTACACAGACGATATTAAATTCCTGCCTCAAAAGGTCAGGCAGAAATGAAATGGGAAGAAGGGAGTGCCACGAGCTGCTGCTGCTGCTGTTGCTGCTGCTGGTGGTCGAGTCAGGTAGGACCCTGACCAAAACCATAAGCTTTTTATGCCGCCTGAGTGCATCCTCTCACATACCTTTCAGAAACCCCGTTCCTCTCCAATTCCGCCTGCTCTTCTGTTGCCTTCATAAAGCTTATTAAAGCTGCTTTCAGCCTTGTCGCTGTGCGTGTGAGTGTGCAACTCGAGTGATAAGCCAGTAAAGTGGAACTTATTGGATGCACAGAGAACAGAGTATGAACATTAATCAACCTGTAGGGAATGTGGCAGCTATGTAGCTAATAATCTCGTTTCTCTTTCACATCATTGTGCATTTATATTAAAATTGAAAGCTTTTCCTGATAAATATGTTCAATTCACTTTAAAATAGTTTTAACAATTGTCTTTCCATGTCTTCATTGGGTAATCGCCACTTCTAGTAAGACACAACTAGAAAATAGTGTGGCTGCATTTCTTTTAAATGTGGAAATTAACAAAACGCATTTTTCTTCATTTTTTTTTTTCATTAGGACATTTGAAAACTTATTTGAAGATTTCATATAAGAGCCGATGGGTATGGGAAGACACCCGTCCTCATCAGCAGCATCTGCAATAGCATCAGCAGAGCCCACACACTCTAATGATAAGCTTTTAAGCTGCCGCAAACAAGAATGCCATCATCTCTTGCCACATCGATCGTTTACACTATCTTTTCATTATATTTCGTTTCTTTATTTTGGGGATATTTGATTTATTGGCAATAATAATGTAGATCGCTTTTTATTTTGCCTCTAATGAGTAGCAAATCGGCTTATGACATAATACCAAACCATAAGCAATCAAAATATATATATTTTATTTTGTATTTAAAAAATGATTTATGGGCATATAAGCAAATATATCTTAGCGGAAGCCTTTAATTTATTTGCCAAATCTAAAAAGTTTTATTCATTTATTCATTCCAGAGCGAAACTTGCAACTGCAATATGAATATAAATATGATAAATGCCAAATTTGTATTAATTCAATTAATTTATTAATTTTTGGTAGGGAACTTGACTCATAAATCAAGAGCAAGTGCCTCTTAAAATGTGTTGCTAGGCACTTATTTCATAATTTGGTAGATCAAAATAAAATACAAATTTTTTCTCGTTTGTTTTTACGATTTTTGTTTCTTTTGGTTTTTTTTTGCCTTTTGATTGATCACTGGTCGGACATGGCAATTAAATTAAACAAACCGACAGCCCAAAAGTCACGCAAGTCAAAAATACAAAAAAATATAACAAAATAACCGAACACGAAATGCTCTTTACTGAATCATTTAAAAATGTGGTTCTCATTTAATTTTTATATCCATTCAAATTCTATTATTTTTAATAGATTTGATGAATGATGAATATCTAATATAATTAATGTTAAAATTTTCAACTGATTTCGAATTAAAGATAATTTACGCACTGACTTATATATACATATATATATTATATGATTGTATGATTATGTATCTTAATTTAAAAGTATTCCTTGTAGCGAAATGAATGACTATCCATAACTCGCCATTCAAAATACTCTATCTACTCAAATTTTTTTAAACAAATTGAAAAAAGTCAATCTATGTAGAACGCTCACCACAATCTCTGTACTCTCTTATGAAATCTTTTTTCACAATCTTTCAGTGCGTGTGGGCGTTGCAATTAGAGGGAAAACTGAAAATTGAATAGAAGGCAGTGCACACATCAAGTTCTTGAGAGAAAAATTGAAAACTAAAAAGATACGAGAACTTCAATTCGATGCGGGAACGAGAACGGGAACGGGCGCTGGCAATCATTCAATTTGATCGCCTTAAGTTGAACTAGCAGTACATTTCCGGCATCTAAAATGTTGCTAAGCCGAAAATGTTGCAGCAACTTTTCAATTGAGACGCCCTGTCATTGACATTGGCTGACTGACTGACTGATAGCTATAGCTAGGAGTAATTGCCTTTTATGGCCAATATGTGGCGCTTTTTGACTCTGGCTGGCTGCTTTCCTCTTTACAGTGCTGACTGCGTTGGAAAATTAAAACAAACAAATAAAATTGTCATAATAAACAGAGCAAAAGTCTAGCCGCGGATTTTCCAGCATTTGTTGATGCGTTTTTCTTGCATTTTCCTCCCCCACCCCCTCCCCCCCATCGCTCGTTAAATTTAACTCAAAACTTAAAAAGTTGCCTCGCCAACACTAAAACAAACAAATATATAAAAATTTTAGTTTCAATTAACTTATAAAAAAGAGGAAAAAATACAACAACATGGCACTGGCAAAAACAAAAAAAAGAAAAAAGGAAATATATCTACATAAATGCAAAAGTGTTGCCTATTTTTTAATTACTTAAGTTTATGGCCAACGAGAGAGAAATAGCAAAATAAAGAGAGAAAGACTAAGAGGGGGAGAGGGTGGCAGGAATGGGTGGTTGGGGGGCAACAAGAGAAAGAAAGAGCCTCGCCTAATTGGCACTTTTATGTCAAAAAGAAAAAAACTGAAATGTAAAAAGAAACTAAAACTCATCCACACATTAAGCATACGCCATATGGTCCAGTCAGCCTCTTGTCCATGCCCGTGTATCTCAATCTAAAAGGGGCGACCGAAAAATATTAAAATCTGGCCAAGAGAAACGGCAGACACGTTTAACCAAATGGCTTTAAGCTGTTTATATTATCCAATCTTAAAGATGATTCCATTTATTGCTAAATTTAGGTGAAAGAGTAAATAGTAAAAATTTTGTTGTTATTGCTATTTAACAATAAACTTTAGATGATGGGAAAAATATTTACTTCACCCTCTCCCCAAATATTTTTTTTTTGGCTAGCTCGTTTTCTTTTGTGTCACCCCTCGTATGTTCGCGTGCGTGTGAGTGATTGCGGCATGTGTGATTGTGTGTTTGTCTGGGCCATGTTTACAATTTCTAAATGAAAATATTGAGGCGAAAAAAAAAAAAATAATGTTCCCAAAACACTGCGCTTTTCTATGCTCTTTTAGCTTTTAGCCAAATTGCAAATTTCCAAGCTGCAACATTTGCATTTCCATACCGTGGCAAGGCATTCAACACAAATTAGGAAAAACAAACACTGAAAACTAACCAAGAGAAGAAGGAGGAAAAAAAAACACAAGAAAAACGAACAACGAACAACGAAAAGCGAAAGTTTATTCATTGCCTGCAATTAGACAAACGAATAAGGAAAAGAAGAAAAAGAAGCATTGCCCCAAAGTAATTAACAAAAAAATATTTTATTGAAATTCTCGTTAGCCGCATTAAACAATAAATGTTGTAAATTATGTATTGTTATACAATTGTTGTTTGTCAATACTGAAATATGAAACATTTCAAATGTTGGAAATTCATTCAAGGTCAACATGACCCGAAACCAAATCTAAAAACAATTGAAAAAATGCTTTCTGGCCTTAATTATTATTTAGTTTATTCTGAGTTTGTAAAAAAAAAGATAGATAGATTGTAGAATATGAACAACTAAAAAAAATATGTTTAAAACATAAATTAAAACATCGAACTAATATATGCTGGCTGCATTTTTTGCATAGAAAAATGAATTTTCAATTAGAAAAGTAATATTTTTTTATTCAACATAAAAAGTATAAGTTGAAGAAATCGATAATGACGTGTTTCAAGCAATAACAGGAAGAACAACCACTGGGAAATCTTCATTATATTCGTTAAATGGTTAAAACACTGTATAAAATTTTAATTTTTTTTTTATGAGAAAGATTTATATTATGATTCAAGTCGCCGCATGCAGGTACATCAAATATTTTTTTATTGACTGGGGTCGATGCCCCAAGTGAGGCTCATTTATTGATTGATGTTATTTTAACCCAGTAGTTCTCATATTAAAATTCGATCGAGTTAATTCAATTTATTTGTTTTCTTTCTATAATAACTTCATAAAAATTCAATAGCCCAATCTGAGAAGGGGATCTGCTCCAAATGCTATCGGAATGTTGCTGTGTGTTGCGTTTAGTAATCCCCCTTTTTTTGCTTTTATTATGAACTCTGTTTCTCTGTCTTTCTCTGTCTCTCTCTCTCTCTCTCTCACTCTGGCGTAAACAAATGTTGGCAAATGTTGACCGGTTGCCATGGGCGTAGTATCGGCATTCGGATGAATGTGTATTTTTCGTACCCTTCAACCATGCCCCAGTGATGGTATATTATTCCACTCTTTCTTTTTTTTTGTGGTGTTTTTGTGGTGTTTTGTGTGTTTATTTACACAGTTGGCGGTGAATTTGCCACCGTTTGTGCCGCTTCTATTGATGCAATTTCTTCTACTTCAATTTTATTATTTCACTCACTCATTCAGGCAATTTTACAATTGACCAGAAAAATAAACGTAGGCAGCGGTAAGCGGTAGGAGGAGAGATGAAGAACTTTTTATTTTTTCCGATCATAAAACACTGGTTTTTTTTCTGTTGTATGTTGTATTTGCATTTTGGCTCATAACTCTTTCGATTGCAAATAAACCTGGGACAGGCAGAGACTCTTCTTATTGTTGTTCTTGTAGTTACCTTTTGGCTCGTAAAATGCCAAAACATACAAGTCACACCCACCCACACACACACACACACACACACACACACACAATGCAGACAAAAAAAAAAGAGAACCAGCTAAAACTAAAGTCCAGGGGCACATCCTTCAAATGCCCCTCAGGAGCTGCCTGAAGACCGAGTCCCAATCCCAAAACCCAAACAACAGGCATATGCAAATGAAGGTTTGTTTTTATTGTTGTGTAAGAGAGTGTAGATGTAGGGGAGAGTCAAGGGCGAGGGCGAGAAGTGTGGATATTGCGACGAACTGTTTTCGAATACTGTCAACCAGGCACAACAGACACTTAATGGGTTTTTTCATCTGCTTCTGCTTTCTGCTGCTGCTGCTGCTGCTCCTAAGAAGGTGGAGCAGAATGCAAGACGATGGGAAGGAAATCGCGGGGGTGGGCGGACTTCGTCATGGCTGAGCATGCGTAATGAAGCTTAAGTAGAACTGGTTATAATACAAAAAAAACACACACACACACATACACACACAAAAAGGTAAAAGAAAATAAAACCATTCCAAAACTCAAACCCAAACACTTTAAAAGCAAAACTGAAAAGGTGTTGCATTTGATGCCTGGGCCTAAAGTCTCGCAAAGATGTGAGCATTCGCATTGAACTGCCAACAAATGGCAACACAAAAGGAGAAATCATCTTCAAGAGGATTACCATAAACCCAACTGAAGTGGACAACTTTAAAGAACATGCTAGATTGTAATAGAATTTCCAGGAATATGGTTAGATAGTACCACAGACGTACATACATACATAACTAGTACAAAAAGCAGATTCCAAGACATGCTCTTAAAAGTGAATAGCCAGCCTTATATTCATTTGATTCATACATTTCTTCGAATTCTATATTCTATTCTACATACATACCCGTATATCATAATATTCAAGTATTCCTTTCGACTTGAAGACCTAGTTCCCTCTAGTTATCCTAAGGGTAAAAAGTTTTCATTAAATATTTAGATATTCGGTATTACTTTGCGTTTTAGTAAAAGAAACTTTTAAACTTTAAATCGTGATGAGTTTCTCGCTTTGATTCTAACCTCGATTTAAACAATCTCAAATATTGCCAGGTGAGAATCCCCCTGCTTATGCGCTACGTGAACCTTGACTCCACTAAACAAAAGACATGAAAATTCTTCCCTCTTATTTCACTGGCCATTTCACTTAACGGTTTCATTCCTTCCATGGACACATCCCTGTGTGTCCTTGTGCCTTTTCTGTGCTTCCTCCAAGCAAATGGCGTCTGATGCCATTTTTCTTACATGCACACTTCATTTATTACCCTCAGAGAGAGTGTGAGAGAGAGAGAGAGAGAGAGAGGTCACGGCACCACCATCAAACTCCCACCCCCCTCCACATACACCCCGGCACAGTTGTCGCATTATGTATCACTTATATGCATGTCGTTAGTTTTCATGACATTCGAGAGTCCAGTGCACGCACCGAACCAACGGCTGTGGCAGTGGCAAGAGCAGCCCGAGAATATCCTTTTGTTGAAAATCGATATGTGGCATGCAAATTGTAAAAGTTTTTCTTATTTTTTTTTCCTTTTTTTTTTTGCCAACGCTGCTGCTGCTGGTGCTCTTTGAGCTGTAAGTGATAGCTTTTTTCAGGTGCTTTCAGGTGTGGCGGCAGCTGCTGCTGCTGCTGCTGTTGTGTGGCTGGTCGTTCAATTTCCTATGGGTTTTTGAGGTGTGTTCAGAATCTTTTAAATAAATCAGAAATTTTGTTGCGTAAAACAATGCCAAATATAATATGTACATACATATAAGGCCAAAAACAACCATACCGGAGTACACTATGCAAAATGTTCTTGCCGTTTTTATTTGAAATATTAGTTAAATGTTTCAAATTTATTGAAATTTTTCACTGTGCAGTCAGTATAAATCAGAATGTATAAATTTTAATTCAATTTATCACACACAGAGAATCGCAGGCAGAGGGTGAGCGAAGAAAGGGGGGTGAACGAAATCTGCATGTGGGTAACAAGCGTTCAAAATCTTGTTGCATATTGCAAGGCGCCTTGGGACGGAGAGTAGAGAGGAATATACATATACATATGTTTGTGTGTGTGTTTGTTTTTTTGTTTTTTTTGGCGGAACTGATGCTACAAATTGCTTTAATATTTATATGTAAGCAGCTTATTTCTTGAATTGTTTTATCATAATACATGAGAGCAACTGTTTCAGCAGTTGAACAACTTGAATAACAACAAAGGCAACTACTTAGTTTATTGTTGAGTCATTTATGCTAATGTAGGAAAAGTTTAGAACAAGCTAAAAACAATTGGGTGTGATCTAAGTATGTATTAAGGTATTTGTCTTTGAGTAGAAGATAATCCCAAGTAAGTAAATAATAATATTGAGTGTATCAAACCTTAAACCTGACATCCAATAGTCAATAACATGTAACATGTGTGTTTCGCATATATTTAGTAATATAAAAATATAAAGATGAAATTCCGTCCAATAAAAAGATATGATTTTCTGCACATTGGTAAATTTATACCTTTTGATTTTAAAACCGAATTGATATCAGATATTTGGTATAGACAGCACAAAGTAAGAAGGTTATCTTTATAGTCATATTTCTCTTATCAGCAGATTTTATTAGATATACAAATTTTTTGAACTATATAGATGACACAAAGCACCCTACACCTTATATAAAACATATATATATATTTATGTGTAACACATAAATCTTACTTATTTCATTTTTTCAATAAATAACCCCAAAATGGAGAAACTAGGAAAGAATTTCAAAAAATGTAACAAATAGTGTAAAAAGCCAGATGAAAGTAGAGAAATAAAAAATCTCGGAGAAGGGGGGGAATCATCAACGATTTAGTTACACCATATGAACAACATTTTTCAGTTTGCATTTTCATTTCAATTTTCATATATGTATTATAACTTTTTGTCTATTGATCATTTTTTTTTCTCTATGGTTACAGAATGACGACGATTATCAATCGGATCAGCCGATAGGGGCTTTAACCAGTTACAAGGAACAGAATCTGGGTAATCCAGCTAGCTTGCAAAGTAATTTTGAGTACCTTAAGGAGCTAGAAGAGCAAAGAAAAATGAAACGTAAGTATAGAATAGAAAAGTTCTACGGAATCGGCCATTAAAAGGGGTAAAATTTTGTGCGATTTTGATTCCGATTCCGTTGTTTCTTCTTTTTTTTTTCTGGTAATTGTGCTGCAAATAGACCAGACAAGGCGCCTAACGATCATCACGTCTGGGCCATAAAAAATGGTCGGGGCCCCACACACACACACAAACAAAAAAACAAAAATGTGGGCGAATAACTTTGCAAATGAAAGGGAGAAAATGTCTCTGTTTGTGTGTATGTTTTGGTTATTTATGGCCATGGAAATGAAAATGACTGCTTTATCCTTTCGCACGTGACTCTCTCTGCCTCTCCGACTGACTGACTGACTGACTGACTGCCTCACTGCTTGTGACTTGATGATGATGATGATGATAAAAACATCAACTAAACCAAAAAAAAAAAAAAAAAACGAAACTCTAACTTAGGCTAACATATTTTACAAATTTCTTTACTTTTAAGAGAAATCTACACCAAGCAAAAATTAAAAAAAATATATATAATTACACCAAAATAGGAGAGATTTTCGTTGCAATTAAAAACAAAGTAACTGAAATTGTTAGGAGTTATACTTACTTACCTTTCGACGACACGACACGACCTGCAGAAAACAAAAAAAGAAAATTATTAGCATAAATCTGGAAAATGAAAAAATAATTTAATTATTTATTCAGAATGCAAATGATCTGACAGAACTTTATCCTATGGATATTCTCCAACTACAAATGTTAATTACTCTTTAGGACTGTTTATAGAGTATCTAGACATTGGTTTACAACAAAAAAAAATGCATTTGTAGCATCCATGTCTCGCCAAGATCTTGGCCAATTACTTCATAACAAGCTTGTGCTGACAACGGACAACAATTCCCTAGGCATTGACAATGAAATGTGAGCTCAGGTTACCATTATCCACACCTCAGCCTCTCACACACCACACACCACACTTTTCTCTTTCGGTTGCATTTGACTGGAAAATTGCTATTTTAATGGATGGAAAGAAAAAAAAAAACAACCGAAAGAACCGTTAAGAGAGCTTCAACAATAAGCAGTCTCAAATGAAAGTGTGTCACCTAACCATGGGAAATTGTCAATTGATAGTCGATAAATTCCAGTTGCTGGCTGGTATCGTTGTTGTTGTTGTTGCTTTTTTATGCGTAATGATGCAACAATTTTCTTATCACACATTTTTTTCTATTCTTCTCTCTCTCTCTCTCTCTCTCTCTGTGTCTGTCCCTCGTTCTTGTCATTGCAAATAGCCTGGGCCTGGTTCTAGGCAACTGGCTTGTATTTTGTTGTTGCTGTTTGCTTATTAACCGTTATCGAATGTTTGTTTGCTCGTTGCCGGTTAGGTCAGGCCAGACATTTGCTGCTGTTGGGGCTGCTGTCATTTGAGTCATGGGCAATGCACATGCAATTTCTTCTTGTTGTGCTGAATGTTAGCCTATGTGCCATGTGGATTTGCGACCGATTGCCTGACCAGAAGTGAAGGCCATAAATAAATATATGAGATTAGGCAATTCGATGGCTAAGAGTGGTATTATTGTTGGCATTATTGTTGCCACAACAACAACCATTTTTTCTTTAATATTGCTTTATGTTAAATAAATAAAACTTATTTATTTCGAGTCTTGATTTTCACTCGCTGGATTCTATATCTAGATTTAGCCAGTTTATTATATGTTTCGGCGTAAAGACTATTGATCTTCAACATTTGGGAAGTAAATATTCATATATGTATGTAAATACATACAATTAATTAAAAACAACGGGAATTTAGCATTTGAATTAAATTAAAATGAGTGTGTAGCAAAATTAACTACTAAAAAAAAAAGACAAAAGGAAATTAAACTTAAAAAATAAGAAACTTCAAGTCTTCTGGCTTAAGATCACAAAAATTTATTCTTATTTTCGCTTTATTTACTTGTAATTCTCAACTTGTTCTACCACTCCCCCGGTATGACATTGCATTACTCATCGTGGACCGTAGAGTCCTCTGGTATTTCTCGGAAAAGGTAGACACAAATAACTAAATCACAAATTAGAAAATAATATTGAAATTTATTTGGGGAAGTTTTTTAAGATCTGTTTTAAAATTTTGTTCACCTTTTTACCTGAAACTGCTTTTGACATTAAATTAAATTCTAATGACATTATTGGTTAGTAGGGCACTTAAATTGAAGTAGCCCCTCCCCAATTCATGGCAACTTGTGAAACTGACTTCTGATCTGCAGCTCTGCAGTCTGTCCCTCTCGCCCAGAGAGTTCAAAAGCAGCCAGTCACAATGTCTGAACAGTTTCTTGTTGTATGGGAATTCCCCTTTTTATCATTGAATTATTCATGTGGCTGGTGGAAGGAACTAAAGTGAGAGATGCAAAGTCGAGTCTTCTTTGCAGTACCTTTCAGCGCCTCCCTTTATCCATTTGGGTTATATGTTGATGATTCAATCATTAAACGTTTATGAAAATCACATATGAAAAAAGCCATTTTAAAATTGCTGTATGAATGAAACTGCAAACTGGGTGGCCTCCTAAGTTTATGTCTACATACAAACACTATAAAATATCAGCCGACTAGTTTTATCTAAAAAAAAAAAATTAAGTAATAGAATAATGTATTCAAAAGAGATAACCAGAAACCAAAGAAAAACTCCATGCGGAGATTTCTGCGTGTTTTTTTTTACTTCTTCTTTTTTTTTGGCCCGTTTTTTTATCGCTTACCGCCTGCTACGGTAAATGCAAATAAGGCAAATGCAATAAAGGTGCAATCTGCCGTCAATCAGTAAAAGAAAACAAAAAAGGTGGAGTGGGGCAAAACGCAAATGATTTCAAGCTGATGCGATAAGATCGCCAGTGGGCGACAAAAAAAAACGCTAGCAAAACGCCAACAAAACGCATAGCGAAAAAACACTTGTGGAACGGATGGGATGAAAGAGGAAGGAGGAGGAGGGGAATGACTATATGACTCTGTATGTACACAGGCAGGTACATACATACATACATATCGAATATGCATATATGAATACATATATGCGAAGAGGCATTGAAAGTGCCATAACGATAATTAAGTTTACTGAACCTGAACTTGGTCAGTAACAACAACAAAAATAAGAAAAGTGCTACAAAGAAAAGTTGCGAAGAAGGGAATATTTTATTTATACATATTCTACAGGCAAAAGTTAACATCACAACAAACTTGAGACATTAAACAATAGTTAAAATTTTCAAATTTCTGTTATCGGGGTCAGTTTTTTTTTTGGTGTTGATAAAATTGCAACTCATGTAGATAGTTTGGGGTCACCACAAAAATTAAATTTTTTAAATTGCTAAAAAACAAAAAGATCAGGCAAAATCTTTGGGATTCTTTAAGATCTTCAGAGTCAGTCACTTAAAAATAAATCCCTTTTTTTTTTGCAGAACTGAGAGCTATGGCCAATCGTTATAGAGAACATGTCTATGCGACAGCCAGCTGCAAGGTACCAAGACCTCAATTGATTTATCCCATGGATATAACAAAAAAATATGATCCGCCTGCTGCAATATTGCATCGATGTGATAATTCGACGGGATGTTGTCGTGACCACGAATTGAGATGCGAGGCAACGAAACAGGAAACTGTATATTTAGCATTCTGGGAGAAAAACAACAGTGAAAATGTCGCCAAAATGATGCAATTCGTAAATCACACTGAATGTGCCTGTGTCAGGCGTTCACAGCGAAATAAACGCAGTAGTTCACCATGTCAATGTCCCGAATATTTTAACAATTTTGGAACGCAACGAGATCAATATCGTAATGCCGATCGCATTGACAACGATGCTGATCCATATTCTGAGAATTATGAAGATGAAATATTTCAATCAATACCGACACAATCATCATCATCATCATCATGTCGCTGCGATTGTCATTTGAATAATGCTATATGTCAGCGTTTAAAAAATGGCGAGGAAGGTTTTTCCATGTCGGAACGCAAGTAAATTATTGAATTTTTTTGCTTTTTTATAAAAAAAATTTACCAATAAATTGGTTTACAGATGTATTTCAAGCAATAAATGCAGTCAACCGATTTGCAATTATGGTTTATATAATCGTTACAAAGGACGTTGTCCTAGCCCCGATACAATACGACAAAATGGCGGACAGCAGCAGCAGCAGCAACAACAGCAACAGCGAGGTCATAGAGGTCATGGTTAAGACTGTACTACTGCCATCGTGTAGGTTAGAAGGATGTGCCTACCAACTGTGCTGCCATGTAACCATATAGCAATCCAGATCTGTGAATACATTTAAATACGAGCGGTTGTTGAAACAAAATATCGGCCTAGCCAATAATCCCAGCAAAAAAAAATCCCATTCAACATTATTAATTTCAATCTACGATCATTTCATCTCAGAACAATGAAGATCCATTAGTCGATCCTTCAATTCAAGAAGTATTATTTTTTTTATCATCGCCATGCATATATTCGGCCTCGACAACCAGGTTTCCCCTCTCGTTCATCTAGGCTACCTACGCAATCTCGAGCAATCTCGACTTAATCTAATGCTTCAATTGAAACATAATTGCTCATGTGCCTAGATAATACCAAAATTATTTGCTAAGATCTTTCCGTGCTATGCCGATTATTTTGCAGCGTCCACCACTCTAATCTTATATATTAAACATAAACTATTTTAATAATATTGTAAATTAAGATTTGTTCCAAACTAAACTATGGGAACTTCCTGCATTAGATCAGTTACAGCAGTATATATCTACGATTACGATGTACGAGTATATATCTATATGTATACGTACATATATATAGAATACATACTTTAAACTCATTTATGGCATTTCGAATTACACACACACATACGCATACACTCATGAATTCGAATTTAATGCATTCGAATTTAATGTTCCGAAGTATTTTACTACTAACATTCATTCAATTTTGTACTTAAGATTTTCGCATAACTACATATATTTTTTGTCAATTAAAGTTCCAGTTTCAGCTGTACGACATTATATGTATGTATGTAATGATTATGATAAAACAAAATACAACTAGTCAACAAATATTGCCTTTAATTGATTATTTTATCCAACTTAATTAAAGCAATTATAAATAAGAATGAACTGCCATAGATCACAAAGTAAATATCAAGTAAGTAATATTGCCAAAAATATAATTCCCTGGAAGGACTATAAAGATGTTTGGCCCCCTTATGTCTAACAACATATTCCAACCAATAGCCAACTATTTGTGTAGCATTCAAGGGACGATCTCTATATAATTTGGACGCTTTTTCTATATTTGTAGCATAAATTGGATTACCAATTAGGTGAAGTATACTCTCGGCAATATCAAAGGCTGTGCAATTGTGTATATTCAGGGTTAATCCCCATTTTCTTTTCTTCACTTTATCTAAATTGACACGCTGATCGCCAATTAGAGGTATACCCAATATGGGTTTGCCATAATACAAAGATTCCGTGACACTGCCCTTTCCACCATGAGTGATAAATATTTGGGTTTTATTGCTGGCCAACAGTTGACGTTGGGGCCACCATTTAGCAAGTTTTAAATGGGAATGGATATGGGTCAAGTTCTGGGAATCGAGGCCATCATAAGTCCAATATATATCATAGTCAGTGAAACGCTCGAATGCCATAACAAATTTGTCAATGAGATGACGAGAAGCCAAACGCCAGGTAAAACGTGTTCCCAGACTAAAAAGTATTATGGGACGTTTTTTAGAAATTTGTAATTTCGATTTCCAGTTTGAGGATTGTTCGATTAAAATGCCACCTATATCCAGCATTGTTGGTAGCATAGGTGCTATGGGTCCCTCGCTGATCATGTGATGATTATTTAAGGATAATACCACTGAACGACGCATGGTATCAAAATCGGGATAGTGCGGTGAGGGAAAGTTATGGCTAAAATGGTATTTACAAAATATTTTCCAAATATAGTTTCTTCTATATATAATTACATACATATAGAACTTTTACTTTCTGCTCACCTATATAACCTATTTAAAATACGGCGGGACAATAATTCGACAGTTTTCTCCCACCAGCCAAAAACACAAGCCTCTAGGCCACTTCTCTGGCGACTATCGTATGGTTGAGGGACGTAAAAACGTTCCTCGGGATTACCCAAAATACTATGTACAAAGCCGATGGGTTGCTGTGTGGTTATGATCACAACTGGACAATTGAAATGGGCAGCCACGCCCAGTAAATGATCATTAAAATGATAACCCAACAATAATAGATCGAATTTTGGTCTGGGTGTCTTTTCCATAAAACTTTTCCAAGTCGAATGCTTTAACATGTCCCCAGATAGCTCCAGACGTCTAAACATACGTTCCAGTTTTGAGAATTGCCCATATTCTTTGTCTTCATCTTCTATTGTTGGTTGCCAGTCCACCAAAATATGTGTTACATTTTCCTTAAAATCGCAATCGTCCAACGGCAATGTAGTAACCAAAGTCAATTGGTGACCTCGTTGAAAGAGGACCCGTGCCACCGACAAATGGATCAATAATTGTGAACGATGTACATTGAGGAAAAGTCCTAGAATGTGATGAGATTCCACAAAACTACTCCAAATAATGCACGTGGAATAAACGAACAACTGAAGTGGAAAGTTCAACGACAAATTCATGACTGAGAGTGACCACCCAATCACCTATATAACAAACTAATTAACAGAATTACAGAACACAATAATCCATCATTATGATAAGAAGTTCGTTAAAATTGATTTCTCAACAAAATATAAACAATAAATAAGAATCAGAATTAAAAATCACTGCATATACAAACGTACATACATATACTGCATAATTAATGACGTAAGCATACATATGTACATTCATACGTACCTCTATTTTCAAATAACTTTAAAATCTTTTATCTCACTCGCACGCCACATTTCTAAATTGGACACCGACCACTCGAGGGGTCGTGGTCAGAGTGCACTCTGCAAAAAATATTTCCCACTCACACAAACACACTGCGTATGTAGATACATATGTTTCATATATGTTACATATTCTTCATATGTACATATGTATGCGTATGTACATATGTAAGCGTCTTTACCGCTTGTGGATTCCTCTTATCGTCCTCTATTAAATTTTTTTCCTTTCGTCTTTTCACAATGGCAACACATACAGATTAGTAGAAATAAACAACGCACCGAGTTCAATGCAAGAACAGCATTTTTAATCTAATTTCTTTAACTAATTACCACACACAAGCCGAAAATTAAATACGCACAAAGCACGTGAAATTTGAATTCGCGAATGCTGCAAACTATTAGAGATGGGCAGGCCAAGCTTAGAGACGCTTAATCGCGAGTAACGATTAAATCACATATTTAAATATTAAAATAAAAATGCAGGATTAAAACTAAACATCTGTCGTGATACATTCATTTTATCACACAAATAGAAGTTTTTTACTTTTTGTAGGAAAAATTTTAAAAATACTTTGTTCTTTAGTTTTTAGCTTTTTATAGTCAAATTTTTGACAACACTGGTCTATGTCAACGCAGAGGTCTATCGCTATGACTAACAATGAAATGTTTTCATCAAATTATTAACAAAGAAACAAAAATTAATTGCAAAAAAAGAAAATTCAATTATGCAATTTATTTTATATACATATGTACATTGAAACTTTAAATCAATATAATAAATAAATGAGCTTACAGTCAAATATCAGTTACATATAACGCCTTTCCAACACTGAGTGCGATAAGCTGTAATTTTATTTAAAAATTTGGTATTTTTTAAACTTACATATAACGTTTACTTTCAACCCAACGACTATGTCATGCGAGTACAAGTTAGCATTTGTGCTAGCGGAAGCCCATATCATTATCTCCACACTCCATATACCCTTTTTTTATTTACTAAAGCTTGACCACAGATCCATCAATTTCACCGCGATAAAAAATAATATTAATACGTGGTTTGCATGAAAAAATTAATAATATTTTTTCCGCCTGTTGCATATATGTACATATTTATTGAATATTTTTATTGAATAGCCACAATTGTTAGCCACAAACTCAAACACTTTTTGATTAAAATCAATTAGCATTAGCCAGACACATTATTAATACAAGAATTTAAATCGTCTCATTTCTGGGGCATTTTGGTGTAGTAATCGTCTAGAAATTCTTTGAGAATCACTTTAAACTTATCCATTTGTTTGGCCAACTCTAATTTAAATTCATCGGTTTCCATATCGAGCATTTCATCAGCCTCCATCAATGTTTGGAGATAGTGCAACCAATTGGTTTCCAAACCCGAAACCTGTTGATGGGTTTTTTCCGAAAGCTTAACTTGATATTTATGCAGCAGGACAAACAGATCAAGTAGAGGAGTGAAGGAGGCCTGCTTCATGTGTACATCCTTGACGAGACGCTCGTAAAAGGCCTTGGCCTGAACGGATTCATATTGAGTACGAGGAACTTTCATTACTTGCATTTCATTGCGTCGCATATAGCGATAAACAGCTGAAAAGTGAAATAGATAAACATTATTTCACAACATACGTAATACACAAAATATCTAAGTCGATTGCCTAACCTCTTATCCATTTTGAGCTATGTTCCAATAAAATTTGTATATTCAAAACCTGCCATTTTTCAATCCAATCCAATATTGAACTTTTTAAGGCATTCTGATTGATTAGAATAAAATTGACATTTGTGATGGCATCGACAAAGGATATATCATCGGCCCATGAACTATAATGTTTAATTTTACCCTCAAATATTTCTGCTGTTTTGGCACTCGCCTTAAGACCTTCAATAAACTTGGATTCTGATGTTTTCCATAGCTCACAATGTTGATTCCATTTTGATACATAATTAACGATTTCGTCATTTTGTCGATTAATAGCTCCTTTAATAATTCCGTGCACCAAATCTACACATTCCTGATCCTCACGAAAGACTTTCCCAAAGCCATGACGCTGTTGGTCTTTAGACAGCTTCAACTTACAGCCCAACCGTGGAAATTGGTCTATTATATTCTGTATACGATCTATTATGCCATTAAAAAGATTCCCTATATCCGACATAGAAGGATTAAATATTATATCGCCATCCTTGATATCCGATTCCATAACCAATACCGATGCTGGTGCCATATTTGGATCACAATGGAGCAAATCGAAAAGCTTACAGAGTGAGCTACGCGAACAAGTCATAAATGCCATGGCAAGCATATCATCTAGGATATTTATATAGCTAGACCACTCAAAGGACATCTAATAGGATGAAAATGAATAAAAATAATGAATAATTAAAAGTATCAAAAGATTCGCTCACCTCCTGTCTCATGCCCTGAAATTGTCTATTTACGGAGAATAATAGTTCCACAATATGGTTATAGTATTCATTTAGAGAATCATTTGCCCGATTCAGTCCAGTGAGTAATTGTTCTTCAAATACTGCAATATCCACAGCTCCTTTGAAATTTATTTCCAACATGCATAGATCGCAAATTTTCTCGCAAAGTTTCTTTATCTCTCGATTGGCTCGTTTATAGATATAAACAACATCACGTAGATTTTCTATATAGTCCGAACTGTCATCAAAGAAATCCTCAGCCAATTCCGAATTAAAGGTTAGCTTAAAAAGGCAGGGACCTAACTGGCGATCACATTCTTGTATCAAAGGACGAAACAATTTACGTTCTCTTTCAGTAAGAAGTAAAATAATGTGATTATAATTCAAACACAATATCTGTAGACTATTATATAGCCATCTAAGGTAATCGGCTCGTTCATACGTTTTCTTCAACTGTGTTGGAATTACAAATCCGAACCTTTCAAAATGCTGAGCTTGATCGCAAAGTTCCAATATTACTGGATCAATATTGCATTGAAGCAAACATTTTGTTTTCAACTTGGTCAATAGATATCGCTCTAACCTATGTGACAGATCTGATATATATATGGAAGAGCTATTTTGCCAATCATCGTACGATTGTCGAACGGCCCGATTAAATTCTTTTTCCAGTGAATCATATTTAGACATTGTGGCTGCGGCTTCCTTTACTACCGGTAGCCATTCGGCGTTCTTAAGACGATCTTTTAGCCAACAAAGTCGTTCCAGATTGACACGATAGTTAACAGCCCTCGACACATATTTTGAAAATAGCCAAGATTCTTCTTGGTGACTTTGCTCTAGAAGACGTCGCACAGTAAAATCCATTTCATCGGAGAACATTTGCCATACCAAGGTGACTTGACGCAAATAGGTCTTCCTCAAAGTTCCCCGTTGACGATAGGAATAATAGATCATGGTTTGCAGGGCTTCCAAGGCCTCTTCAACATTGCAAACCCGTTGGAAAACGTTGAAAATCAATCTTTGTATTGTCTCCTCTAAATGTTGTATACTTCTTCTGTATTTGGCCACCTGATCATGCCAGCCCTCACAATGCACATTCAATATCGTCGATGGAGATCTATTGGAGCCTTCAGAGCTCTGGAGTTGCTTTAAGATTAGTAAAAATTGTTGCTCCACTGCATCGGCTGTTTTAGCTAATTCCTCACCACGACTGCCACCAAATTGTGGTTTGGGTATTACATCGAACTCATCTAAGCGACCAAATACTATCATTGATTCACAAATATCGCAGACATCGTTCAAACGCTCCATGAATGAATCAATATGATTAAATATAATGCCCACATCCAATTTCCAACTTAGATTGGTCATTTCGTCAAAAATTCTCCTATATATCAAACAGCAATCGATGCTTAAATGGCAAATTTTCAAACCAAATCTTGGCTGACCTAAAAGTATGTCCTTAATTCTGGTCTTTTCTGTGCAATAATTGATTATTTGATTACTTAGATTCCGAAAAAGTCCAGTTATTAATTCATTTGAATTATAATATTCGGAATTAAGCCATATGAAGCGTATTAAGTGTATAATGCGAGGCAATAATTTTGGTAAGTCATTGGGGCTAGGAGCCAAATCAATTTTCGAGCAGGCTTCGATTAGTAAGTGAAGATATTTAATATTGGACAGGGATTGCAAAAGTTCCAATTTCGCCGATTCAATGAGATTATCAATTTGGGGCATGTGCACAGAGTGTGTTTGCCGTAAAATCTTGAGAATTCTGCGTAGATCTGGATGGGATAGTTGCGAATTGATGCCCTGTAGGACCTCATCTAAAGAAAGACAACCAAATACTTTAGAATCAAAGATAATTGTAATATTTTATACCCACATCGGTATTCCCAAAATTCAAATTCATCTCGCACAGTTGTTAAATCCTGGGGAACAGTAAGCGAACGATCTCCCAGTAATGTGCGAACCTGTGTGCTCCAATAAACGGCAATAGCTTCCAAGCATTTGACCAGCTGCCTATCTGGTATAACAGTGGACTTGCACTCTTCTCCTGGTCCACCTACCAATTGTTTCATCACATAGGGGACATAAAGAACAGTCATTCCGCCAATTTTACAATGCACTCCAGTGAGAAAGGCCAGAAATCGATCTAAACTAGAACAAAAGCGCCAACGGACATTTGAATTCCAGTCGTTAAAGTTACGGAAAAATGGCATATAAATATTTTCCAAAACACTTGAGAGGCAACCATCAACATCACTATGAATAGTACCAAAATTGATCTCATCGTGAAATCCATCAACTCTGAATATCATATTGGGTTCATTTCGACGAAAGTAGGATAAGTCCACCACATGGTGAACTGGAAAGCCAAGGCAAGCATTCAACAATTTATCCTGGCCATAGCAAATTGTTAACAAAGGCTGATTAACCTCCAATAGCCAGCGGCGAATAATATCTAGATTGATCTCATTCCAATCTCGTTGGTTTAGGGCATAAAGTGAGGTCATGCGTTGTATATAGTCAACCAATTGATGTAGTTCCTCATCACTGTAAACAGGACGTGGTGTTACGGGCTCCTCTTCCTCCGGCTGCTCCACTGCCCGTTCTAAGTATTAAAATGGTATTTCAGAGCGGTGTTATTGATGGAGGATGGAGGTTATTCTGCTTCTTACCCTCATCACTCAGGTCTGAATCCGTAAGACGTTCATCTTCTATCGCACATGCCATTTTCACAATTTTTAATTAACTTTCCGACTACAAACACCGCCATGGTAACAGAACTTTTAAATTCCCTTGACGTTTTGCAGCACTAAATTTCAATTTTTTAACACTGGTATTCCGAACGACTATCGATGCATCGATTGTTACTCTTATAAATTATCACCTTTTCCTAGTGTAAATTTGGCGGTGTATCTTTTAAAATAAAAATACAATCAACAAAATTTATTAATCAATCAAAACAATGGCAACAGCAAATACAGAAGTAGATAAAGTCCATCAGCTGGCCGTCACTCTATTTCCAGATCTGAATATACGCCTGACTGACCTTCAGCATCCCACGGAGTCCTTTCTGACCAAAATATTCGTGCATTTCCTGAAAGGATTCGGTTTCAGAATCGAACCGCCCTTCAATTTAGATAATGACAGCATCGACCCATCCAGAGAGAAGCGTGTTTTTCTAGCCAAATTGTGCCGACAAGTAGAGAAGATATTGCAGTTTTCCTTTCCAAATAAGACCTATACATATGCGGATATTGTCGAGCCAAGTAAAAATAATAATAAAAATGGATATAGGGAGCATGGTATCTTAACCCCACCTTCTCTCAATTTCCCGCAGGTGCCAAGAAGACAAGAAATACTTTGGACTTTCTTTTCAATTATTGGGCTTATTATAAACTCTACAAAAAAGATGTTTTGGGTCCTGTAGAAGAACTAATCAAACAGCGGGAATCCCTAATGGCTGAAATCGAACAGAAACGTTTAATCTTAGAGCAACGCAAAGAGAAGGCAAACTCTATAATCACTGATATTGATCAGACTCGTTTGGATATAGAAAAATTGCGCAATGAACTGCCTAAAGCCGAGGAAGAATTACAGCGCCAAAAGGCCCTATGTAAAGAACAAAAGGAGGGTCTTCACCATCAAGAGAAGCGACATGAGGACCTACTGGCGCAAATCAAACACTGGAATCAGAAAATAGTCAAGGATGCACAAGTGGAAGAGCTTCAAAAGTAAGAAAACGAGAACCGAATTCCGTAATTCAGCAGTTATAATTATCTCTTTGCAGGCAGATTGAGACTACTGAGAAAAGCATAGATACCTACGAAAAGGAACTTGCCGCTCAGAAGCAAGTATATCAATCGCAGCGCGAGGAAATTATAAACAATGAGCAAATGGTTAAACAATTAGATGGTCTAATGGAAATCCTTCCACCACCCCTTCTGGAAGAGCACAAGGCCCTTGCAAAGCATATTGAGGGTTTGGAAAAAGACTTGTCTGTATTGGAGAGCCAGAAGAAAAAGTCCATGAGCATTTTATCCACAAATCAGCAACAATTATATCAATCCATAGATGAATATAAAAGATGCAAGAATCTTCATGAGAGACAAGATAAACAAAGACTTGATCAGATCGATGCAACGAAAAGCGAGATTGAGAACCAAAATGAATCGGCGAAACAATTGGAGGAGGAGCTGGCCAACTTACAATTAAAAATCGAACAGGAAGAGGCCACAGGCAATTTCATTCAGGCAAATGTGAAGCAGCTTCTCGGTCAATACTGGCAATCCAAGTGATTCCTCAAATAAGAATAAAAGTATTTTAAATTTTTATTAAAACTAAATTTGTTGAAACACAATGTTGTTGGGAGGGAGGTGGAGGTTAGGTTTCCATTTTCTTGCTCTCCAGATGGGCTTTAAGCTGTTGACTGAAGTCGTCCTCGACATTATCATCATCCCAGTTATCCTCCCAAACATTTAGCTCTTCCTCATCATCGGCAACCCGAAAGTCTATAATCATAATTATTTTTACAAATAACAATTTGAATATAAAGAGCGTGACGTTACTTACCTTCAGCGGGAAACTCTTCAAATTCATCGTCTTCCTCAAGCAAACCCAAGTCCTCGCTCTTGTTGTTGGTCTCCTCCTTTTCTTTCTCCTTTTCTTTATCCGGCGCTGACATGCTTTTTATATTTTTTCTATTTTTAATTTTGTTAAAAAAAATTTATTTTGTTTCGTTGCCTGCCGAAAAATGATGCCGAGTCATTTGGAGTTGGAGATGAGCAGCACCCAGTGTTGCCACACGGATCGGTTATATTCTGCTAAGTTATCCGCTAAAATATTAACAGCATTATTTACGAGTTCTGTTAAAAGCACTGTTTGCCAGTTCTGTTAAATTAAGCATCAACAATTGCGCCAAATGAGTCCTTTAAATTCGAAATACTTTTCCATTTGTTTCATTCTTTATTTCTTTTGAATAACAGTTTGACATTTAAGGGCTAAGTGACTTTTAAGCTAAATCTTTCGAGTTTATTGAGCATTTTTAATTCGGGGCGGTGTATGGGGAGCAATTTTCAGGATTTTCTCAACTACAATGTTTTCTGGCTATTTTGATAGACTAAAACAAAAAAACAAAATTAAAAAAAAACAATTAGAGAATAAAATTGTACTTTTAACATTCATAAATATTTATTCATATTGTATGTTGTATTTGTTTTATTGCTCTATTGCATATCGAGCATCTAAAAGTTGATCAATTTTGTATATTGTTTTGCCAAAATATAAACCAAAAAGAGTGTTCTTATTTAATAGAACTTTTCTCATTTTCATTTTTGTAAAAATTTTGTATGCCAAAATATATGTATATATATATATATATATATTATATATATGTCTGTATATAGATATACCATTACTTTTGTTTTTTATAACTGTAGTTCAACATTTAACATTTAGTTGCAGCTACCACATAGACTTTTGATTTTTAGTTTTCTATATTGTTTTTTAGATTTAATATGTATTTAATTATGAGGAATAAAACACCATACATTTCGATTAGTTTTAAACTTTGTTTGTTTGTGTGTTTCTTTTCATTTCATCTACTCCCCAAAGAACATAACACATTGACATGAGTTTTCATCGTTTAAATAAACAAAAGTAAAATAAAAAGTTGAATAAAGTTCAAGTTAAATTCAAAATTTAATAAACTGTTTTTTGTTGATGTCAAGCCCCATTCAATTGTTGTCGTCTTTGGGGACTTATGTTGTTTGTGTGTTCACTTGTGTCTCTGTTTTGTTTGTTGTATTGGGCTCATCTCTGTTTCATATCCATTTCTGATTTCTACATTATTCATCACAGATGCACTAGGCATAAACTAATCAAAAAAATAAGAAAAATCGAAATCAAAAGAAGAAGATAACAAAATTAAAATATTTTCTTTCATTTTTAACAATCTTCATAGTGATTATTGATAAATTTAAACTTTTCAAATTTGAATTTAAAATGTATAAAAAAACTTGTTGATTTCTTTTGTTTATCAGATTCTTGTATGCCCAAGTTAGGTTTAGCTATAACGTATATATGTGAGTTGTTTATTAGTTGTATTAAATAGTTAAATATGGTTTGAAAGCTTTTTCTAGAAAAAGAGTTTTTTTTTGTTTGTTTGCTTTTTTTTTTTTGTATCACAATATAGAGGAAGTGTTTTTCTTTTCTTTCTTATGTTTTTGCTGTTTGTGCAGGTTTTGTTTTCAAACAATCAGAGTTCGGATCAAAAAAAAGAATATATGCATACATACATATATATATGTAGGTATGTACAAGGGTAAAATAAAAAAAAATAGTTTTGCTTAAATATATAAAAGTTTTACATAATATATATAGCTTAGCCTCAATAAAATGCATTCTAGTAAATACACATAAATAATCTTGTTTAAAACATTTGCTTTTCGTTTTTCGATTTCAAAGTAGAGCACCAATAAAGTTAACCTTAAGCAAATGAAAAAAAAAATGAACGAATATATGTAGGTATATATAAAATATATGAAAGTTTTCATGAGTTGAAGCACTATAACTTATATAATATATTTTATTCTTGTGCCGAAATAGGAATTGAGATTTGTTTTTCTAGACTGTGACGTGGCATTATTTATGGAGAAACTATGTATATTTACAAGTTCAATTACTCGGTGAAGTAAATGTAAGTCAAAGATTCAAGTATTTACATATATGGCGTACAAAGTTCAATTTTTTGTTGAATATAATACTTAAGTAACAAATGTTATTGTTAAAATGCTGTAGAATAGTAAGTTGAAACTTCATTGCAATTTTTTTTTTGTTAATTGGAAATACTTGAATATTTTACATAAACATAATTACTTAATTTGTAACTTTCAATTCAAATATACCGAAGTGATTGAACTTATCGAATGTAGTTATTTGTTTTAAAAAATTGAAGCTTCTAGGCACAATTGCAAAAGTAATAAACAATTCGAATGGAATTGAATTGCTGACATAATGTTTAGGTTTTTACTTTTGCAGATTTTCGTTAAGGCTTCATTATCAATTAAAGTAAACAAAGAAAAAAAACATAAAACAATAAATATTTAAAAAGTAGTCGAAGAACAAAATTAAACAAGTTGTAACAGCTAAATATACAAATTTTATAAATACTCAGTATATAGCATATATATGCATCTTCCATGCGTTTGTGTGTGTGTGTGTGATGTGTGTGGGTGTGTGTGTGTGTGGGTGTGTGTGAGTGTGTCTGTGTGTATGTGTTTACTTGTTCGTTTATGTTTATTTGTTTTTAAAACGCTAAGCGTTCTCTAACGGATTAAATTTCGCGCTCTTGTCTTACAAACTACATAAATACACATTGAACATTGACAAAAATATGAATGCATATATAATAAAAAGGTTTGAATATATATACATATATATATATATATATATATATATATATATATATATATATGTGTGTGTGTGTGTTGTATTTCTCTCATTACTCGCGACGAGTTCGTTTGGGCCGCGAGGCAGCTATTGAGTCGCCACCTGCTGCAGCACCTCCTCCTGAGGACAAAGATCCAGCGGATCCAACTGCACCCACTCCAGCTGCTGTTGACTGCAAGCCACCACTACCACTCGAGCCACCACCATCTGTGGCGTTAGTTATGGCCGTTATCGTGGCTGAAATGGTTGCCGTTTGTTTCTCAGCCACTCCGCGTATCTTGCGTGAAGCCACCGATTGGGCGGTCACCTGCAAGGATATGGCATGGGTATTTAGCTTCTCGGCCAACAATAAATTCTTAAGTCCTTTCATTTTTTGACTATATAATGTGATAACTGGACGTTTGAGCATAATTTGTACATATTCCTCATAGTCATCGGTTGGAGTTGGTTTAACATCTGTTTGCTTCTCCACCACCAGCTTAGCATCTTTAGGTTCCTGTGAAGTCTCAATTGTTGCTTTGGGACTGCTGCTGCTGCCGCCTCCATTGCTTGTTGTACTTGTATTTGTTGTTGTTGTAGTCATTATTGTTGTTTTAACTGTTGATGATGATGTTGTTGTTGTTGTTGTAGTTGATGTTGTTTCTGTTGTTTGTGTTGTTATTTGTGTTGCATTTGTGCTGCTGGTTTTAGCCTCCTTTTCGCTATTATTGTGATTACTATTATTATTATTTGCTTCGGTTGGCTCATTATTTGCACTGCCACTTTGGTGCTTCTGCTCTGCAAATGGTTGATTTCCCCCTTGGAGTAGAAAATCCGGATTCAAAATCTTCTCACCACAAGCAGCAGTTAAATCAGCCAATGTTGTCGGCAATTGTTCAGAAGCTTTCGATTTCTATATATGCCAAAAAAAAAAAAAAACGACAAATAAATAAGAGACAGTTAGTTAAAAATTAAATATAAAAGCATCCAATTATCTTTCATTATCTAAAACAAAACGTTATAATTAAGAAAAATAATAAAATATATACAAATAGATATGTATACATATACTCTAAATCATATAGCGTCAAGCAAATATTCATTGGGTCACACGTTAAATTCAGCTTAAAAAAGGTTTAAAATTTAATATCAATAATTCCTTCAAGATATTAAAGATTCTAGCATCCTGTAAATTGTGTATAAAACACAAAAAATTATATAAATTAATCTTTGATTAGAATTATCTGAAACAATTTCTATTGTTCCTTCCTATCAAAATAAAAAAGATTAATGGGAGAAAAAACTCACCTCATCTTTTTTAATCACCGAATGAATGTTAATATTATTATTGCCTTCTAATTGAAGAAGAGCTGCCTCCTTTTTGGCCTCCTCCTTGGCCGCCTCCTCTTCTTTGGCAGCCGCTGCCGCTGCTGCTGCTGCTGCTGCTTGCTGCTGCTCCGCTTCCAGATCCTCGGGTAATTTAATCATCACCTGCGATCTTACATCATAATCAAATTTGGTGATATTATTCACCAATGGTTTAGCCCATCCAATATGCAAAATCGGAGTCAAGCTGTCCTCTTCCCATTGGCATATGCCATCATAGAATCGTAGTAAATTAGCAAATACTTCGGCATCCCTCAGAATACTTCGCGCAGAATGGCCTGAACTCTCTGTTTTCATAACGTATGGTATCAGCTCATTGGCAATATCTAGCAGCTCTTTGTAGATCTCTTCATCATCGCGACACTGGTAGGTGTAGAGACGGATAACATCCGCAGCATTGGCCCAGGCAGCGAATGCATCGCGATACTTAAGCAAACGATTATAATAATTGCCCTGATACGTATACGGATAAACGTGATGATTACGATAATACAGACGCGACGATTCGATTGCCTCACGATATAGTTGTTCACAGTTGATCGTCCGATGAGTCGGATTGATTTCCTCTAATTCACCAAGAGTGCCTAAGGCCATAGGATAACGCTTTAAGTGTCCAAGATCGTAGAGCATCCACAGCAATTGTTGTTGCAGTTCCGCCACTTCAACACAATCGCTATTTGCTGTTAGGGATATATTTAGAGCAGCGCATATGGCAGCCACCTCCATACCCCTTTCGCATATCACTGCCAAGCCGCCGAGATATAACCATGAACCCGACTCAATGCCCGCACTTATGTCCTGACCACGCTTGTCCTCACTGCCCTTGCCATGCCAAGTCACTTCTATAGTTTCCAAACGTTGCTTTTGACCAAATACCACCCAAGCGTGATCCTCCGATATAGCCAATCGTACGTCTTTATAGCCCAAAAGCTGACAACCGGCCACCACAGCAAGGGCCACACCAAAACAATCCAATTTATTACCAGATAGATAACTATAGAGATTTTGCAAATGGGCACGATCCTTATAACTGCTGCGTATCAAGGAATTCCATATAACATCGGAGACCTTTTTAATTACTTCCCGTGAAGCTTGACGATGCGGCTTTGGTTTATCCACCACCGAGAGTATGGTCTGAAATTTCTTATAAAGACCAGCGATCAGTTCATGAGTGACCACAGGAAAGGGTACACTATTGCCCATTATAACATCATGATTGGAGGATCCTGTTGACAAAGAAGAATAGACAAGTAAGTTTCGAATTCGGAATGGATATTTCTTATGTAGTACACCTCTATTTAAAAAAAGGTTTAACTATTTCAAAAGTTTAATTTAATAATTGTCGAGGCCAAATAACAAAGTTTCAATAAAAATAAGTATAATGAATTGAAGTTTCTATATAATAAAGTTTATTCTGATCCCATGCGAATTCATTATAAGGAAGTTGGACTTTGAAAAATAAATATTTCTCCTGATACTTTATATAAAAATTTTCAGAAATTTAAACTTTTCCGAAATTACAATAATTTTTCCAAAATTTATATTTTAACTATATGACAACATTCTTTTGAGCTTTTGCCGCAGAATTAAATGAAAGCTAACAGCTGTCCTTGCTTGAGTTTACTATAACTTTCAAAATTCGATGTAACGGTTAAATAAGAAAAACATTTGACGAACTAATACCGATCAATATGAAATTATTAACTGTAACTGAAAAGTGGAGAGGCCTAACTTATGGATGGTTATATGAGAAGCTTTTTAATGCCAAGTATTGCACAACCCCTAAAAATCAACCAAAATGATCAAAACATAACGGTGTTTAAACGATAGTTACGCACCTGTCGCTGCAGTTGAATTTGGCAGGCAAGGGTCAGCTGCTGCCGACGCTGCTGCCGCTGCTTGAGCCGCAGCTTGAGCTGCCTGAGCAGCGGCCTCACCTGTGGTCAAGGATAACTCAATATAACCGACAATAATGGATAACAATGTCAAATCGGGCTCAATGCCAGAATTAGAAGTTTCGGTTAAGGAGCGGCGAAATAAATTCACAACATCCGATGTAGATTTCAATGGAAACAAACTGGCATCTATTAGTCCGCAGTTTAAAGCCATGGGGCTGGCGCTGGCGCTGCGAGTGATGGTAGACATGATGCTCCCAGCTTTTGAGGATGAGCAGCCGATCTGGCTAGTTATTATCTAATGAAATAAGCACAAGCAGATCTGGCAATGGCTTGGAGGTGGTAGTGGTGACTTAGAGATTCCTTAATTCCTGTTGCTGTGACAGCTTATAGTCTAGCCACAAGCGTTGCTGCATTTAGACTGAATATTTGTGACTTTGCGAGGGAATTGTCGGGATGTGCTTGTTGCTGCTGCGACTGCAATGTTCTTGCCATTCCAACAAGTTGACAAACCACTTTTTTTCACCTTGTGTGCACTTTATCTTCTTTTTTTTTTTTTTTTTTTTTTGCTTGTGAGTGAGAAGGATTTTTTCTTTTTCGTTACTTGATGTGTATGTGTGTGTGTGTATGCGTTTTAAGTTGTCGTTCAATTGCACTTCGTTAATTTTTTCGTGCAGTTGTCGTTGTAGTTGTTGTTGCTGCTGCTGCTGCTGCTGGTTATCCTTTAGCTGTCCTTCGTTTTCGACCTGCCAACGTCATCAGCTGCCGCTGCCATTAGCGCAGGTGAACTTCTAACTTTTTGCTGCTTCTTGTATTCCGATCCACCCGCCACCCTTTACTTATTTTAATTGCTTAAACTGTTGAATATTGTACACCTCTTCATACAGCGAGTGCTGTTAATTTTTCTTATTTCACCATTCACATTTAATTATGTTTTCATTCGAATCTTCTTCAGCTCGTTTGTGGGGCGAATTATTGAAGCGCAGTTCCAATTGCGTCGTGTTTACCTTTTTTTTGGGAAAAGGTTCCGATAGCCAACATATCGGCATAAAATGAATGGAACTAGTTCATATTTGAAATTACGAACGACATTCGTAACCCAAAAGATTTACATGTTTTCAAAAAAGCTGTTTACAAAAGCTTGGCAAAATATTATTGGGAGCATCTTAATTTTACTTAATTTTATTATTGCTTTATTGCAAGGTAAAAACGAACAGCTCTATCCCGGACGAAAATGGAACTATTTCTGTTTTGACCCACGGTCACACCGCATTGCACATTTCTCATCTCTAATTTGATAAACAAACGGAAATTTTATTTTACTTAAATGCCGGCATTCACTGAATTTCAATCGAAGACAATTATAGACTGCAAGCAGGGTGCTGTGCGAGCAGTTCGCTATAATGTAGATGGATCCTATGTCCTGAGCTGCGGCTCTGATAAGAAGATTAAACTATGGAATCCTCAGACGGGTTTGCTATTGAAAACCTACGGAGGACATGCCGATGAGGTAACCGATGCTGCAGGCAGTTGCGATAGCAGCTATATAGTGTCAGCTAGTCTGGACAAAAGTATTATCTATTGGGATGTATCAACAGGTGAATAATTATAGCTGATCGAGATCAATTTATTCAAACATCCGCTTCCTTCTTAGGCGCTCCTGTTCGCCGTCTGCGCTCACATGCCGGTGGTGTACGCTGCGTTTGCTTTAATGAGGACTCCTCCATAGCTATTTCCGGTGGTCGTGATAATGCAATCATGTGCTGGGACATACGCACCCGACGCCTAGATCCCGTCCAAGTAATGAAAGAGGCGAAAGATTGTATAACCACAGTCCTAACTAACCAGGACAAGATATTTGCCTCTTCATTGGACGGTTGTGTAAGATCATATGACATACGTATGGGAGAATTGACATGTGATAAATTGGGTGAACCGATTACTTATCTAGCCCAAACCAAGGATGAACAATGCTTAGTAGCAGGTTGTCAAGATAGTGTAGTTCGATTGTTGGATTGTGAAACCGGAGGACTTTTATCGGAGTACAAAGGTCACAAGGCAGATGATTATCACATCGAATGCGGTATTTTGGCCAATGATGCACACATTGTAGCTGGCTCCAGTGATGGATTGGTTTTCATCTGGGATCTGCTTGAGGCCAGCATACTTCAGCGCCTGCGAATAAGTGAATATTTAGCAATTTGCATGATTTTACCTTAAAATTTTTTATTAAATTTTTGTACTCTTTTAAGGTGACAATGGGGGCGTCGTTCATTCTCTAGCCACACATCCTAAGCGCCAAGAATTATTGTTTGCTCGACGCAGGGATATATATGTCTATACCACAGATATACAAATTGAAGAAGAGCAACTATAATAGACTTCCAATTAATCTTACATTTAATTTTAACTCTATTTAAATTTTATTTATCTCCTTAGTAAATATATATTTAAATGATTAATCTATTTTACAAACAATAATGTCGTTAAAATGCATTCAACATGCTAAGGAAAACAATTTTAACATCATAAAAATATATACTCCCTGTACCCTGATCAGCATTAACAGCTAAAGTACTAACTTCTGCAGCAGTTAAGGAAAACGCTTAAATTTATTGGAGAAATGTTTTTGTAACGGAAACTGTATACGTTTTTCATAAAACTATTAAAAAACTGTGATAGACAAATATAAAAAAATGTTGACTATTTGAAAGTATGTATTGTTGGTTCACAATGATCATGTGATAATGCTGCGAATTTAAATACAATGATTAGCAAATCAGTTGTAAATAGAAATGTTTGAAAAATATTATATTAGTTTAAAATATCCAAATACAACTCGAAAAGTAATCATAATTCCATTTATACATACATTATTATTATTATTGACATCATTCCATAAGATGATATAGTTGCTGAAAGGTCAAATACCGTACCCATAACACCAAAATTAAAGAGATTTTAGGAAATGTTCGTTGAGGGAAAAAGGAAAAACCATTTATTTGACATATTTTGTTTTCGTAATTTTTTGTTTTTTTTTGTATTTTTTTTTAATTTTTGTTGTTTTTACTTTTTGTAATAGAGCATGAATGTTTGTAGTAGTAGTTTGTTGTTCTTGTATGTATGTATATTGGATGAATCTGGCTTATATATGTTATTGTTATTTTAACTATAAACGGCCTGCATAATTTTATCTTACTTAAATATAGAAATATTATTCTTTTCTTTTATTTAATATTTTTGTTACTATTATCGATAAACAAAATACATACCAGCAAACGCACACACACATACACACACACACACACACACACTCGCACAGTTCGAATAAACCGACCTAAGGACTAGCTCTCTCGATTTCTTTTCTTCTGTGTTTATTTTATCATCATTCTCATAGTCTCTCTCCTGAATGGATGGGGGAATATAGCAGTAATCAGATCAGGCCCAAAGCCCGATCAGAGGATGCGCCAAATGCCATGCAATGAATGCACTCTTGACCAAAACACTTGGTGTCTCTGGGGCAAGGATTCATCTGCAAAAAGTAGGCGGGGCGCAGCCTGCAAGCGGCTTAGGGCCCAACAACAGAAAAAAAGAGCGAGAAACTGTAGTAGACAATCTCTTCTTCTTCCGTCTTGTCTTCCTACTAGTCCTGTGGTGAGAGTTTGAATTCCGTTACTGTTATTCCACTATATAATTTTGCATATGTATGTATTTATATATATATATATATATATATATATATATATGTGTGTGTGTGTGTGTGGAAGTGTGAACTTAGAAACTAAAGCATATTACATATGAATCTGTGTGTCTGTATAGGGGTTTATGTGTGTATGTGTTTGGTGGTAGGGGGAGGGAGGAGGTTACGCCAAATATTCATTATATAAGTAGTTTATATATATATTTGTTATTTAATTTTTTTAATTAATTTTTATTATGTTATTTGTTGGTTTTATTTTTTGTTTTTAGTTTTTTTGTTTTAATTTTAAGTAATATGATGTAATGTTGCGTTGCTTAATGTCGTATATATATAAGGTTTTGCATAATTTTATATATAATTTATATATATAAATATATATATATATTTGTATATATATATATATGTATACATATATATTTGTATTATAGTTTATATAATAAACGATTTTCATTTTTATTTCTTTTTTTTTTGTTTTTTCTTTTTTTTTTTTACACAAATATATCAACAACTAAACTCAAAAAGTTTTTATTTGCAAAAAAGTAAGATTTATATATACATATATAAATATATATATGTATATATATATATGTTTATGTTTATATATGTTAATATATATATTAATATATATATACATATATTTCTATATGTATTTGTGTATGTATAAATAATTTATATTTTAAAAAATGAATAAAAATTAATGCGATGGTTTTTATAGAGTTCAAGGAATCAAAAATACAAAAATAACTTCCAGAAAAAGAAGAGAATAAATCTGAAGCAGAGAGGAGGAAATTTTTTTGTTTTCGATTGTTTTTTTTTTTTTTTTGTCTATTTTACGGTTTTTTTTTCATTTACTTTGTTTTCTGTTTAAATATTTTTTTTTTTTTTTGTACTGTGTTTTTTAACAAAAGCATAAAACATATAAAAAATGTCCATTTGATTTTAATTTCTCTCCGTCTATTTTCTGGCTCGCTTGTTCGAGCTTTTTCGCTGTTGCGGTTTGCTTTCTCCGGTTTACTCTCTTTTTGTTTTTGACTAATTTACAGTTTTTTGCGTAGTTAACAGTAGAGGTCTTACGTTTCTGTTATTAAGACGTTGCATACTGTTAAATGGTTGCTGCTGCTGTCGGGCAAACTTTTGCATAGTTAAATTAGCTTTATTCAAAGTTGCAGTTGCTGTTGTTAATAATGTTGCAGAGGAGCCTTTAATACTAGACTTTTTCTGTATGTTGTGGGGCAATGGCAATCAGGATGAATTCAGTTGCTTGGCCACAATGACGCCCGGACGACATTGCTTTAGGGCTGTGGTGGTAATGGTCAAATGTTGCTGCTGGTGCTGATTGCTGCTGCTTGAGGATGTTGCTGCCGTTGTTATCGCTGCTGGTGCTGTTTGAACTTTAAATATGGCAGTGGGTGTCACTTGGCCACCAACTCCATTACCATCCGATTTGGCAGATTTTGCTGTTATAATGACCTGCTTATTACCCTTCAGCTGTAAAAAAGGACGCAGTTCAGCCAATGCGGCATGATGTTGCTGTTTAACAACAGTACCGCCACCAACAATTTGACTTGAAGTTGTAGTGCTGGTGCTGCCGGTGGTTAAAGCTAAAGGAGCATCTTGAGCCAGCCTATGGCGTATCGCCAGATTATGACTGGTTGTCATTACATGATGTTGCTGCTGGTGATGATGTTGTTGCTGTTGTTGCGGTTGATGGTGCAATTGTTGTTGTTGTCCTTGATACTGCTTCTCACCGCCATCGGAAAACAGATGATCACCCTCTAAATGACGTATGGCCTCCACAATGGTCTCCAGATTCTGTCGAGAACGCGTAAAACCGACTACTGCAGGCTGATGATCCAATTTCTCTGCCTTAACTTTAACCAATTTCTCATTGATCCGCTCCACTTCCACTTTGGGTGTAGCCTTGATGGCTGCCTGTAAAATCGGTTGCAACATGGCCACACTCGGTGTACTACCTTCGGCGTAGGCTTTGGCAATGGCATTCACATTAACTTCATTCTCCGATTCTGTTGAACTATTCGATGATAAAATGACCTCCTCATGCACTTGATGCTGATGATGATGATGTGAATGATGCAAGTGAGGATCTTCGGTAATGATTTCAGCTGCTGCATCTTCTGCCTCCAATTCCTCAATGCTAGAACAGACAACAACTTGCTGCTGTCCAGTCATTTCATCTATTTCCACATAGGACACGGTGCCAGGACCAGCCAATTCCTCTAGTTCATCGCTGCGTACAAAATTATCCGTATGCTCAATAACTTCACGGGGAATGTGATGATGACTGGTCGATCCACCAGCCACAGCCACTGTGCCAGCGGTGCCAGGTGGTGCTGTGGCCACACTATACAATTGCCTTTTGATCATTTGCAATTCATCTTCAAGGAGCCGACGTAAACTTCTCTCTTTCTCCAGCTGCTTTTTCATCTCTATCAATTCTTTGGCCGCTATTATGCTGGCATTATTCAATTTGGTGGCCGCCGCTGCGGCTGCTGCTGTTTGACCACTGAGAAGGGTCATTGGTTCGGGTGACATGGAGCCCAAACCCTCGTCGGAACTATCGCTGATGGTTTGTATATTGATTACATTATCGGTGAGTTTACGCTTCTTAATTGCCACCGCTGAGCTGCTTCCACCTCCTCCATTTGACGTTCCCTCATTGTTGTTGTAGTTAGGATCTGAGGAGTTGCTGCCACCATTACCACCTCCCGCTTCATGTTCGCCCACCTGACGCTTTAGTTCGCTATTCTGTGTGAGTAGCTGCGTCTTTTGATTCTCCAATTCGACAATATATTGAAAGGTCTGTTGCAGGATGGCAGCCTGGAATAAAATAAGATTGAATTAACAGAAAAATACATCTTCCCAATTGAATATATAATAAATAATCTAATTTCGATTTTCCGAAGGGAAGATAAAAATAATAATAGACAAAGAGAGAAAAATGCAAAACAAAGAACAATGAGAGTCCATTCAGAAGAACACCAAACCATGTCAATTCAGTCAACTCCCATAATACTATATGGACTATGGGCCCTTCTTTCATTCCTGTTTCCTTTTCTCCTAACACAACTCTATCTCTCTCTCTGTCTTGCAGAGCATAATTACTTTGTTTTTGTGTTTACTTTACATATTGCATTCGCTGTTGTTGTTGTTTTTTTTTTGTTGTGTATAGTAAATAGTGTAGTAGTAAAAAGGTGAAGGAACTTGTGTCCTTCAAAATGCGCGCGCTGCTTCGTTGCCTCTGGCTCTTCTTCTTACTGCGAATCTTAGCGAATTTGAAATACATTCATACATATGTATGTATGTATGTATATACATGTGTACATATGTTTGTCTGCATATACATAGTAGGTATCTATATATAGGAAAAAGCTGGCGTGGGTGGGTGGTCTTAACGGTGAAAGGTTTGCATTAAACACCATGAAAGGAATGTGGTTATTGCTAAAATATACAAATTCTTGAATGCCTTCGATTATTAAAAAACAATAAATCTTATTTCTGCAATCATAAAACTTGTTTGGTTGCATCTCTTTCACTCTTTTGGCGTTTGCTTGTTGTCGGAGGTCACAACTACGTACGACATACTCAAAACGTCAGACGCCGGCAAAAAGCACAGCTGCTGGCTCTCTTTTTCTCTTTTCTTGTGCTCTCGCCCTCTCTCAATAGTGGTCACAGCTGTCTGGGGCTGCTGCTGTGTTGTTGTTGTTGTTGTTATTACCGCCAAATGGGGAGAGGGGGTAGCTAAATGGGTTTGTGTACAGTTTTCTCAGGTTTTTAGTGATAAAAATCAAAGGCAAAAACAACAAATTGTCGTGTTCTTATTATAATTGATTTGATATAAAACAATAAAAAAATAGTACATTTAGTTTTATTTTTTCTATTTTCGCTGCATCTATTAAAGGTCGTTCATTGACTCTTTCTAGTGTTATTCTATTTGGGGCGGTGTCTTGTCTATTTCAAGTCTCCATTGGAAATATGTGTGTGTGCATTGGAAGACGACCCTGAGTAAATAGTAAACTCAAGCACACCAAACAAAATTATTATACAAAAAATTATTAAAATCTTACATATGTATGTATGTATGTATGTATGTATGTACATACATATGTATGTATGTACATACATATGTATGTATGTATGTATGTGAGTATATCGTACAAACATACATACATATGTACATATGTATTCTAACAACTTTTGCAGTCAAAATATTTGATAAAAAGAATTTTAATTTTTGAGTTTAAAACTAAATGTTTAGTTTTGAATATCAGGAATTGATTCATTTTAATTTTCGTCTTTCTTCAAACTTTTTCCAATTGGGAAAAGGTCACGTTTTATAAATTGTCTTATTGGTACATAAAACATTTGTTTAATAAATAATTACATACATACACATATGTACATATGTATGTATGTACATATTATCGAATTCTATGTATGTAAAATCATATGCTCCTATGTATATATGTATGCACATACATACATATGTATGTATGTATGAATTTATGTATTACCAATATCATAAAACCGGCAAATTGTAAGTATGGTAGCCTTGGGCTGGGTTTGTCTAATAAGAAAATGTCGACTGTCTGACAACGAAGCGCAGAGAAGTTGGGGAAAAATGCCGACAAACATATAAAAACAAAAAAAAACCACAGGCCAGCCACACCAGGCAAGAAAAAAGTAAAAAGAAAAAATGGAATGTTGTATTGGTGTGAGTGTAAACAAAAGCAAAATCAAAAGCATAAACAAGAAAACGAAAGAAAATAAAGTAAAGTAAAATAAAAGGCGATCAAATGAAACACTTGGTTCCAACAAGAAACCGATTCCGAATCCCACCACAAAAAACAAACACACAGCCAACGCGTTTGAGAGGCAGCCAAAAGCAAAGGCAAAGGCAGCAGCAGCAACTGCCCCGCGCCTTGTCGTTTTGTGGTGACTGTACTTTTTTCCAACACCGCTGCTGCTGAAAACACCACCAAACCAAACCAATCCAACCCAACCAACCAACCAACCAACAACAACCAAAGACCTCAGAGCCAGCAACAGTTCCAATACGAAAAGTTTTTCAATATTCGCCGGCGAGACTCAGCCGCAGCGTCACAAATGTTGCTAGAGAGCGGCAGCGTTGGCAGTCACTCTCTCCTCTCCCTCTTTTTTCTCTCTCACGCACACACATGTACATGATTCATTTTGTTTCATTTCCCACTTCATTCCGTTGCGCGTAGTTGTGATACGGAACGGAAACGGCCAGCAAACAGCGGCAAGCGAAAAACATGTGGGCAAATCAAGCTTTTTGCTCAGCTTTTTCTCTCTCGCTCTGGCCAACATGTGTTCTCTTAAGCTTTCCAGTTGGAATTTTGCTTTCTCTCTTCCGCTCGCAGCTGACTTCTATAAATGGCGCGTCAGACGACGACAGTAAAGCCGTCTTCATCACACCCTACCCTATCTCTCAACTACACAACTTTTTTCTTTTCGTTTCTCAACTTTTTTTTTTTTTTTTTATTGAATAAAAATGCATAAAAATAGCAATACAGTGCTGCAATGAGAGCAACGACGGCTGCTGATGCTGCTGTGGAGATTCGTCATCAGCTGAGCTGGCAGTTAATTCGTTCGTTTTTGATGTTCGCGGTGTTTCGTTTTTTTGTAGTGTAAGTGGGCGCGTCTGTGTTGGTGGGGGTCGTTAGGTGGGGTGGGCCACCCAAATTTACAAAAACAACAACACCACCGCAGATGCATAAAACTCTATGCCGCTACTGGCCCATAGGGCTACGTGCGTGCACGCATGTCTCTTTTCGTAGTACAAAAAAAATCAATTTATTTTTACAACTTTGTTGTTTTTAGTTATTACAAAAATGTGTGGGGGGAGAGAAGAAGAAGACAGGAAACTTCCTTCCGTTTTGTATCTATTTCGAGAAACTCTCTCTTTGCCCTATTTAAGTGAAAATAAACGATGAGTGACACGATTAAGGGGACCCCCCTTAAATGGTTTATGTTATCAAAGTTCTGAATGCCTCACGTAATATAGTTTCCATATATCCAACTTCCTTTTTAAATGTCTTACACATAAATAATGACTAACGATTAACTAAAAAATTAATATCAGATTTTCATTCATTATAAAAAAGTTTGGAAATCCAAATGAAACCTTCGAGATTGTTGGCAAGGTAAACCGAAATTTCTGTTCTAGTAACTTTAACGACTTTTTTATGTACGCTTCTTTTTACGTTTTTATTGCGTCGCACATTTTTCTTTTTTAGCTGGACTGTCGGCAAACAATTAAGGTAAGTAAGTTCCGTGCTTATCTCTATTCGGACAGATAGTCGAGGACTCCAGTGACGACAACGACAGGTGGGAAGTTTGCTCTTCTTGAGAAACAGACGATAGCGAAAATAAAGAAACCAAAAACTCAGCTGACATTAATTTTTAACGCCCAGTTACTCATTAGCGATTCTCAATAAAGGCCGGCACGAGGCGCATCTAAAATTAGCTAATAGAACTCGCTTGCTCATAACGGAATTTGAGAAGCAAAAATTATTGCAGCAGCATCAAAGTAGAAATAGATGGAAAAAAAAAACAGCTGCCGGCATTGGCTCACACCTACACCCACATTCCATATGCCAATATATTACTCACTCTCTCTCTCTCTCTCTCTTGTTCATTCCTTCTCTTATCTTAGTGTAATGTGTATGTATGTTTAGTTCGCTCGTACTCGCTCTTTCACACTCAGCTGGCTTCTGCGGGCGCCAAACATGTGTTTTTCCCCAACAATACATAAAAAGAGCTTAATCGCCTGGGGAGAACTCATAGATAATCTCGCTCTTTTTCGCTCTTGTCGCGACCTGGGTGACAACATCATAGCTAGCGTGTATTTTTTATACTATATTTATAAATAATTTAGCAAATCTAATGCACTAGAATATAACAGAGGCAACACAATTTCTTTGCTATATTTAATCATTGAAAAAAAATGCCGTCATCATTCAATGAGAAGAGAAAACAGCTGTGAAACTCTTGCTTCATGTATACAATTGATACATACGTTCGGTTCGTTCGCTTCGCATATATTTTTGTGATATTTACGTAAATGCTTAACCTAATTAAACTAAAACACGTGCCCTCGCCCTTCCCTGCTAAAGAAAATTTTGATTAAAATGAACAATTATACATACATACATACATACATATATACATACATATATACATACATATGTATGTATGTTTGAATGTATATGAATGGTGTTTTTGCCGCACTTGCATTTTCATTTCTCTCAAAAAATAAAGACCACCGTGTAAAAGGTCAATAAAACCTTTTTGAATGGCCCAAAGCCACGCCATAAGCCGGCTACTTAAAAAAACGAGCTTCATGGTCAATGAAAGCATTTAATTAACATACATATGTATGTACATACACACACACACAACAAAGAAGTCTTCGTCAGCTGCACCGCACGCAAAGACCTATTTGAATTTGAATAGAAGCTGACCCTCAAAGCTCACACATACACCGAGAAAGAGAGAGCAACACGGAGAGAGTAGTAGAACAAGCGAACGAGAAATAGCGCTAGCCCTCAGTCAACATGTGAGATCAGCTGATCGAATTTCATGTCTATAAAAATAAACGACGCAGCGCAAAACAACGGAAAGCAGCAACGCGCAACGGTATCGTATTTATTTTTATACATATCAATTTGTCTCGAGTAAACACACACAGCTGTTTTAATTAACCCAGATGGCAACAACAACAAGAGTAGCAAGAGCAATTTACACACTGCTTTAGTAGTTGCAATGGCTGTCAAACTTTAAGCTTAGCTTACAACGCAATTGAAGAAAGCTTTTGTGCCGGTTTAACCTTGTTTTCGGCTTGACCGACCGACCAGCTGAGAGAATACAAGAATCCGTGTAATTGCGCAGCAGAAACCAAAAAAAACCTTAAAAGCATCTAACACATACACATACCCTACAAATAAGTTTCATTTAACTGTAAACCTGATTTTTCGGTGTTTACAGGGTATTACAATATTTTGGCAACAAGTTAATACAACAAGAAATCTTTATCGAAGATGACAAAGCAAACTATTTCTTTATAGATAATTTTTTGCATGATTTATGGTCTTGAAACGGAGGTATGTAAGACACACATAGACAAATTTTTCTTGTCATAGATCATGTTTGTGGGTTGCTTTTTTTCACCGTTACAGTGCAGCGCAAACAACAAGAGAGTCATTAAATCCGGCGAGACGGCATTCCATGTAATCATCAAGCTGGGCTTGAAGCTCTATGCCGCCAGACAGTGCCAACGACCGACCGACCGACATTTTTGCAAATAGCGATAGAGAGAGAGAGTAAGGTAGAGAAAGAGAAAAAGTGGGCTATCTCTGTCTAATTGATTCATTGCATTTATGCCTTGGCTAGGCTAAGGCTGTCTTTGTCGTCTGGCCTTGCACATTTTTCTTGACTTAGCTTTCTCTTTAGGCACAGTCGTCGAGTCGTCGTATTCTTATTTTGCAAAATATGTTGCCTGAACGTTACATTGATCAATTTGCAAAATATTTAAAGCTATCCATCAATAGACCATCAAGTGCTATAAAGTTATTTCTTAAATCATATCATAAATTTTAAACATATGTCCAAATATGCATCATAAAAAACATAAAAGTTAGTTTTTTTCTTAAACTTTATAAAAGATTCATATCTCTGCCTTTCCGTTTTTATTGTTCTTAGCGCAAGTGCAATTGAAAGTACAGTCTGCCATACATGTACATGATTGTCCTGTATTATATAATCACTATGTACTTTCCCCAAAACTTGGGTGTGGTGTTGGCAGCACTTGCAATATTCGCATCCCGGACCAGCTGCTTCTCTATCTACATACATATATACGGCTGCAATCCCGTATCTTCGTCGTTCAAATGCCAATGGCCTAGTGCACTAGCGGCCCCCGCGTGCCACGCCCCATCTACATTGCGCGTAATCGAGCTAAAAACCAACAGAAAAAAGTCTGTATTTCGCCGGGCAAACACTTTTGTATCAGAGTCGACGGTCCTTTGATGCAGTGCGCAGCTGCCAAGCTGAATTCCCAATTTCTTGAGTTTGAGTTTTTGTGGGGGTCGACGGGTCGGTGGTTGGTGGTGGTCGTCGTCGTCTCGTTTCCAATAGTGAAACAGCTGCGCCTACTACTACCAGGCGCCAGACAGACGCCCAAGCTTAATACAAAATGGCAATGAAACACACGCACATACACACACAAATCCCACTCCAAAAACACAGCTGTGCCAAAGGAGCGAGTGGGCGGCTGGCTTGGTTGGTGGTCGTTTGGGTGTTTTGGTTTGGCGCCATTGTTGGTTGTTGTCCTCTTCCTTCTTGCTTCGCTGCCAGCCCATATAACTACTGTCTCTCTTTTGGCGAGCTGGAAGTCCGCTCGTTAGCTGCTGCTCCTACATATATCCTCTCATCATCATCGAATCGATATTATTTGTGTATAGAAATTTTTCCAGTTTACATCATTCCACCATTCCCATTTTCTCTTTTTCTTTGCCTTGGCTTTCTTTCTCGTCATTGCTATACTTTAATGTAGGTTAGTTCAAATGACGACGACGACAAAAGGCGCGCCAGTTACCGCCTAAAAAAAAAACAAAAAACTGTCTAACTGTACACACAAAATGCAGGTTTTTTTGCAGCGCACTATAGCGCCATCTAGCGCAAGTTCAATGACCCCTGCCTACTGCCTCAATGACGAGTAAATCACAACAATACAGAAGGGAACGGAGAGGCTGGGTGGGCGTTAGCATGCAACGGTTATGTGTGCGTAACTGTGAATGGCGTGGCCCGTACGTTACACAGAGACACACACATACATACATACATTCGTATATTTGTGCATGCATACAGAAGATGAACGTATATTTTGTAGGTGCCAAGCGGCGACCTGATTCCATGCACTCACACTGTCTCATTCTCTCTCTCTCTCTCTCTCTCTTTCTGTCGCTTCTTACTACAATGTTTACTATATGTGTGGGTGGCTGGCTATGCGTTTTAGAACGTAGGAAAGGAAAATGTAGAAAAATCCATAAACTAGCTCGAACACACACGCCCATTATGTCATTCATCAGATGATGACGTTGCTCGTGGACTTGCTATTGTCATAACTATTTATGCGTTTCTTTTTTTTTTTGCACAATGTTGGAATATTTTGTTCAAATAATAACTTGCCTGGGCAAACATATCTACATACATATAAATAAATCAATGCACAAAAATGGAAAAAATGAGCTCAATGAATCTTCAGTTAATATGACATGTTGTTGATTTAGCACCGTCTGGGTTTTCTCCCATCACACCATCCCATCCCCATCCCCACCCCCCATCACACGACCAGGCACCTTTGAACAAGGACAGCTTTCTAGTGGCGTCGGCGTCGCCGTCATCGTCATAACAAATCGATGCTGTTGTCTCAAGGTAACAAAATACCATAAATATGTTTACATTTTCACATACGAGAGTGTGGACACGTACTACAAAGGCCTTATAAAAACAGCACGAAACACGGGAAACTTTTAACGTTTAAGGCGGAGGGTAAGGACTGACTAAGAAATAATCCAAAACCAAAGCAAGATTGAATTATTCACATGAAATGGATGTTCTCAATATTGTACATTTGCGTTAAAAGATCTTTCATCCTTAAATCTAATTCATATACTTTGTGTATATAATTCTCTCTGTTTCTCTTAGTTCGGTCTTATCTATCTTCCTTCATATCTTTTCCACATGGATATGGTATCAAAAGCAAGATGAAATTCAACTACCGTTTGCTAGTTTGAAATTTAGGGATTGTAGATTTTCTTTGTTAACCCAAGTGTTAGATTAAGATTGATTTTTTGTGTTTTAAAGGGTATTGTTGTATGTATAATGTAACTTACCTTGCTCAATTTTTCGCCTTCGTGACGGGGCAGAAGGGAACGTAAACTTTGGAAACCAGCATTAATGCTCTGCATGCGTCGTCTTTCATTACTGTTAGCTATCTCACGTCGCATACGTTTTTCGCTGTCGGCCAATGGTTTGCCATTGTCACCATCACTAATTGCACCACCGCTGCCGCCACTACCACCGCCGCCGCCACCGCCACCACCACCACCTCCGCCGCCAGCTCCTCCGCCTTTAGTAGTATTTGATGTACCACCGCCACTCATATTCGATTGTCGACGCTGTGAATTGGTTGTAACCTGATGATGATGCGCCGGATCGGTGGTATACTCAATATGATAGGTATTCTCGCCTCCTGAATCTTCCAATTGTAATCTGCGAAAAGAGAATATGAGTGGGAGAGAAATTAGTTTTCAGTTTTGGAGTTGCCTATCGGTTAAAATGTTGGTGCTAGTTGAGTCATGTGTTGAATATTTATTGTGGCCGCCCATACACAAAACCAATTAACTTTTACATTTATACAACTCGCTTTTACACACACACACACACACACACACACACACACATATGGAGGAGAGCCGCTGAAAAATTCATTCATTCATAAATTTACAATTCCATTCAATTCAATTTTTAGTTTAGCCGCCGCCACCACACAACAACAATAAGCCAGGCACACACACACACACACACACACACACACACCAATACAAATACTTGCACAAGACACGAAGAGTTGTCGTTGCTGCTGCTGTTGCTGTTGCTATTGCCGTTGGCTTAGCAGTCAACTGCGCTGCCCACTGGCCCCCAAAAACCGACGCCAGCATCAATGAAGAAAATTCTTTTACAGTATACGACATATGCAATACCCATTATTTCAAATAGAGTGAGAGAAATGCGGCAAATACTTAATAACAAAGTTTAATGCCAAAGGTATTAAGGCATGCAAAGGTAACAACATATTAAATTTTCTCTTATTTTAATATTTAAACAAATTTTCAGTTGTATTTTTCTATAGTATGATTTACTATAAATAATTTAAGTTGAGTTCTATGTAAATCCTATCATACGAAACTACTGCAGCATCATGTCAGCAGCAGCAGTAGTAACAAGAGAGAAAGAGCAGGCAATGAATGAACAACAAATAATAGAGAGACACACAGTATGTAATAAGGTAAAAAGGAGAGAGAGAGAGAGAGAGAGAGAGGAAGAGCGAGCGAGACAGAGTGCACAACACCAGCTGTCAATTTGTTTTTGTTGTGCTGTGATTATTGTTGTTAGTCGTCGGGAAGTCTATTTTATGTTGCCTCAGAGAGCAGCATGGCCATATTGTTGAGTTGGCCCGGCTTGAAGCCAGCAGCCACTAGTCTCGGGCACAATATAGCGTCTTAAGAATTTCAAACCGGTTTACAAACACGTTTTTTTTTTCTTTTCCATTTTTCAAAAAAGGTTTTTCAGTGGTTTTTCACAAAGTTATGTGAGAGCAACAGCAGCAGCAGCGTCGTCGTACGAGCTAACGATAGTTGGAGCGAGACCTCTAAAAAAAAAAAGTTGCAACACGGCATTCCAGGCCAACAGAAGCAACAACAACAATAAAAGAAAAGAACACATTTTCAAGACGGTACTAGAAAATATTAGACCGACAACAACAACAACAACAACTGGCAGGCAGCAGCAGCGGCAAGTTGGAAGTTATTTTTAGCAACCCGCAACATAATCCAAAGGTCGTTTCTCTTCTTTGGCAACATTCTTGCTGCATTCGGCGGCTGCTGCTGCTGCATGTCGGATTTTGGCCATTACTGAGTCAGATATGTGTTGCTGTGGCAGTGGCAAGGAATGTTGCTGCTGCTGATGCTGCTTCTCCATTTTCTCCTTCTTTTCTTTCATCTTGCAACTATCATAGTTGTGCCTCTTTTGGATTTTTTTTTGCGTTATGTGAAAACATTCAACTATGCGCGAATTATTTATTATGCATAAGTGAGCAAAGAAAATTATTTTCCATAATTTTCGATAAGAAAATTCTTAATAATCCCGGGTTAGATGCTTTGAAGTTCGATCTTTATGGAACTTTTGCCGGAATTTCTTAGTTAGGTTTTGTTAGAGATTTTCTTTTGTTACAAAGAATTTGTTTTAATCGGATTTGTATTATTATCATATTTACTGGTGTATTGTTTATTCACATTCGCACACCTGACGAATTGAAATTTCCAATAATAGCTAGATTATAAGGACGACAATGGATGGAGAATGATGTTAGGGGCGGAGAGGAGGCCTGGAAAATGCTCTGTTTACATTTTTCAGTGCTATATATTTTATGTTTATCTTTATGAATTGAATGAATATACATATATAGAAGACGACACGATTGAGGGACAAAGCCGCTTGCTGCTTTTGCTTTCCCACCTGCAACAACAACACCAAAAACACGTCCTCAAATGGATTCCAGTGAAAATGATGACGTAAGCAGTGACCCAATAAAACGTATGTACAACATTTTTGTATGTGCAGCAAAGTGCAGCCAGTAAGAGAGGAGGCCAAGAGAGGTCTCGACGTTTGCTCGTGACTTCGGTCTTTTGTCTCTTTGCCACTGTCGTCGGTCCGCCCGCCTATAACTCCCCTCCCCTCCTTCACACCCTTCTATCCTACACACTACATATACCCAGCGAATAAACACATGCATACATACATGTGTATGTGTGTGTGTCTGTATCATATGATACATGTACATATGTATGTATGTATAATATTTGCGTACATGTGTGTGAATATGCAAGTGAGAGTGTGTGTGTGCATTGTTGGCAAAAAGTGGCCAATGAACTACATTGAACTCTGGGCAAAGCAGCAGCAGCAGCAGCAGCCAAGCAGCTGTCACTGTTGTATGTCATATGTTGCTGCTGCTGTTGTTGTTGCTGGTGAAAATGCAGAGAAAAATGTGTGGCGCATCTTAATTGCAATTGAGAAAATATGCAAATATGTATGTACATATAATCCCATCTGGGGGCAATGGAATAAATGATAATTTTGAATATAAACAAACAATCTTACTAAAAGCATTCACGAATTCAATCGTCAATTTGCAACAAACAAATAAAATATTAATGAAAAACTTCGTTCAATTGTCGGAAAAAAAACTTTTTTATTTTTAAGGTTATCTTAACCAAAGTCCTGCAAGTCCTACAAATTTTCGATTGACAAATATCGTTGGTTTTCTCTTTACATGGTCATGGGAAAATTTTATTATTTTTGTTTATTTCAATAGTTTTCCCATTAATAAGATTTCACATTACTCTCCTATGTACATAAATACATAAGTACATACATATATCCCACACATGGTATTTTAATTGCTATAATTTCATTGCTCATAGGAAGTGTGGACTGTGGTAACCAGTGTACACACAAATGTACAAATGTACATACATACATACATACATATGTACATACATCCATATAATAGTAACAAAAATAGTATAATATAGTTTTTTCTCTTCTCACTTTCCGTTTACTCTATTCTCAGAGACAGACTCTGCTACAAAAAAAAAAAAAAAAAATAAAAAAACACTAAAGCGTAGTAAAACTGCTTAAAAAGGTAGTATAAATGGGAACACAGATGGATGGATAGATGGGAGGGAGGGAGAAGGAATGAAAGGCAGACAGAACGAGAAAACGAAAAATGAATTGCAACGCAATAAACTTTTGCCACTTGCGTAATTTGCTTCCCCTCCCTACTCCTCCTCCTCCTCCTCCTTCACAGCACCATTTTTTTTCTCTTTTTGTGCAACAAAGTAAATGCAATAATGTTTAGAATTGGCGCCACACTCAGACACACACAATAAGGGCCGTAAAAGTAGTCATGCAGGCATAAAATTACATAAGGAATGGGGGATTTCGAGGGGGTTAACGTTAAATGAAGATAGAAGAGGTAGCAGCATACTAAATTAGAAGACGTGGAAAAAAAATTCGATAGAAAATGGCAACTTTTCGTTCTGATTGAAAATCTTGTATACAAAAATCATGTGTTTTTCATAAACACACGACGCCGCTGCTGCTGCTGGTAGGCTGCTCTCTCTCTCTCTCGCTCTCTTTAAACTCGCAGGTTGCCAATAAAATGCCGCAAAACTAAATAGTCAATGTGAAACAAAATGGAAATGAAACGAGACAGCCAAGCGACGACAACCATCGCCCAAAAATTTGCGCAGCAGCTTTTTATCTTTGCAAAAATGAATTGTGTTGTTGTTCTTCTTGTTGTTGTTTTTCTTTCAATGAAACGTGTGTAGTAGTAGCGGCATCTGTACTTTTTCCCTCTTTTATTTAATTTTTTTTTTTGCAAAAAACACATTCCCCCGTCTATCTCTTTTTCCCTCTCTCGCTTTCTCACACAGCAAGCGCAACAAGCTTTTGAGTGAATTTTTGCTTCCAATGTGAGACTTATGAATGTGTGTGTGTCTGTGTGTGTATGTGTGGTGGGGTAAAATCGGAAATGACGCCACATGGTTGCGACTCGGTGTTGTAGTATTTGCAATGTGGGGATGCAACGTTTTTGCTGTGGAGACTTTTAGCCAAGGCACAAAATACAACAGCAACAGCAACAAAAGAAATGACATACAGTGAAATCCAAAATATTAGTACGATCTTAAAAAAAAAGGAAAGAGACAAATGCTAAACGCAGGCTGCTATAAAATATGATATATTTATTTAAGTTAGTAAGTGGACACTTTAAATAATAAAAACATCAAATTTTTCTTTTTATCCAAATTATCCCTTTTTCTGAGAGGTAGTTTCGTTAAGTTTGCATAGATATGATGATTATCTATCGTATAATTGGTTCGCAGCAGCCAACTAGGTGTTATTAAGGAAAATATGTGCTAGCTATGGCATAGCATTGGAAACTTTTATTGAGTTTTTTTTTTATTAAATGACGATCGTGTCAACTGAGATTTGTTGATAAAAAAAAGCTGTCAGCTGTTGTTATTTCTTTTTTTACGCATAATCGAGTAAACCACCATATGGCAAAAGCGCCAGCCAGTCAGCTGAGAGAATTTCATAGATAAGGCGGAGACGAGACCCGGCTACCATATGATACTGATAAACCGGCAAAACACGAACGAAAAAATGCGATTCAATAAAACGGAAAAAAATAAGAATTCTTAGAAATAAAAAAAACTTTCGCTACAAATAAAACAAACACATACAAAAACCAAGAAGAAACAAAATTTCAAACTGTACATTTTCATTTCCAGCTGCTCGCGGGCATTTTACTGTTGCTATAGCTCTCATTCTCTTCCTCTCCCTTTCTATTGCTCAGAGAGTCAGTCTATCTTTGGCTGTCACCATATGACAAAATATACCGGTACAGCTGATTTCATTTCGACTATTGATTAGATAAAAAAGTGAGAGGAAGAGAAGGACGGGGAAAAATGAAACGATCGCCTGTTAGAGTAATCAAATTGAAATTCCATTCGCATTCACAATATTCTAGCCTCCAGTGTTAGAGGCAAACGAACAACAGCCGTTTCAACAATATGGACGACAGACAGGCGAGAAGAGAGAAAGGGAAAAAAGTAGCGTCACATTTTATTCCAGGCTAGCCAAAGAGAGGAAGAGATATTGGAAAGTGTATGTGTGTGTGATGCGGCATAGGGGGGCAAATGCAAAGGCAGAGAATGACTTGTAGTAGTAAAAAAAAAATCAATAATTTGCGTGATAAAAATGCAGTTGTTTGTTTTCATTTTTTTCTTGAATTTTTTTTTTAAATATATTTTATTTGTTTTGACTTACTGTAACTCTTCATCCAATTCCTCGGCGCTGTTGTATTCGGCATTTTCCAATATTACTTCCTCCGTTTTGATAGCCAACGGTACAGCAGACATTTTGTTTAATTTTGTATTTGTTTATGTTAAATTAGCGTTGAATATATATTGGTATATGTATATTGCAGTTGCTTGGCTTTTGGTTGGTGCTTGTTGTTTCTTTTCCACTTGTTTTGCTTTGGCTTTTTGGTTGTCAGCTGGTTTCGTCTCTAGCGGCAAATTGTTCGAGAGTCACACATATGTATGCATCCACCTCGCTCACTCCCACAGTCACACCACACAAAGACACGCGGCAGAGAGAACGAGAGTGCAACGTTGTTTCTCTCTCTCTCTCTCTCTCACTCACAACACAATAAATAGCAGACGAATTTCTAAGAGAGAAAAATTATTCGTATTTTTCTTCTTTTTTTGTATGGTGCTTGTTTGGCGAAAAATTCACTTTTATTCCCTTTCGATAATGTAACGATCTTGCAGCTGTTTAGCCTTATGCACTTTCACACACACACACAATTGATTCACTTATATGTATATGCGCATATATAACTGTACGAAGCCAAAACCGTGTTTCATCCGCCACTGAAACAGACACGTCCGCTTACGCTGAAAACAAAAACAACACTGAGAGAGATAGAGGTGGGAAGACATCGATGGCACTATCGATGCATCGATGTTTTTGCATTTTTGACAAACATCGATCAACTATCGATGGTTTTATTGCGCAGCCCCAAATTACAACCTTTTTCGCCAGACAATCCAATAAATTCACTAGTTCTTCTGGCTTTTTTCGGGGGTTTTGTCTATTGTTATGCAGTCTTTCAATTGATAAACAGCAAAACCCGATTAAAATTACCACTATTTTTAAATAAAATTTCCCTTTATATTATCTGCGCACGAATTCTTCTAAATCATCTGCTTCCACATGAAAAAAAAGACTGTCGTTAATAATCGTTTGGGAACTAACAGATTTTAATTATATAATTAACAGTACGACACCGTTAATATTATGTTACACACATTTTCAGGGGATGTTGAAATATATATGGCCCTCTGGGAAATTCAATGTCGACTCGATCGATACCAAAAAAATTATTATATTTGAAATGTGCATCCCTAATTTAAATTTTCATAACTAACGGAAGAGGCACCCTAAAATATGCAGTAACTTTAGACTACACACCGTCCTAGTAAGCTGCCGTTAATGAATCGGATAAAATTGCAGCAAAAACAATCGGAAAACAATCCTTGTCAATGAATGCGACTTACCGGATCTGGTCGTTGCAATGGCAGTTGCAGGTGTGACACATTTATTAGTGCAATCATCCAAATTTAAAAACCGATTGCCTGTGATTTCGCATTCTTCGTATTCCTCATAAATGCATTCATTCAACTCTATGTCATAGCTCCAAACTGTAAGGGTTTCTTTTGGACAATCAACTCCAACTATTTCCTCCGTAATTGGCTTTTCGCAGAGAGCTAAGGGAATCGTTTTTACCCTTCCAAAGGATATGTACATTAATTTTGGTCAGAAGTTTGGGACGCATAGAATAAAGCTAATCTGACTTTATAAAGTAAATATATTCTTGATCAGCCGAGTCGATATTCTTATATGTAGCACATAGGCTTCTTTATGCTGCAGTCATTGTATACATCGAAATGCTAAAGCTGTCATAGGAACAATCGGACTAAACAATTTGTTTTGTATGTTATAATTTTTTAAAATTAAATTTAGATTTTCCGAGTGTTTCAATGGTTCTGGTAATTTATATATATTAGACAATCTGAATAGGTATGTGAATATTTCCTCCGAAATCGGTTTTTCGCAACTGGCTAAAAGAATAAAAGTATAGATAAAATAAGTAGTTAGATGATGGTCAGTCCAGCTTAAGATGTAACGATCAAAATAGTTATTAACTAAGATTTGAATATAACGCAAGCTAGTAATATTTACCAACACTAATATTAGAATGCATTCAAATATCGCAGCATAGTGATGGCATGGTTTGATATGTGCGTAATTTATTACGCTTACCACATTTATATTACATTATTCAATTGATTAATTTATTAACCGAATTTAAGACCTTTACCACGTTAAAACCATGTTACCCAATCCAAATATTAAAACTTACGATCTTTACAATCCATTTCCTGTGCCAAATTCCGATACAAAAATAAAAGAATTGCATTATAAATAATCCATGTAAGTTTCATGTTGATTTTCATATCGACCATAAAAAAGACTGATATCAGTCATTTAATACCCATATTTATACCTTCACTCTAATCAAACTAATGTGTGATATTGGAAAAACTAGTATGACGATAAGCATATTTAATGAAGTTAATCAGTTGGTAAGCTTTATATCTTTATTTGCTCTGCATTTTTGCTATAATTTTAAGTTTCACTTTTGGTGTCTTACCATAATATAAAAATTTCTATGCTTAGAAATTTTTTATATATAGAAATTAAAGAATAAAGAAAATATTTTTAATATCTGAGATGCAAATAATTTATGAATATAATAACTATAACACTGTTTTAGATTTTAATTTTTAGTTAAATTTAATTCGATGCGCCAAAAAGTAGTAAAATCTAAACAAAAGATCTGGGGTCCCACAAAAAGCAAATCAAAACATTTAAAACAGCTAATTTAGCTCTTAGATCATTTTTAATTCACATTTCCTAATAATAAAAACTTTCTGCTTTTCTGTTTGTAGCCGATGTTTAATAAAAATTAAATGAAATTTAACTACACGGGGTATACTCAAACAATCGACCTCTTGAAAATCTTGGAACTAGTGCATGTGAATGTGGATATAAATCTTAGATGTAGTTTAGTGTGAACGGGGCATGAGCAATGGGAACGAGAACTAGTTCTTTAAACGGAAAGAACAATAGTAGAACTATAAGAAAACAAAAAAGTTTAACAAATATAAAATCTTAAATATATACAAAACATATACAAATAAATTGTATATAAACACTCTACTGCTAACCCATAGATTAGGAGTAGTGTTAGTGCTCCAAAGTTCTCGAAAATATACAAATGGTAAATACATAACTGATAAAAATTAGTAAATAAAAACATGACTAATAACGTTGTTAGAGGGAGGGGATGGTAACATCAATTACTAATAAATTACTTTTTGTTTGATTTTCCCCCGCAGGGCGATAACAGAATTTGCGATATTAGCAATGAAGTTTTGGAGGAGCTGAAGAAATTTCGCTTTCGGAAAAGTATTACGAATTCCGCTTTGATCCGTAAGACCATAAATTTTTACTTGATCTCGTCATGATGATAACTAACCATGGCTACATACCAAAATACATTGTATATAAAATGACATCTTTCTCTACATCTATCTATAGTTAAGGTGGACCGGGAGAAGCAATGCGTTGTTCTTGATGAGTTAATTGATGATATTTCTGTGGAGGAGTTGCAGGACACTTTACCAGGACATCAGCCTAGATATATAATTTACACCTACAAAATGATCCATGATGATCAAAGAATATCGTATCCCATGTGCTTTATATTCTATACTCCAAGGGATAGTCAGGTAAACCAAAATTATATCATAGTTTCCTAAAGTTGTCAATTAGATCCGATTGGATATATGCAACTGCTAATTGCTAACTATATAACTAAAATAAATTCTTCTCGGTTTCTAATAACCAGATTGAACTCCAGATGATGTACGCTTGCACTAAGAGTGCTCTTCAGCGCGAGGTTGATCTTACTCGGGTCTATGAAATCCGTGAATTGGATGAACTAACCGAGGATTGGCTCAGGTCGAAGCTTAAGTGAAGCAATCACAAAAACAAAAACAAAAAAAAAAAAAACAAAATACCGAAATGACAATTTTGAAGCAATACTTTAGAGACTAATTCTTATATTCCAGGATACCAACGATGCATACCAATATCATCTATATATACATAATATACAGAGATACCAAAATCATGACAAAAAGCCAATTTACTGTACATAGTCTTAAGCTCAATTCTATAGTTTTTTCTTCTTCTTCTGTTGTACATTTTTAAAATCTATCTTGCATTTAAATATTGATTGCATAGAAGCTGGACTTGCCAAATTTTAATTAAAAAGTACATATAAACTATATACATATGTACAGTTCACAATAGATCCACGATGACAAACGTTATATATATATTTTAAATGTAAAGATTGAAATTATTTCATGACAAAGAATATTCTAATTTATACACAAGCAAGCAATACGTTCCAATATAAAGCATTTAACAAAAAAAAAAAAAAACAATAAATAAAACGTGTTCAATATTATCTACAATAGATCAAAAATCTTTAAATCTACTTTAGTTAAGGGAAGGAATAATGCTAAGGTTGCGAATCAAACTCGAACACAATATTATCTTTACTATCTGCGAGAGAATTCCTCAGACTTTATTAAATTATCCTAAAACTTAATTACTATATATACCCAGAGACCACTGATTGATCCGTTTAATGTGCGGGGACCTATTTTCAAGGATGAAACAATACTAAACTGTAGAGCGGGTATAGTTGCTGCTCTATCTATGAGTAATAAATCCGATATAATTGAGATTGAAGAATTTACTTTTAATAATGAAGTCTTTGGGTAGCTGTTGGATGATGTAACATGGTGTATCTGCCCTCACTGGCTGCAGTCGGCGGTGGTGGTGGTGGGAGCATGTGCATCATGCCCATTTGGGAATAATGATGATGTGTCATCGGTGGTGCGGGAGGCGGAGGTGGCGGCGGTGCATGCGGGTGACCCAATGGTAAATTAAGTAAATTACTATTCATAGAATGCGAACGGAAATGTAAACTCAGACTGTCAGCTGAAACATAGGCCTTATCACAGTCGGGACATTTGAAATGGGCAATGGTTGGAGGAATTGCCGCGGCGACGACCTGTTGTTCCGTATGATCCAGACCAACAGGATCTGTGTCAATGGCCTCATCATCGTCTTCTTCGTCGTTGATTTGATGATTTGCAGATGATTCCAATGGATGTAGCTTCAATTTATGGGTCCGCATGTCACGACGACGACTGAATGCCTTTCCACAGACATCGCAATTATGATTTTTTATACCCGTATGTGTAATCATATGCTTGGATAGGTCACCGGCTGTATAAAATGCCTTTTGACAAAGCGAACAGATTTGATCTCGTACACCAATATGGATTTTTTGATGTGCCTGAAAGTTTCCCAAGGCTGAAAATTGCTTGGAACATATCTCACATTGAAATGGCTTGTCACCCGTGTGTGTCCGTTCATGCACTTTGAGATTATAGCGTTGGGCGAATCTTTGCCTGCAATACTGACACTCAAATGGTTTCTCTCCCGTGTGTGTGCGTATGTGCTGAGTAAGTTGGGCCAAGCATTTGAAATGTTTGTGACATTCATAGCAAGTATGTGGTAATTTAGGTACAGGTTTCGGTCCCCGTTTCTTGTGCTGATCCCGGGGTTTTCTTTGATAACGCGAACGTTTAGCTAAAGGTTTCGAGTCTCTTGCTCCGTCTCCATCCTCGTCGTCGTCATCGTCATCACTGTTAAGAAGAACGGGTAACGGTTTCTCTATGAATTCGGTATTGGTGGCCGCATCCTGTCGCCAGCTCTCATGAAGACCCAAATATTGGCGCAATCTTATATCATTGTTCTCGCATTCTTGTTTGAAATGAAATGCCACTCCTAACCGGTAAATGCAATTGTTGCATATAACCGAAGGTAATCCATCAGTTTTGTGTATCTATAAAGACAATTTAAGACTTCTTTTCCTTCAGATTTTAATTTTTTTCTTACGCGAATCTTAGCACACTGCATTAACATCACTGATGGCATCATGGCAAAATCTGGACTGTATATAGAGGTTAGGGGTCCAGCGGCTGCCTCTTCCAGACAAACGCGACAAATTTTATGTATGTTATAGTCCATTTTCAAATTATTATTCTATTTGCTTGTTATTTGTTATTATATCCATTTTGTCCAGCTGGATTCTATCAGCGATATCGAGCACTGGCAAACCCTAGTGTTGATTAGTTTGATTAGTCCGAAATTCAAAGGGGTATTCTTGCAATTCCTCGAGAAGTTGCTGATAATAAGTTGGTAAATTAATTGCATAGGTTTATAATTGGCACAGTGTTAAAGAGGAAAATTTTTATTAAAACTACATGTGCATTTTTAAAATTTTTATTAATCCAATTCAAATATTTGGACCGGATGGATTTCATTTTTGGCCTGCCTACCCCTAATAATCAGTTTCTTCTGGCAGCACTGGTCAGTCAGTAATGCCAGCACGATATAGTAACAAACTGTTATCGAAGACGAAAGAGACACGAAACAAGTGAAATTCAATCACAATCACACAACAAATCAATCAATCGTCCATCAATCCGGACATCTTTCAGGATTAGTCGCTTTAAATAAGCCAGGTGGAGCAAGGAGGAAGAGCAGAGAGTGTATGAGAGTGCAAAAATAAGACAGAAACCGGCAATAAGGCGAAAAAATTTGGAGTCTGCCGCTGCTGCTGGGTGAAATTTTTGTCTGTTATTTACCCCTTTCCCCACCACCACCACCACCCTCCCAACCAAAGCGCCCAACAAAAGCCCGCACTCAAGATGCTGTATGTACAATATTAGCAATTATTGAAGGCACACAACCGGCAAAAACACAAAATTTATGCTTTTGTAAACAAAAAAAAGAAAAAAAAATAATTAACAACAACAAATCGGTGGAAACTATTTACGCCGAAACAAGGTCAAGAAATTTTATATACAGCTAAATTTGAACAAATTTGTTAAACAAATCGTGTGGCTACCAGTTTAGCTTTGGTGCTTGCAATGGCAACAACAAGTAGGTCCCCAACAAACGAGAATCCACAGCGGCAGCAGGAAGAGGAGGAGGAACAGAATCAAGAGCACCTTATTAAGGCAAATGGCAATGTTATTGTGAATGGGAAATCTTTAGGAAACATCGGATCACCGGACACGAGGAGAGAAACAGGATCTGGAAGTTCCCTGCCACCGGCCACTTTTATGAAATTAAAAACCTATTTATTGGCCCTACGTCCATGGTCCCTGTCAGCCAGTTTAGTGCCCACCTTGCTCGGTTCGGCTTTGGCATATCGTTCGCAATGGACAGCCGAATTCTCACTAGTCACCTTCTTCCTCACCGCCTTCACTGTCGTCACTGTCCATTGTGCCGGCAATGTGGTTAATACATATTTTGATTTCATCAAAGGCATCGATAAACAAAAGGCTGATGATCGAACACTCGTCGATCACATACTCACCAAGGATGAGGTAAGAGTTTACCAGCAAATATTTTTCCCAATTTGGCATTCCAAGAAACGCAATGATTTTTTTGCATATGCTATAATTAGGTTTATTATTCTATTACTATGATAATTCAACTTGATTAATTAATATAATTAAAGCCAATTTGCAAATAAACCAATATCAGACTTTATTTATACATACATACATATATGTGTGTATGTATAGTAAAATTGGAACGTTAGTTAAAAGTTAATAAAAAGTTTTCTTCTAAGTTTACTATAATTTGTATGAAGTTAGTCTTCTACATTGAATTAATTTTTATAAAATTTTAAACTAATTAATAATCGACCAGATTCAATAATTATCAAATATCCGAACTACATATTTATATCCGGTTCGAGTCTTAAAATTATCCGAGTTTTTGGTCTCTGAATCAAGTTTGCAAAAGGTATTTTTTATCTACCAAGAATAAATAATTTTCTTGATTTTTTCAGGTCGTTTCACTTGGCGCCATCCTTTATCTGGCTGGTTGTGGTGGTTTCGTTTTGTTGGCTGTCCTTAGTCCAGCTAAAATGGAACATTTGGCTTTAATTTACTTTGGTGGACTGTCGTCAAGCTTTTTGTATACTGGTGGAATTGGTTTCAAATACATTGCCCTAGGCGATTTGGTGATCCTAATTCTATTTGGTCCCATTTCGGTGCTATTTGCGTTTATGTCACAAACTGGACATGTGGATTGGACAACAATGGGCTATGCCATACCATTGGCTCTTAATACGGAGGCAATTTTGCATAGCAATAATACTAGGGATTCGGAAAATGATCAGAGAGCTGGCATAGTAACATTGGCCATACTGATCGGACGCACTGCCTCGCATGTGCTATACGCCATGCTTCTATTTACACCATACTCATTATTTTTCATCTTCGGCTTAAAGTACTCATTATGGTTTCTATTGCCATTGATCACATTGCCGCAGGCATTTCAAATCGAGAAACGTTTCCGTAACGATCGGACAATGCATTTGGTGCCGCGACAAACGGCCAAATTGAATTTCTTCTTTGGCATCCTTTATATTGTGGCCTGCTGCTGTGCCCAGCAGTTGCCTACATTTGTGTGGCGCAAGCATTAGAAAATTAATAATCGACGCATATATACACACATATTTATATATACATGTATATATATATATACATATATTTATATATTTATTTATATATATATATGTGTGTGTAGAAAAGTTTGCAACATTTTTAGGGAATTTCATATACATATATACACCTATATATATATATATCGATGTAAACATTTTTATGTAAATTAGTTATTAGTTGATAAATTGTGTGTGAAATGCTGTCAGTTTGTGTGTTTGTTGTATGCTTCTTCTCGCCTAGTCTTTCTATATCTAATGAAATGAATGAACATATCCTAAACAATTTTCAGTTTATCTTATAATTCTATTCTACTCACATTATTTATTTTACCCTATAACTTAAATCACTAATATGAACAGCAAGTTAATGTAATAAGAAAAACGATTTGTTGATACATTATAAATGTATTTTATATATGTGTTTCAATAGGAATTTGTAACAAATTCTTAAAATTTTAATTTTTTATTCAATATTAAATTCTATTTAATATTTTAATTTAAAATCTTATGTGTATATATATATCTACATATCTATACACAGATTGTCTTTCTTTATTTCCGCAATTAAAATGAAAAATGTTTATTTAACTTGAAATTTATTAATTGAAGTGATTAGAGTTTTTCTCATTATATATATTTATAATATATCAACAATTCGAATAATCTGCAAACTCTTCCTCTCGCGCGTTGGAATTATGGACCAAGATCGTGTGCAACAATAATGAAATATATATAATGGCTTAGGTTTACATATAATTCATACATACATATATACACACACACATATACATAGCTAAAGTTAATGTTATCTAAAGTTTAAAACAAGTTACTTAAGTTTCTCAATCAAACAAATTGCAAAACGCAAAAATTACTTTATAGAAATGCTTAAGATGAAAATGCAACTGCTAAGTGAAAAAAGAAAAGTAGTTTAAAAAAAAAAAACAACAACAAAATGAAAACTGTGTGTCAAGAAATGGCTTTGCTTATTTATTTAACAATTGTTAATGTTTTTTACATATCCCCAGACACATCCAAACATACATACATACAACATATACATACATAGATGTGCATATTACATAAATACATTTAAAATTAGGGCTCAAGAGTGAGAATAACAAATAACATAAAAGAAAAAAAATTTAAATTTAAAAAAGAAATGAAGTAAAGGTCAGAAATATACACATATATATATATATATATAGATACATATACCTAGAGTATCAATTGTTTTCCATGACAAAAATGAAATGAAGAAAAGAAAAGATGAGGAATTACTTATGCATATAAACAACAGAATAGCTTTAAACAAAGGAATATCAATGCGCGCATTCATTTAATAACAATTGTGTTAAAGTTTAATATTTAAGCTTCATTTGTCATTGTAATTATTTTGAGAAGCAATGTATTTTATTGTGTGTAGACAAAATGCTTTTTGTTGTTTGCTGAACTGATGAAAGTGAATGAAAAAAATCATTAACTAAATGACAACTTTGTAGACTTAACGAAAAAACATCAAACAAACCAACCAACCAGAACAATAATAATTATAAATTAATATACATATATATATATAAAATATACCATCTAAATAATTGAGTTATTTCATAACTAGAACGCAAAATGGAGTAAACTTAATTGTAATCAACAAATTGTGTAATATATTTTTAATTGAATCAACCAATGTTTAATTGGTATCATAAATGTTCATCTAATTGAAAAAAAAATATTTTTTAATCTCTGGTCAAATATTAATGCAGAAACAATGGATACTGTTCAGGGATATAGTTGATGTATTAGAAATTCTTTCCGATTATGCTATTGATGCAATTAAGATATATACGTATACATATATAGTATAGATTCCAACTGTCCGTATACTATTTTTTTTTTTTTTATTTAATTGTCCTCCGATTTACATTTGTACATGTGTTTGCTTTTCCAACGGATATATTATGAGTCTATATATAGAATGTGAATGGATCCAGATGTTAGTTTCGTTCATTTACAAAAATTTGCTAGTCATCGTATATTGGAAATTAATTCATTTTATTGCTTTTTCCATGTACATGTACATACATAGTATATTGGTTTTTACGACATTTATCGACTATTGGAACACGAAAATTGATTGGAATAGCAATTCCCATTAAAATGCATTTATATTTTGTGTATTATAATTAATGATTATGGAATCTTTTATCATTTGTTAGTATTCAAATCTGGACACCTTCTCGGGGCAAAAGTAAGACATCGTATGGCTTCACCGCTGCCGTGGCACCCTCCAATGGGACTTCCTCTGGCATCTGGTCTGGAAGGGCGATCAATTTGAAATTCTGCAATACTGTTGTCGTGAACATGAACAGATTCTGCCTGCCCAAGAGATCACCCATACAACGATGGCGTCCAAAACCGAAAGGATTGAAGGCCTCTGGCAATTTCAATTGACCATCAATTAAATAGCGTGTGGGATCAAAGGTCAATGGTTCGGGAAAATCAATCGGATTGATGAGCATGCCACGAAAACAGGCAATAACCATTGTATCCTTTGGTATATCATAGCCAGAGAGACGTGTATGACAGACAGCACGATGCGGAATACCAAATGTGTGAAGCATAAAAAAACGGATGGCCTCCATCGTAATGGCCTCACAATATGGCATTTTCAAACGATCCGACCATTGGGGAATACGTTCTAAGCCCACCTGCTCCTTGATTTCCTCGAAGGCCTTCTCTTGGATTTCAGGCTGTCGTACCAAATGCATGAAACAGAAACCCAAACTTTTGTTGGTCGTCTCCGAGCCAGCCAGAAACATATCCAGACAAATGGCCAATAAACTTTCATCGCTAAACATTTCATTGGAATCATTACCCTCAGCTTGTGCCCGTAAATAACTGTCCATTAGATCTCTGGGCTCATCGTAATTCCTAAAGCTTTGCCGATGCAATTCAATCTCTTTGGACATAAAGTTATACAATGCCCGATGACTCTCCACAAAACCCGTATAACCGGAATAGTCTGGGGCAATGAAGCGTAGCAAGGGGAAGTGACTAAATAATGCTCCAACCATATCAATATTTTTAAACAATTCGAAAAATGTTTCCAAGAGCTCTTCAATCTCTGGTGAGCCAGGCTCATATCGGCGTCCGCTCAGCATACACCAAAGAGTATTTAATACATAGACACTGGTCAGATCATGCATTTCCAATCTAGCCTTTGATCCACCTTCATTTCGGACTTTTCTCTTCAGATCCTCCAACAAGCAGTTGGCCTCATTATGAATTATGTCCATCATTCCACTGCGAGCGAAACCAAAATTCTTTAAATGCCTCAATATGAATCTGCGCTGTTCGATCCACATGTCGCCATCCGTTAAAAGGACCCCCAAACGGGAATTGAATGTCCTTAGGCGATAGAATATGCCATCTGGTCGTCCATCGATATCCTCATTGGTCATCATTTCATTGATGGCATCGTTGGTATACGCTATAACCACCTTATCTTTGCCAATTTTCAACCCATAATAACCATAAGGATTCACATATTGTTTTGCCAATAGATCTATGACCTTACAAAACATGCCCAATCGTTGACGCCAAATCTGAATCTGTAAGGCACAACCCACTATTGGATACCAACGTGGTCCTGGTGGAAACTTTGATGGTTTGCGACCCCATCGATAGCTACTCAGGATAAATATAAGCACCAAACTGCTAAAGAAGATCGCAGCATAAAACATTTCCGACTTTCACTTTATCTATCACGTATGTGTGTATGCGTGTGTGCCTTATGTAATCCTCTTACTCCACTACTAATCCACATCCACACCGAAAAGTGGTCAGGCTACTTGTGAAAATTCAATTTGTTTTCCTTCCGCCCTCTACAGTCATATAAGTAAAAGACTTTTCCCGCACATAAGTTCGGTCAAGACTGAAGTTTCTGTTTTAAGTTGGAGCTGCTTTTATAGATGCTTTGAGATTTGGAAAAGCTTTCCACGAAAAGTTTTCCTTTTACGAAAATTGCAACAATCAATTAGATAACTGCAAATTGAGAGCACTTTTAATTGATCTCGACAGGTGATTTGTTTCTTAAATTGATATTAAAGCATGTAAAGAACTAGAAAATTTAGAATATGACCCTACTAATGTCTCCTTATAATGATGAACGTAAAGAATTCGAATCATTTTCTCCTTCAATCATATCAATTTGCATATAAACAGATAAGATTTTATTCGACACGTAAATTATAGTTAAGATAAATCGGTTTGGTTTTGAAAGAATGGAGATATTAAAAAGGTTTCCATTCTATTTATGAATTTACTTAATCGCTCCTTTGAAAAGGTATGGACCCAAATTATAACCAAGTCACATGGATTCCAAGGAGATTTCAAAAACTGTTCGATCAAGTGTTTTGTTTTTGAAAAACCTGACCTACTGCCGCGTCCAAAGTTCAATTTCAATTGCATCATTTTTACTTTTTTGGCCAATCTAAGCGACCGCAACATTGGCCATCATCCATCCTACTCCTACAAAAAACAGAAAAGAAAAACTTGGCTATTAAGCCACCAAAGTCATGGAAAACATGTTGGCTTTGTCTATGCTTGGCCAAGGAAAACGAGAGGAAAACACGTTTTCTAGGTGAAATGGATGCCAATTGCGGGTTTTGTGGATGTGGATTGGCGGCTATTATGTCATCGAATATCGCGGAAAGTGGCAAAAAAAAAACAATAATCGTTGATAACTTCAGCGGTTCCGGTTTATTTTCGGTAGCTTGTTAGCCAAACTGAATTGGAGCTAAAACCGAGACTTGGTGTTGGTCTTGGAATAGCCTCCACTGGCTGAATCAATACAGCGTTGTCTACGAAACTCGACGGACGTGACAGGCTCTTCGCTTTGACGAATAAATTATTGCTTCAATGGGTTTCAGGTAAGTCCTAGATGATTTTTAAAAAGTTATGCTCATATGTAAATCCTTGCAGATTTATCCTTTTGGCTGTTATGGGTTTAGGGGCCATGTATATGATGCATCTATTGGCTCAGGATTGGAATAAGATACGCCCGATACAAGGGCTAACAAATCTAGCTGGACAGGCTTTCGCTCCATATCAAGGTATTATTAATCAAGCTGGTTCCGGTTTACAAAACATCGCCAGTTTGGCGGGACGAGCCAGCGCTAGTGCCTTTACTCGTGGTAAGCGGAGTACCAAACAGGAATTGAGTTGGCTTAATGGCAGACAGGACTCTCGTGGTGGTGGTCGCCCTCATCCCACAATCGATTGGAAACGCATTCTATCGCGCGATCCCTTTGAGTGTTTGCAATCTCTTATCTGCCAATTGATGTCCGGAGCAGAACAACATTCGGCGGAGGCTGAGTTATTAATGGATTTTCTTGAATCTTCAGTGGAAATGGCTCCAGTGAAGATTGGACGAGCTTTCAGTCGTGGCTTAGCTCTTCGTGGCCATACGGAAAACTGTTATAACGAGTACCCATTCTGTTTATACTCGGCCAAGACCATGTTACGCATCCTGCGATGGTTCAGTGAGAGTGATATTAAGGTCCTGCCCGAAGATGAGGAGTAGTATAAAGAATTTAAAATATATTAAAGATATGATAGGCAGAAAAGTTGTTTTGGTATTCTCATGTTTCTTTGAAAGGGTTCGAAATTGATTTGTAATCTTGTCTTGCCTAACAAAAGTGGAATTCACTTGATTCTTAATATTGTTAATCCGTGGATTTAAATGGCGGCTCCTGGATAACCAACTTGTAATATTTCAATACCTAAAACGATTTTGAAATATGAGTCTATCATTCCATGTTTCATTCAGATTTTTACATCGAATTTATTATTAATTATAATCCGAGCATCCGGACAAGTAACAAAACTAAACTTTTTGGGGTTTTCTTTAATAGAAAAAGATTTATTATTAACAATTTGTTTTTGTTTTTTTAAATTTCACTTTGTGGTAGTATGCAAAAATATTCAATATTTGGGTATATAAATATATATAGTACAATTCATTTTTAGGATTAGAAATTATATAGAAATAATAAATATATATTCGAGCTTTTACGGAATGATAAAATATGTATTGCAGAGATACGATTAAAATGAGTTTCATCCTTTTTCAATCATGTCAAAAAGTAGATAAATATAAATATATATAAATAAAGAGTAAATATAACAAATACAGATACATATACATATGTAGTTTTATATATATATATATCAATAAAAAATCAAAAGATACTTGTATATAGCTTCTGTTGTGGAAAAGAGCGTGTGCTATAGCTTTACATAACAAATGTGAGATATAGGGATTCAATTTTCGATCCGGATTCGTAATTAAATCAAAACTAAAAATAAGAATTAGGAAAACGACAATTTTTCAGAGATTTGTAAGGTATTGAGATTGGGGCCGGGAATAATCCCGATAGAGAGCATTTGTTAAACAAGATTAGAATTCGAAGCTTGAGCTTTAACATAAATAATTTGTATATAGAATTAACATAATAATTAAACAATATTTTGTTCAATGTTTTTTGTGTAGAATAGATTAGCTTTGTCTGTTTCAGGTTTTGTGCACTTTTCGAGATACTTCAGTTTATACTAAGTTTGAGCGCCGTGAAAAGAAATAAATATCAAAGCGAAGCACAAATTATCTGATCGATCAGAGTTAAACCATGGCTTTTGATCCCTTTCAAGGTAACACTTGTCACATCCTTAACAATCATTTCGGCCACCTGCCAGGCAATCTCCTCTTGCACTTTTTCCTCTGGAAGATTAACCAATTTTCTAACGGCATTCTTCAATTGTGACCAAGGTTGCTGAGATTTTGGCGTTAATATAGCCGAATCAACAATCTCAAAATCTCGCTCATATCGTCCCATAGAATTAACATGACCAAATTTCAAAGCACCAACGGGACGTTGCCACAACAATTGGGGATTGGTCAACTGCCGAGAATCGATGTTCATATGGGAAACATGATTTTTTGTATTATCCATTGAGGCCAGTAAAGTATTATGCTGTGATATATGTGTACAATCCGACATTGAAAGCGTTTTTCGATGACGTTGCTGTAAGTTTTGCTTTGAATTTCGACGAAGGCTTAATTTGTGTTGAAGATTTGTAGACGATATCAAGGAGGAAGACGACTCGGAGTTAGTCATTTTGACAACACTCTTCGCTCGCAATTCGCTGAGATAGTTATCAAATATATTGGATGTAAGAAAATCTTTAAAGTATTTCTGTTCCAAATATTTGGCTATGACCCGAAGAGGTAAATCAAACGACTGAGATAAATGGATTTCCGAACAGATAGCCTCCTCCACATGAGAGCGTAATCTTTTGGACAACCATAAACGACTTGGTGATTGCAAGGAGAAATATTTCTCATATATAATCATGGCATCGGATTTAGCTTCATTTATTGCTTTAGCATTATCCATCATATCATTTTCATTATAACTCTTTCGAAAGTTAATGGCCATAATCCAAAATTCTAGACACTCTCGTTCCTGATGTTGTTCCAAGAATTCCGTAAAATAGAATAATGCCAATTCACTATAAAGTACATCAAAGATATTAATAGATAATTCTCTCTTTTCATCATCCAACAATTCCAGGCAATATTTGCTATAATAGCTACTCTGCAGGAATCCCCTTAGATGATCTCTTTCCAGTTGACACAGCACATAATCCCGTGCCTCATCAAAGCATGTGGCCAATATCGGTTTAGCGGATTGAGACGAACTGGATTTATTATCCTTGCCGCACAATTGTAAAGATAAATGGGCTAATATAACAATTGGCAACTCGACCATGTGATTAATCAAATACTTTTGATATATAGCCAAAGCATCGTTAATACTGGCTATAGAAAGTTTTTGCTTTTTGTTCAATTGTTTGTTCGTCTCAGCATATATGAGACTCTTTTCATCATCTGTAAGAGGTTTACGCATGGATATATCACACAGCGTCTTCAATTCAGGTACATTATCATCTTCATCATTGTCATCATGATTATCCTCATTACTGCGATCAACAGTATTAGTATGCTCATCTTTAGCTTGATAATTTGTTTCCGGAAGTTTCTCCTTTACCTCCCCCCCCTCTTCATCTTTTTCATCACGCTTTTCTATTTGCATTAATGCCGCACGCTTGAAATTTTCTATATCCAAATAGAATTTAATCAAAGGTAGTGCCTGATGTGTATCCAAATATTGTATGAAATAACTTAGGCAATTTGGCTCGCTCACAATGGCCGATAAAGTCATGGATAAACGTGAATTGTATTTGAATATATCTGAAATTTAATTGAGTCATTGTGTCATTTAGCCCCCTTGTAAATGAAATTTTCTACATTACCTTCATCTGTTCCCTCGACTGTTAGTAAACTTAGTCCATCGCCCTCGCCATCCTGCTGCTGCTGTTGCTGCAGCTGTAGCTGCTCTTCCTCCATCAAGATCTCATCACAGAAACTTGTTGTCGAGCGCAACGAATGACGTTTTTGTTGACCCATTTCCCCACCACCATCTGTCGAATCCACAACGTCAGCGTCCGCATCGTGAGAGCTGCTACTACTGCGACGTCGGCCTAATATATGGATAATGGATGAAATTTACATGTAGTAGGAAATGAACAACATTTGCCTTTATTTGGGCAACTTACTCGTCTGCCGTTTTATGTATTTCAACATTTTCACATTCTATTAAATCTGTTAATTGTTTATTTTTTGACGAATTTAATTATGATCAAATACAAAATATTTATTTTCGTCGTGGACTAGAGATGGTCAATCATTGATGGTAGTTTCGATTGTATCTGTGTAAATATCGATTATTTATGAACTATTGATATTTCGTTAGCTGCTGTACTCGATAGGCACTCCATACTTTGCTGGTTTGGTAACACTGTTGACGCCTTTCCTCAAAAAGGAAATACAAGAACATTTTGTACGTTTGTACCTTTAAAAAAAGGCAACAAATTAATATAATTCAAAAGCCATGGAAACCAAATCGGACGAGGCCATATCGCCAGCTCCAACAGCCAATTCAAATGCTACTTCCAATGCAGGAACTGCTATTGCAGGGGACTCTACCAATGGAACCGGATCTGGAGGTAGTGCTGCGGCTAAGAAAACAGCCGGAGAAACAAGCTCTTTGCCCACTCGCCAATATTTGGACCAGACAGTGGGTCCGGTACTACTTCATGGACTGCAGGCTTTGGCACGAGAAAGACCGACAGATCCTATAAAATTTTTGGCTTCCTATTTGCTAAAACATAATGGTTGCGAAGATTCGGCGCCATCATCAACACCGGCATCAGCATCATCCACATCATCTACAACAACAACAGCAGCAGCAGCCACCACCACCACCTCCGCGCCAACTTCAACAACTGCAACAACAACAACGGCAGCTGCAGCCACAGAAACTAGTTCTTAGTTCCCTAGATTTATTCCCGTTAAGTTCAAAGCCTCTTTTTAAAATAAAATTTCAAAAATTATAATTTAGATTTCCGCATTTCCTCCCATCATTTTTCCCATAATTCTAAGCCGTAAAAGGATATCCCCAAGGATCCAATTTCTCATTGAGCAACTGTTGAGAAGCGCTGGCTATATAAGAGAGCAACTCGGCCATTCTATGTTTGGTAAAGACCTTATACAATTGCCTCTGTTCGCTGGCTATCTCATCGGCCAAACTTACACAGCCGGCATAATCGTTGGATTTGGTCATTACCTCCAGTAGAAGCATTGTGATCTCAGGCAAACAAATGGAACGAAGTTTCTCCATTTGAATCTGACGATGTTGCCAATTCAATATGGCTACATCCTCTGGCTCTTTGGAAATGAAGGGATCGACCAGCCAACCCTTTTCGGGGAATAATAAAACATTATACAATGATTCCAGAGTTTCTATATGGAAAGAAAAAAAAAGAAACAGAGATATAGATGGATTTATCTTTTAAATAGGATTCGATGAACTCACGTTTGCTTTGTTCTTGCAGTTTAACTTGCCATCTAGCCAGATCAGTTCGATAGGCTTGCTCCTTATGCTCACTGGCCATACGTTCGGTGAAATTATGCTGAGATGGAATTCCTGCGTTTCCTGCACCTGGTTTTTGTGGCGGATTTTTATATAGACGTGTCCACTCATTGAAACTATCAACGGCAGTTAAATAGACCTTAAAGCAAAGGTACTCCTTAAGGCTGCATTCCTCACGGGCAGGTAGATTATCCATGGCACCATATGTGTTAACCAAATGTGTAACCACATCGGAGGGAATCAATCGAAAGATTTCCCGAACACATTCCGTTTTCGATGAGGCCAAATATTGACGAATCATGGCATTCGCTTGCCATAGCAGTTCGGCACGTTGTTCCTGCATATGTCCCAACCATTCCAGGGCATAAATGCAACGTTGATCTCCGGCAGATATCTCCCCTGATGGTGGTTCCACCATATTGCCATCCAAAGATGCCTGATGCTGCTGGAATATATTCTCCACAGTGAATTTGGTAATTTCCATTACGTCCAGTCCAGCCACTAGGGCTGCCTCCAGACAAGAGGTCCTTAAACGTTTATTGTCGACACTTTCCAAGAACTTGGAATAGAGTTTAATCTGTCGCGATGGACACACAGCCGAAACATAGTAGGCAATAATCTGAGGCTCACGTCGTGGTATTAGAGCCTGTTCGACATAATTTGATATTATCTGTTCGGCAAGTGTTTGATCCTGTTTTTGATCAAGGCGATTTATTTGACGCAGGAACAATACCAAATGTGTCACAAAGCGCAACTGATGCGGTGTTGGTGTTGTCCAACGACCCACAAATTGGATTAGATCATGACAAGTATCTAGGATTAAATGTTTCTGTATTTGGCCAATTTGACTGTGGGCATAATCTCGCACTGATATATCTTTGGCCACTTCAAGTTCTTGAAATATCTGCTCTAAGGTCATCTTATTGGACCAATACTCCTCGGGCATGGGCAAATAACATTTGAGACAACATCCCCTGATCTCGGATTCGACACGTATATCAATTTGAACCTTTAGATAGGACCAAAGTAAATCATGCCAATTATTTTGTAGTAAGGATTTCAATGATCCCAAATGGCCGCAAAATACTCCGACAGTGGCTCTGGTATACTCATCATGACCTTTGGACGATGAATCGGCCATCAGCCAGGCACATTTCTTCCATATATCCCGTCTTGGGTTTCCTTCTATGGCAATTTTGTCATGATGTTTCAGATTGGTATTAGTGGCATCCTCTTCATAATTGCGATCTTCGTGAAGACGCCAACCCTCTAAGATGGCTGCACGCCAGATTTGGCCATAGTGTTTGCTTAGTTTTATGCCCTCATCAATGCGTCCACTACGTATGGCACCAAAGATGGCCTTCGATATTCTTTGATTATCCTCCTCATCGAGATTATGTAGAGGCCTTTTCTCTCTGATCGGTGCATCGGGATCTAGACTCTTGACTATCTCTTGTCCTCCAAGTCCAAATGCGGCTCCTTGTAAATTCTCTAACTGATATAGCGAATTCTCCCAGCCCATCATTCTATCATGACGATGCAAGGTATTCTCCGCCTCTCGCGAATCATAGCAGGCTTCCAGCCAGTCGACCACTAGCTGATATTCTCTTAAAGTTGAATTCGCTTCATATAACTGGGTGATAACAAGCTTCTCGCTGCCCCCCAACTGGGGACCATCGTGCATTAGATCATCCTCGCCATGTTGATCCGTTTGTAGTAGCACTCGATCGTAGAATAGGGCAAAAAGCAAACGCCAAGTGTTAATCTCCTGCTTTAGGGTCTTTATACTTACTTCGCGTTGCTTTGCGCCTTCATCTCCGCCCATTCCATGCTCAATCTCTAATTCCAATTGTTCGACAACGGCGCGACACGATTTAATCAGGCGATCGATTACATCAAATGGATCCGTTTCGCTACCCTGCGTTTGCAGGACCTCAAAGAATTGTGTGAAGAGTGCATCTGTGCGTCCTTTGCCACGATCTATATCATCGTCATTCGGATTTAAGGTCAGATTCAGACTGCTGGATTCCAGCAGGGGGAAATTGTGGCTACTCTGGTTTCCAGAGATATGTGAGTTGTCGAAGGTGGATTTAATTAATAAGCTTTGTCTATCCGTCATCTTGAATCTTAAAGCGATGACATTCGACAATAACAATTTTTAAATACAATATATTTAACCACGCCGAACAACTGCAAAAATGCCGGGACCAATTAAATCTTTTCCAGCACTGTCCATTAGAGGCGGTATATCGTTCCCCACAACATTATCGATACTTATTATACCCTGTAATCATAGGTTAAGTGGGTGTATTAATACTAAAGAAAATACAATATAATAATACATAGCTTGAATGGCAACCCATCTCTAATATGGTTATCTCAACTTCGCATCTGTAACTCTAATCTGTTGCTCTAAATACGTTCACACTATCTATAAAGAGCCTTCACAGTGGCGCCAATTGTCTACATTTTTTTAAATACATTTTATACATAAGTCCGTTACATTTTAAACCAAATTGAAGCCTGCGCTTTAATTTCCCCCATTTTTGCTCTGTGTTACCTTGGTGATTGAAATTATAAAACCAAAACACAACAAAAAATAAAAATAATATTATAGTTTTTGTTTAAAAAGAAAAATGCAACAAGAAGATGTCGGTCAGCAATTGCAAAATTTCCAATCGGATGATTTATTGGAAAAGTTAAAATTATTAAATTATGAGAAACATTTATTAAGGGAGTTCAAATTAAAGCCCTTATCGAGATTTTACTTTGTAAAGGCTACCAATCCGGGTGAACAATTTTATATGTTCACCTTGATATGTTGGTGGCTATGCAAAAAGTTGGGCAAAGATATGGAAAGGCCACAGGAATCGGATGATCCCAATACTGTGATAGCGAAAATTATGCAAATTCTTGAAGAAATTGTAAATATCAGATATAAAATTGAGCAAACAGTCTCATTTTGCTTTTTGTATCTTTTTAGGATGTAAGTGTGGATTTTTCACCAAACAAATTAATACGCGGAGGTGGACCAGTTTGCCTTATGGTCTTGGATAGCTTGGCCACTCAGGCCATTAAAGTTAGCAAATTATCATATCAGCGTTTACATATAACCCAAGAGGAGGAATTCCTTGGTGATTATCTTGAGGACAATGCTGAAATAATATTGGAGAAACTGGAGGATGAACAAAATGCTGCAGCTCCAAGTGATGATAGTGACATGGAATTGGAGGCTCACAATTTTAAGCAACTTAATTGGTTAAATCGGCCACAGAAGCATTCCATTGGCGAACTGGAGCCTAGTCAAGAGATCTCGAATCGTCTGAGCGATCATCAGCAATGGCGTTTGGAATTGGAGCGAGTCCTTCAACATCTTAAAGTTTTTGTTAAGGCCGATGCCAGAGATTGGCGTTCCCATATCAGTCAAATGGATAATCTTAAATCAAATATTGCTGAACAATCGGAATCTACACAGGCTCAGTTGAAGAAACTCCATAGTGAATTTACCTTTAGTCTGGAGAAGATCGAGAGTCGTGAGAAACATTTAAATAATGAACTTCAGCCATTGATACAGCAATATAAGGAATTATCGATCGAGCTAAGTAGCCTGCAATATGCTCAGAGTCAAGTTCAAGCCGATATGGAGAAGCATATGGTTCAACTCAATGAGATTATGATGGAACAGGAACTGAAAAAGGAGGAAATGGAGCGACGAGGACAAGTGATGTCCGATGGAAGTGAGTTCGAAACTTAAAATAATTTTATATATGTAGTTTTATTCTTAATTAATCCTTTTTCAATTTCGTGTTAGGCTCTGTACAACAAATCAAAAAATCAATTGTAAAATTAAAAGAGGATATAGCTCATTTGAATCTGGAGGTTGCTTTGCTGGTGCATGCCCACGATCAGGATATAGTGCGTCAAACTCAATCAGGCCAATTCGATCGGTCAATGTAAATAAATGATAATCATGTCATAAAATATAATGCATATATGTTTATAAGTATATATATATATATCATGATTTGTGTTTAGCACATCCTTTACATTTTTCACACCTTCGAATGGGTGTATATATGGTCTGGTTTCTCTTAGCGATCTTTCAGCGACCACCAACGATGATATTGTTGTTGTTTAGGTTGGCGTTGGCGTTGGCGTTGCCCCGCCCGTTCACTGAACTTGTTTGATTTGATAAGATTCGTAATTGGTTGCTAAGCCAATAGGGCGGTCAATTATCACCTCATTGTTATCAGCTGCTATCCTGATCAGATAAGAGAGACATGCTATATCATCGACCATAGCTCACGTAACATGACAAGAGCCGCCGACGCCGCCGCAAACTACCAAATACTCATATGACCTAACCAAACCTAACCCAAACCCAAACCCAAACCCATACCCAAAACCCAACACCAAGGTGCCTAAAGGTGTTGCCTGCTACGCACGCGCATCACATCATCATTATTATCATTATCATTACCATCATCATCATCATCACGATCTTCAACATCAACATCATCCCTTTGTTTGCCCACTTTGAGGACTCTGCGGACTCTGCGGACTGATAAGCCTATGATGCCTGCTGTAAGGGACCAAGACCGGGATCGTCCCGCAACTTGTTGTGATTTTTTTTCTTCTTTTCTCCTTTTTTGCGGCCTGCCAAACGTGCTAAAAGGTTTTTCCCAGCGAAACCAAAGAAAACAACTTGGAAAAACGTGAAAAACTATGTTGCGCGTGGTGCAACAGGATTCCTTCCCTTTTTTTTTTTCTTTGTTGTTTCAGGAGGAGGAGGAGGAGGAAGAGGAGGAACCACAAAATATTTGAAAGGATCAACAAATAACTACGAGTTCGGCAAGGGATAGAGATCGGTTATACTATTCTCGAGAGTTCAACAAAGTTCATATATGTTAATATATATAAAATTTTATATAATATTTAAACTAGTTAGAATTCATATTTTTCTTATGGCAATAACTAAATTATTGTTAGATGAAAAATATGTACAGATTTCATCGATTTTAGTTAGTTTCTTGTATTGTCTCCTGGTTATCTCTTATTCCTGAAGCTAAATATCCTTCTTCTAGTAACAACTTGAATTGAATAATACCTATTTGAATAAGTTTAAAGATATATTTTTGTTTTAAAAAAGTATAAATATATATGTAAATATGTTTATTCGAGTCTTAAGAAACTTAAATCTAAAGTAATACTGTTAAAAATTATATAAATATTCCAGGTTCAGATCTTATTTGGTTTTTATTAAGTATTAAGTTTTTAAAGTTTTTGAGAATCTAGTATCTGGAATCTGATATTTGGAAATCTCCTTAAAATCTTAGTTAATATTAAGATTATTTATTTTCATTTAACATTCTTGTACACATTAAGAAAATATTTCAATTTTTTTTTTTCGAAAATTCGTGTTAAAATTTGGATTTTTGAAACAAAAGATTTACTACCACCCTTCTCTTTCTTTCTCTTTACAACAAAATAGGACAATCTATATGGTAAGCCCCCCCTTCTCCTACCGCTCTTTCCCCTTCTTTTCTTTTCTTTTTTTTCTTAGCATAAATTGCATTATTATTAGGCTTATTTGATATGCGCCGACGACGAAGTTCGAAATGCAGCAATTTCACTGCAAAAAGCTTAGCCAGGCCAACAACAACAATAACAACAACAAGAAAAACAACAAAGACAACAACAGCAACAACAACAACCAGAAGGAACCAAAGTGAAGTGAAGCAAGAGTAAACTTGTTGCTGTTGTTGGATGCATATACAAAGGCAGCAAAGAGGCAACTGAACTACTGTTCATTTCCCACGGTAGGATTCGGATGCCATTCCACTGAGAAGACTGAGACTGAGACTAAGACTGAGACTGAAACAGACTGAAACTGACTCGGAATCGGAATCGGAGACTGAGCTAACAACTGAGACTGAGTGACTGGCAGGGTAAAAGCAACAACTACATATACAAAACGACGACAAAGATTACGACGAAGTTTGGAATCGATGTGGAAGTTGGAGCTGTGCGAGTGGTTTTCGAGATGGAGCGAGTACACCACATACAGATGAGTTTCATTTTCTCATTGTTTAAGCGCAAACCTGTTGGCCGCTTTGAATGAACAGCAATACATATGTATCTCTATATACATACATATATATGTAGATATATATACGAGAGGGTAGTTTTATAATAAAGTGACTTGTAATTGTCTTCGAGTCAGTTTTTTGTAAGAAATAAATAAAGTTCAAAAGAAGTTGCTATTTGTGGGGAATTTATATAGTTCTTCGATCGAAAGTTTACTGGAAATACAAGATCTATTGATTCCTTAACGAAATTTCATCTGTTTAGCAAAGAGAACTTTGAGATCAGACCTCGTATGTCCCTGTATATAACCATGTACATACATATATACATATATATAACGATATATGTTTTGCCTCTAGGCTAAAAGAAAAAAAATATAAAAAATCGTGAGGGGGAATTCTCTCCTTCTCTCTTGCTAACTCTCTTTGTGTGGGAGCTTAGAGGCGCCACCTAACTTCTCCGCCAAAAACCTTCCACATGCATGTTTCTAGGTGGTTCTCAGCGGGGTGGCTACTGGTAGGACAGGAGGTCGGGGCGACAACAAAATATCATATAGTTTATTTGTTTTGTCATATGCAAAAGTCGTACCGCTCTATAATAATTTATGATCTAATACCAGATGAAAACTTTTGGTAGAGAAGCTCCATCCATTCATTCCAAAGAAATTCATTCATACAAAAATACAAAAAAGAAAAAGAAGAAGAAAACAACTGAAAAGAAAAGAAGAGAAATAAAATAAGAAAAAATAAATAAAATACAAAAAAAGAAAAGAAAAAAAAAAAGAATTGGTTTTTGGGTTCGTTTTTTTGGTTTTTTTTTTGTTTTTTGACCGCTCGCTGTGCCTTGAATGTGAGTGACGCCGCCGCCGCCAACATCGATTTAAATGCAAATCAATGTAATAAAACATTTTTTTTATTTATTTGTGATGTGATACTTTTCTCTTTGCTATTAATTTTAAATTGAATTTGTTTCTGTTTTTCCAAAAAGGTTGACACCTACACACCTACACACACACGCACACACACACACAGTGTCACGAATTTACAGGTAGAGAGGGAAGGGTAAGAAATGTCATCTTATGCGACACCTTTCATTTCAACCGGAAGTTCATGTGGCGCTTATAAGTAAACCAAAAAAATAAATAAATAAATTGAGAAATCTAAATATTATATTATAAATTGTGAAATAAATTTATTAAAGTTGTGATAATTAAGTTATAAATGTCAATTAAAATTTGATAGCATTAACACAAATTGAGTTACAATGGGTTAGTTTATTGTAAGGATATGTATGTATGGAATATGGCTCTTAATCTATGCTAATCAGTCAACAAATGTCAATAATTTTTTGTGACTTGTTGGGACCATATTTAGAAGCTTTAGAATATAAATTTTCATTTAGTTCAGAGTTTCGGATGCTGGACTTTTTAGGGGTTTATAGAAAATCTCGTATATTTTCTATATAAATAGTTAAATATGAAAATTATAAACTTGATTTCACAGTTCATATAACTTTAATTCATAAATACTTTTTGGGGATAGTTTAGAAATAGAAAGTTATCGAGTAAACTTTGCTCTAATTTAATATTAAGTTTTTAAGTCTTAATATAAGAAAAAAATGTGTTCGATCTGTTATTGATAACTGTGTTGTATTCAGTTTTAATAATATTTAGATATATTCATTATTCAATATTTTCAAAATTAAATTCAACCATTAAGCTCCCTAGAACACGATTAAGGTTTATATATGATTTTTATATGGTCGAAACTTTCTCGTTCATCGTATAAACAAATGAAATCCATTCACTGCGCAAAAGTATTAAATTTCATTAATTGCCAAGGCAAACATTTGTTCAAAACATAAAAACAAAACAAAAAAAAAGTTAAAAAATTCATACGGCAGTCGAGATGCGTTCACATAAATTTTGGCGACGACGAAGAGGAATAAAAGAATACAGAATATAATACAAATGTTAAAATATGTGGGCGTCGCTTACTCTATACCCTGTACTGTGTATGGGGTATAATTGTACTTTGATCATCTTTGTAACAATCAGATGGGAGCAATGAAAGAAGCGATCAGCAATCGTTAAATTGAATGGAATGCATATGCTTATGCTTTATGGATTTAATTATATAGAATAATTAAAAATCAGTGTAAAATATAAAATAAACAGCTGTTTGTAGTGCTAAAGAGTTTGGCTAGGTGTCGCTTTTGTATTAATGTGTGGATAAGAATAAGCACAAAGGAATAAAGAGAAGATAATTAAATTATTTTTTCCAAATTAAGAATGTCAATACGATATATGTATGTATATGTTTATATAGTGTATCTTCATGTCGACTTGGGGGTTGGGGTACAGATATTCTTAATGTTGAAACTGGACCGCAGCGAGCACAGCAGCACCAGCACCAGCAGCAGCAGCACAAATCCCAGCAAGGCGTTGTCAACGGCTGCAAAAAGTATCCAGATAAAGATGATGACGATGATCATGATGATCGGTTCATATCATCATTTGACTCGGCTACGAAATCTTTAATTCAAGGTAAATTTTTGTAAGCTCTGCATAAGTTTTTGGATTTGATGTTTCCATTTTTCACCGTTAGAGCTTCAGAGAGAGAGACAGAGAGAGACTGAGAGAGGGAGAAACCCAAACTCAATAATCTATCAATGAATTCCCGTATACGTATTTCTACTATTTTTAAATCCATAAAATTAAAAATAAAAAACTATGTGATCAAAGATTTGCCTCTCATTTTATATGCATTTCAGTTTATATGGTAATTTATTTTCAGTTTTGGTTTTTAGTTTCAGTTTTTTTTTTTCTCCTCTTTTTGTTGTTTTGTTTTTGGTTGGTTTTCAATATTGTGTCTCATCTCTATTGTCTTGGGCATCTGTCTTTATTTAATTTTAATTTTTATTTCGTAAATTTGAAATTTGTTGTCACTTCTGTAGGAGCGTTTAGGAATTGGAATTGGGTTTTCCATTTGTTTAACATTTTTTTCATATATATATGTTTTTTTTTGGTTTTTATGATAATTGGGTGCGGTGCAAAAACAATAACCAAAATGAAAAGAAAAACAAAAACTGAACGAAACTTCTGTATCTGAAACTGAATCGGTATCCATATCGGTATCTGTATCTGTATCTGAATCGTTGCCTATTGTAGGTCTTTACCACACCTCTTAGTCATCGTACTATTGAAATTAATAAAATTTATGGTTTATTTGGAATTCGTTTTTGTTTCTCTTTCCTCTTTTGGTCTCTTCTTCCACCAATCTTTTTGTGCGCTTTTTTGTTATTAATTTGCCATAAACCAGTAGACAAAGTGTCCATGAGTATGTATGTATATGTATATGTGTCTGTGTGTGTGTGTGCGTGTGTCCATGTGTGGAAGGTAAAAGATGATCAATTTGGATATTGATAAACTATAGTTACAGCTGAGTTTTAGACTTATGATTTTCTTTGAATGAATTTGGCTGTAAAGCGTTTTTGTTTTATAAAAATGTTCAAGTTCCGCATTCAACAAAGTTTTTTTTTATAATTTTATATATTTACAATGTACATATATACAATATAATACAATAAATAAATATATACACTATAATACAATAAATATATACACTATAATACGTAAAGAACGTAAAGAGCGTAAAGAACTTAAACCTATTACAATTTGTATTCCATTAAAAAAATTAAGACACGTACAATTATTATTCTTATTATCATATAACTGGGTGATTTTTAACAATAGCTTAAAAATAACAATTTTCTAAAAAAATTTATATTAATAATTAGTTTTTCTAGGTGAGGGTGTGGTTTTAATTTTATTTGATTCTCTGATAATAATTAGATCTATCTTCATTATATTGATAAAGAAGTTTATTTAATTTAAACTCAGGAATTGATTTACGTTTCACCATAAAACTAATCAAAGATATCAAAGATTACAATCGATCTGCACATATGAATACAAATCATATATATATATATATATATATTTATAAAAAATGTATAATTTTAAGCTATAATTGATTTTCAAATTACATATATCTGTATGTATATAAGTAATTATATACCTATATTTACTAATAGATCGATTAAGTGGATTATACTGTAAGTTTGAATATCGAATTTTATTTATTATTCTCAAAATATAATTCTTAACTTTTATTTTCATTTTAGATCGTAACTTCTGTTGGAATTATTGTGTGAAAACGACTTTAAAGTAGTCGATAAGCATTTTTATTATATTTACATCATATTTTGAAGTGGAAATCATTTTTATTTCGTTTCCTTGTGTGTTCCTTAATTAGGTTTCTCCTTCGGCACTTCATCTCCTTTTTTGATTGCTCATTTAAAATATGCAAATTTGTTAAACAAAAAAAGAAAGAAAGACGGAAAGAAAAAAAAAATAAATAAAAAGAAGAAGAAAAATGAAGCCATCATCAGCAGTTTGCACTTAAACTTTATTGATGCTTGATGTCGAAAATCGACAAACCGAAGACAAAAACTTAATTAAAAAATCCTTTTTTGGACAACGCAAAAACAAACAAAAACCGTACAAATAAAGTCAAAATTAACAAAAAATGTGAATGAAGCATTTTGTTTCTGTTTCATTGAGAAATGACGACGACAACGGCCAACGATGAGATAAACAGACAATCAAAATGGTTATGAATGTATTTTTTCCTACACAACAATAACAACAACAACAACAACAAAACTATATGGAAAAAAAACAACCACAAAGAGAAGAAAAAAAAACAACAAAAAAAAAAAAGAAGGGCCTCACACAACGTTCAACAAAATGGAGCTGGCGTAAGACTAGTGGCTCTGCTCTGCTCCGGCTCTGCCACTGGTTTTGTTAGCGCTCTCCCCTCTCTCTCTCTCTCTTAGTCACACATACACACAAATGCACACACATACTATTGCACTCACACAGAGAGAGAATGAAAACGGGTTAAACAAAAGGGCGCCGCCCAAAGCGCCAGCCTCAAATATGATAACCACGCCCACTCGTAGACATACAATACAATACATACATACAGATGCACATTAGACTGATTTCTGGTTGACTAAAATACCGAAACCGTTGAGAACCTTCGCGAAAAACCAACCAATTTTCTGTCCAAAGGTTTTACAGACTGCGATTCGGAAACAATTTAAATAGCATATATCTTTCGGTTTCAAAAAGTTTTTTTCGATATTGATTATTAAGGGAAATTGTTAAATAGTTTTTTATTTTAAGTTTCTTCTATATCAATTTTGTATACATTTATTTGTACCTCAGATCAATTATTAGCTAAGCGATCTTAAAAACGCGAATTCGAATAGCTTAAACGGTTTAAAGCCATTCTTGTTACTTTGGCATTTCGAGAAAGAGGTAAAACCATTTCCATTGATTCTATTGGTGAAGGAATCAGTTAAACTTTTTGCCTTCCATATATATACATACATGTATGTATGTGTATTGCGTGCGTGTGAGTGAAAGAAAGTAAATAACTTTTACATTGCGTAGAAAGGGTGAGATACTCAAATATACAAATTTGTTGGTCTTTGAGTACTATTTAGTTTTAACTTTCTCCATTATTATTTCGCTTAATCTTAGTAATTAATTTGTTTACTTTTTAAGCTTTAATTTAAACGTCAATACCAAACGTTACGCCCCAATAAATTTTCACTCATTTCGGCTTCCTCTCTTTTACACATACTCTCTAACTCTATCTCTTTCTGTTTTTCTCTTTCTCGTTTTCTCATTCAATAGTCAGCCAATGAATGGCCGTCATTCACACTCAATGTGCCTCTCTTGAGTGTAAAAAAAAATCAGAAGCCGTTTTGAATACAGGCAGCTGATACAAAAAAAGACAGAAAAACGGAGAAAAACGATGAAAAAAAAAATATAACTGAAACGTAACGTTAAGCTGAAGTTTCGATCGTAACTTTTGCAGTTGACTCTCGCGCACAGAAGCGTTCGGAAGTGAAATATATTTTATTAATAATATTAAAGGTCGTCGTCGTCGCCGTCGTTGGCAATATAATAGTGTATAATAAAAATATATACATATACATATGTACGTAAAAGAGGAAATTATTAAGCAGACATTTTAATTGCTTTTCTATGTTAGTGCTAAAGGGTAAGCTTTCCGCCATTTTGTGGCTACTGTGTTAAGTGTTAGAGTGAGATGGCTAGTTAGTTTGGCTACTTGTTTAAGCATGCGCAACGCAGTAGAAGAACTTGCTTCGGCTACTGGTCTTGCCGATCGCAACGCAACTCCTTCGGCTGTTGTTTGAGCTTCGGCTTTTGCATTTCGGTTGACCAGTTAGAAGAAAGAAAGGCTAGTGGGAGAGATGACTCACATTATAACAGAGCCACTGTATTGAGCCGTACTCAACACACACACACACACACACACACATACATACACTGGCGCACAACACACTGAACGGAGAAGAGACGCTCAAAGGTACCGTGTGCATATGTATGTATATATAAATGTGTGTGTGTGTGTGTGTGGGTATACCTTGTGTGTGTGCCGTTGGTTGCTTCCTCAACTTCGTGGCAGCGCTGCTGACTTCGACAGCACCATCAGCAGCAGCGTCAGTCGGCAGTCAGGCAGGCAGTTGACTACCTATTTCTTTCAGTTATTAGTAGCATTCATTCATTCAACTTTGTGCCGCGCAAGCGTGCGTAGTTCCCTCAGTTCCTTTCGCGTGTACCTTAACAAGACAAAAAAAAAATATAAAGTAAAAGAAGAAACCCTAACGAAAAGGCAAATAGAGATCATCATTGTCCAGCAATATAATCTATCAACCAATTGACCATCATTAACTTGAAGTCCAAAACCATCTACAGCGTAATTCCAGTGTTTTCCCCCCATTGGTAGGTAAGTTTTCGTATCGTTTCGTTTCGTGGCACAGTAGCCGAAGTAAGTTGAGAATGGCGCTCGTCGTGTTCTTTCTTGTTTGTGCTTGGGCTACCAGTTTTACGCTCTTTCATTGGCCCACACAAACACACATACTCATCCAGCCTACGTGTATGCATCTACTATGTGCGTGTGGTTGTGTTTGTATGTGAGAGAGATTGTGTGCTTCATTTGTATGAGTGCGGGAAATGGAAGCTTTTTTCGGTGTAAGAATATGTGTCGCCATTTGCAAAATGGCGTCCGATATTTCTAATCATACGACCCATTGGACTCGATTTTATAGCCAGCAAAAAGTTGCGATTCGTTTTCTGCAACATCAAAATTTGACTTTCTGTTACAATAATATATATATTAATTGTTAAAAGATTTTAAATATGTAATCGTTTTCAAAATTCATATTTCTATCAAACAATAATGCATATTTTAGTATAATTGAAAGTTCATGATTTATTTTACATTGTAAATGAAGATAGTTAACTGAAAATATTGTTTACTTTAGTAAAACGCAAAGTTTTAGAAAGTAGTTTAACTATTTTCACATTGCAATTGTTGCGAAAATTCCATGAGACTCATTGTTATAATTGCCGTCGGCTTTCGGGATTTCCACATCTGTTAAAGCTTTAGCTTAAAATTTTTGTTAAAGCTTCAACTGTATTTCGTGAGTCAGCATTTTAGTAAGAAATCACAAATTCTTTGTGGCTTGGTTAAAACCAAGGTCTAGGCAGAAAAAAAAAACGAGATAAAATGAATTGTTACTTGAAAGAATAAACAATCATCGATTTAAGCAGGTTTTTTCAAAGTCTTAGCCAAATGAGTCATTTAACATCTAGTAATATGAATTACCAAGAATTTGCAGCAAATTTCGCTGTTGGACCACACACCGTGTGTGTGTCAATCTACACACAGTTCATCAATTAGTTATACATTAGATGAGCGATTAAATAAAACAAAAACCATGGTGAAGAGTGCCTAACACCTTGAAAGTACGTACGTACCAACCAACTGACATTTCATATCTTTGCCACAATTTTTCCCACATCAAACTGAGTCCTTTTGAGCCTTCTGTTGTGGCGTTTCTTTTGTTCATCTTGAAGTGGTGCGTCTTATTGCTATACATTGGTACATATATATATAAAATTTTCTCGAGAATTTTGTGCCATTAGCACAATTAGATTCGTATCAAAAAATCGGTTTCGGTTCCTCTTTTTGCCTTTTGTCCTTTTTGTCATTTATTTTAGGTTTTTTTTTTTCACTTTTCGTCTTGTAATTTTTAATGGCACCTTGCCAACTCACTGTCCGCCTCCAAAAATAAAAAAATAAAAAAAAGAAAGAAAAGAAAAAAATGAGAGAGAGAGAGAAGCGTGTGGTAATCGCTTTTGACCATGTTCCGTGTCCACACATCATCCACATCGTGTGTGTCACTTTTAGCCTTATCGGCCATACCGCTACACACATTATCTCTTTCACAGGGTGTTAAACTGTAACTCTCTTTCGTCTGTTTTTTTTTCCTTTCCTTCCTCCGCTCTTGTTTTCCAGGGAAGAGAAGTGAGGGTGAGGTGATAGAGGTTCAGGCGTAGGCGCTGTGTCGCACTTACTTTGCACTTCTTTTGATTTTTATTCGCTCACTTGGGTTTTGCTTGGTGCCTTCTTTTTTTCCTCTTTATTTTTTCCTTTTTTTTTTTTTTTTTTTTTTTGGTGCAAATCTAATTTCACGCAGCATTAACGCCTTTCGCATGCCCTTCAGGTCAAAAAAGGAGATCATGCTGAGCAGACGATCTCTCCCTATCTCTCTCACTTTATCTTTCCATATCTGTGTGTCTCTCTGTTGCCATTTCTTGTGTGTACAAAACAACTAATTATTTTCACTGGCAGGATTAATGGGATTATCTGGCCATGTTGTACAATATTTGGGCAGTATTTTGGGTGTTACAATCTTGGACAGAAGGTTAAGCGGATTTCAGCGGATTTTGCAAAATGCGCAAAAGTTAACGCCTATTTTAAAGATAGCTTAGCTATCTTGAGGATTAAATTGGAATTATTTCTAAGAAATTGAATAACAAGTGATTGGTAATTTCATTGTATTTCGATCTGTTATAATAATAGAGACAATACTATTAATAAATCTCTATGAAATGGTTAATCAACATAATTTTATCAGAAGCATTACTTATAGTAATGCCATATTTTAATGCCATAAAGTAAATAATGTGAAAATAGATAATGCGGTTAATAGAAACATTTTCAAAACATAATATTTGAAATTTATTATGTACTTCAATATAAGAAAATAGAGTGCTTAACCGCCCCCCCCCCATATCAGACCGTAAACTGTGGCCAATATATAATACGTACGATGTTGTTGCTGCTCCATTTAAGCCCACTCAAACTCAAATTTAAACCCCAAAATCCAAATCCAATAATCTGTAACTAAACTGAGAAAAGAGAATAACGAATCCATATCGAAATGTATGGCCTTATGCAGGCGCCCTGTGTCGCATGATTAACGGCGTTAAAATGCCAATGTGACGCCACATTGTGTACACAAATTAACATTGGAAGAGGAGACTCTGGTCTCCTCAGAGCAGACCAGACCTCAGACCAGACAAGAGGTCCGAACCCGCTTAGACAGAGTGACAGAGAGAGAACCCAAATATCTCTCAGTGTTATAATTTGAATATGTTTAGTGGGCATTAATGTTATAATGACAATAACTACGTAACTTCGGTCTGGCTGACTGGTCTGCTCCGGCCAGTGCATCACCCGCTGCGATGACGTTTTTGAGGCTTTTGTTGTCAACGTTCCCCTACAAATATACAAAAAACAAAAAGCATATATATATATATACATATGTATGTATATCCATATATCCATATATCCTAAAAGTGTTCCAGCTGCGAGCTAAAAAGCACATATAAATAAATATCGAAATCAGTATACCGAATAACCAAAGAGATATACAGAATGCCATTGAGTCCGGGGAGTGTATAGGTTGTCGCTACCAGTCAGCACAGGCCTTTGTTTGTGCAGAAATCTTTTTCTTGGACCCCGAAAAAAAAACAAAAACAAAATATATACAACAACATCAACAACAACAAATAACAAAAATATGCCATCCAGCGGCGCCGAAATGACAAAAATAAAATTACATAAAAAATAACAGTTGTTAACTACTGCAAGAGAGAGGATCGCCGTTTCCGACGCCTCACATAAATTCTCATTCGAATTTCTGAGAGCTTGGCAAGGCGCCAATTAAAAACCAAAAACAAAAAAAAAAACACAGTAACAAAAATCAACTTGTTACCAACTTCTGTCAATTTCAGTGAGAGTTAATGAAGAGCGAAAAATTATTATTATTAAAATAAGTATACATATATAAGTTACATATACGAGTTGTTGTGAGTGCTGCCAGAGTAACGGAAAGAACTGCTCTTAGAAGGAAAAAAGAAGAAATAATTGCTCTAAAAAAGGATATTTAAACACTTGCATATTTAAAAGCAATCAAGAACAACATATTTCAATAAAACTCTATATCACCGTCGGGGAAATTTAATTTTATATAACTCACTTAATTTTTGATAAGAAAAAGCAAGAGATACGTTTTGAGTAGTCTCCGCCGGGTTACCAACATTCATTTAAAGTGCTAACTATGTCTTTGTTTAAACTATTTAAAGATTTTTTTGGGGCAAAGTCTATCGATGCTTCTTTTTCTTCTTACTAATAGTAGCCATGTTACCATCATTGTGTACAAAGGAGTAGTTTTAGAATAAACTATTATATTACACTGAAATTTGGTGGTCAACAGATTTCAATAATTTGTTAGTTTGCTACCTCTTTATATGGATTAGTTTTATTACTTTATGTAAGTTCAGTAACTATCTTTTGTTCCTTGCTTTCTTTACCTTTCTTTGGGAATTTTTTTGCGCTTTGACACTGAAAATGGGCAACAATATTCAGAGTCGTAAGTAATTTATATACATATGTATAAAACTGAACAAAAAAGAAAAAAAAAACAGGCGAAGGTTAAGCCAACTGACTGAAAAGTGTTGGGTGATTTGTAAATGTCAACACCAAGAGAGTCCACCGGCACCACCAACTAAGTATCTGTGGCCGTTTTTAATGAGTCATTTTCAATTTCATGTTGCGTGATTTAAGTTGACAACTTGTTGTTGGTGTTGGCTGTTTGTATGGTTGGATGTTCGGTCGGTTTGGTATTTTTACTAAAATTTATTGGCACATAAAAGTCGTCCCAGGCGTTGCTAACTTTATTTAACATTTTTGTGCTTTTTTTTTTTTTTTTTGTACATTTTTAGGTGTTTTGCAGCAACAGTAGAAACCAGAGGCGGCCCACCCAAAAGAACGCCTACATTCGATATAAAGTAGAAGTGGAGAAATCTCTAACAAATCGAGCAACGTTGCCACATTTCACAGCTCAACTCACCTACTCACCTATCTGGCTGACGATTGAAGATAGTGGGAGAGAGTACCGTTAAAGTTAAATACTTGCGCTCTCAGTGCAACAAGAAAGCTCCCACCGCACACACATATCACACATACACACTCGCACGCCCGCAGTGGGGAGAGAGTGACAGAGAGAGAAAGAGAGACACCTACTTCCACTCAGCCCATTCAGCGAGTGAGTGAGTGCGAGAGAGAGACAATTCATACGAGTCTATACACATTTCTCTCTTTGAGCAACGTGTGAGTACTTGTGCGCACCCTGATACCTGTGCCGTGTTGTGCGCTGATATCTCCCCCGTGGTATTGTTAACTAAGAAGAAGCAGAACGTAATACATATATCGTCTGTCAAAATGTTTGCTGTAATGCGAATCGACAACGATGACTGCCGGTCGGATTTCCGTCGCAAGATGCGTCCAAAGTGTGAATTCATTTGCAAGTATTGCCAGCGGCGTTTCACCAAGCCATACAATCTAATGATCCACGAGCGTACACACAAATCGCCAGAGATAACATATTCCTGTGAGGTCTGTGGCAAATATTTCAAGCAACGTGATAATCTGCGTCAGCACAGGTGAGTTTTACCCAAAAAAAACAAAAAAAAAACACCAAAATAAGAAAAAAAAACCCAGAACAAGAAATATTACAAAATAGGAAAAACAACTTGTTTGTACATATCAAATAGGTTAAAGTGCATGAAGAATGTTATTCAAAAAACATGGTTCTTTTTTTTCTTCTTCTTCTTCTTCTTCTCATTTGGTGTTTGGTGTTGGTCAAAGGCAAATATATTCCTTTTCCATATGTATGAATGTATATCCAAAAGGCGAGAACATTTCGTCACAATCTGTGTAAATCCCAGTTCAGGGAGAATATATAATATACATACAATTTAGATAGAAACGAATAAAATCCCCGTGGCATTTGAATTTCTAGTTGCACGACAAGCTAACATCTGTATAATAGAATGGAATGCAAGTGTCAATAGTCAATAGAAGTTACAACTTAATAGAAACTAAATTAGTTTTACTTAACTCTGATAAAAAGTACATATAGTATAGAATATTCAACGTCTAAATAACTAGTTTTCTTTTCTCTGAAAAGTTGTATGAATGTGTATCTTATTATATTTCACAGAAGACTTACATATGTAAATGATACATCTACATATTATTATTAATAAATGTCACATCCATAAGTACTTGTAGAATGAGATATGAATAAATATTTTTAAATGTACTTAAAGTAAAATAATTCAGTAGAATCTGGATTATTAGCTTGGGTTTTAGTTCATCGCTTTCAAATGGGAATTAAATATATCCAGATTAAAATAAAGTATTTTCATTCTCAATATTTAAAGTTAACTTTCATAGTAAATTTAGAGTCCGTAATAGAGTAATAGGCTTTCAAGCTGATGCATTTTTTTTTTATACTTTTTGATGTATGTATAGTTGTAAAGTTCGTCTCTAAGAGCAGTTTACTATCATTTGCAACTAATTTATTTATACAGACTTAGAATCCATAGTAAATAGTTGGAACTGGCCACCAATCTTCATCGAAATGTTTTTCGATTCTGTGGATATATGAACAAAATTTCAGATAAAATAAAAAAAAAGCTCGAAAAGCTTCTGCACATATACATCACAAACGCACACACAAACACACATTCATACACACACGCGCCACACCTGGCCTAACCAAACCATAAAAAAAAGAAACCATATGGAATATAGTTTTTTTTCACCTACAAAACCAAAAACAAAAAAAAAACCTTCTACTACATCACCAAATATATATATATATTTCTCTCTTTCTTCTCTTCTATTTGTAGATGTAGTCAGTGTGTTTGGCGATAAGCTAAAATACCAATCAATATATACACACAGCAATATATATATATACATATATAAAACAAAAACAAAAACAAAAAAAAAAAACAAAACGCACCGCAGCACCAACAGCACGCAATATCACAACTATACAATATCTTTTAAATATTAAACAAGAATTGAGAGAAAAAACAAACGTATAATCGATAATTAAATACATATATGCAAAAGAGAAAATAAGTATCAAAGTAAAAGAGCTGGAAAAACTGAAAAAAAAAATAAAATACAACAAGCCAGTTCATCAGAAATCAGCCAGAAAACACCACGCCCATACGCCTACCACCTACCGCCTACCGCCTTCTTCATGCACCTAAAAACAAAACAAAAATAAAAAACTGCTTACCACTACTAGATGCAATCTACAAAGACGCCGGAATATGCCTTATCGCGGGTGTTGGTGTACGATAAAAAGCAAAAAGGAAAAAAAAAACAGCAACATGATATCGTTTATATAGAATTTGGTTATTTGGTTATTTAAAGCACTTGCCAAGCCCCCCACCCGCCCCCACACATATACACACACAAGCACACACACACACACACACATCAGCACACAACACAAATAACACCATTTACAATGTTGCGCAGGCGCAGCAGCAGCAACTAAAGCAACGCACAACAGTAAACGAAAGGAAACAAATAATAATATTTACAGAAATTCACATCTGGATACCTGTGGGCGTGGCGTCTATTCAAAGTAAATGTATAACTCTATATCAAGCTTAGCAACATCCAGCAACATTTGCCGGCAATGCTTAGCAATCAATGTTGTCTACTTTAGCAACAGGCAAGAAAATACAAAAACAACAACAAAAACAAAAATTGCAAATCCATACATTTGTTTGGCTACCATGGGCAATAATGTTCCTTTAGCTCATGAGCCACAATTCCAGCAACAAATGTGTCTCCACTTGAACTTGGACCAATTCTCCATTCTATCAACATCCAGCAACATTTGCCCATAACTGCAACAGTGCTTAGCAACATGCATACGCATATGTTGCTGTTCGTGTCAATGGAAAGCTTCAAATCAAGCTTAAGCTTATTGCGCTTTCTTCAGAAGACAACAACAGCAACAGTCCAACATTAATCCATCAATCAATCAATCTGTTAATCAATAAACAGCTGCAATTCTCTTCCTATTTCCTTACCTCCCCCTTCCCCTTTCCAACACAACATAAAAACCTAGCACCCCCCGCCCACACACTCTTTGCCACCCTTCTATGTATTAATCATAATGAAAAAAAAAATCGAATTAAGTATTTGTATTTTTTAAAATTCACGTTGAAAATGTATTACATAAAAATTTTTAATCATAAAATAAAATAATAATTAATAATAATAATAATAATAAAACAAAAACGCAAGAAATACTTAAAGATATGGCAATTGTTTTGTTTAAGTTTAAATTAAAATAAAAACAAAGGAAACAAAAACACAAAAAAATATATGAAAAATAAAAAAAAAAAAAAAACAGAAAAATTCTTAATAATTTTGGAAAACGTCCCGAAAAATTTCTCTTTTTTTCCAGTGTCTATCCCTTCAACCCTTTCTGCGCAATAAAATTGTACATTTTTTTTGTTTTTATATTTCACAACTTGCAGTGCCACGCCCAGTTGGCTGCTTGTTCAACAAAATTCTAATCAAAATTTGTATAAATTTTTTTCTTAATGTAAAAAAAAAGTTTGGTAAAATTCCATTTTCTTGGCCAGAAATTAGAAGTTTTTGTAATTGAAAAACAAAAAAGAAAAAGAATTATAGATAGAAAGAGAAAGAAGAGAGAGCGAAACGAATCAATAAGTAATTAAATAAAATATATTTATACAATTTATAAAAAAATTAAAAAAAAGTCTTTTTACTTGGGAGTTGGTATTAATAAAAATCATTGATATACATTTTAATTTGATATATTTTGAACGATTTATCGGTCTGTCAATATCGTTTGTGGTTTCTGGTAAGAGTGGATTTCTATATATAAATCCTATATAGAACGCTTTTGAAGTTACATTTTCAAAAAAAAAGAAATAGTTTTAATAATTACTACAGTTAAAAATTAAACAATTTTCTAGTGAAAAGAAGTATTTTTCCTTTACAAGTTTTGCAATGTTTGATGAGAATTTTCTATTTAAAATGCTTTTCATTTGAAAGTTTTATGATATTTGTTCTAAGGTATTGCTTATATCTAAGAAATTTTAAAATAATCTTCAGTATATTGCTTGAAAATTGTATTCTTTTTCGGAATAGATTTACTAGACATACATTTTGAGTTTTCCATTATAATTTTCCCTTCATTTAAAACTGATTTACCCCTCAATTAGACAAATCGTTTAGGTAACAGAACTTTATGCCGGCTAAATGAAAAAGGGAAAATCAAACCAAATATCATTAGGTAAACATAAATCATGAACAGATTCGACCTGCTGTGTTGGTGTTAATTAAATATTGACTATGTTTTGATATAAGATATATCTGTATGTACCTACATACATACATATATCTCTATATGTATATATTCGTAGTTTTCCAGCAAATTTAAATGTTGACCAATCTCGGCAGGATGCAGCTGAGGGAGATGATAATGAAAGCGTTTCCAAATGCGAAACGAATGCCAGACTGGCTACTGGTAACAAGGATGTGGATATGGATTTGGTGGATGGCGGATGGCGGATTGCGGATGGTATATATAGTATAAGACTGCATGTGGTCGGTAGAGGCACGTGTGGTTTTCCAGTTAACCGCGTTCCACAATTCTTTTAGCCTGCTTCATGGCATTAAACTAAACTGTTTCCACCTACCCAAAAGTATATCCGAAAGCAAACCTAAATCGAATCCAACTTAAAGGACACAGTTTGACTTCCCTAACCCGCTGTGTAGAGTCCAAACGCCACCCGCTGACATTGTGTTGGCCTCATCCTCAGGTTTAAATCGATGGAGGAGTCTCAATCGGAATTGGAATCGGCATCTGTATCTAAGTCTTAGAGTCTTTCTCTCTATCCTCTCTCTCTCTTTTTCTCTTTCACATTCTGTATCACTAACTATGTTGAAGAGGCGTTGCCCACCCACTCTCTGGAATGCGCCTATTTTCATCGTTACACACACATTTACACACACCTCTGAGTCAACACATTCGGAAGCTTGATCAACATTTCCGTTTCTTCACTGTGCAGATTTCATTGAAATGGAGTTTCCCCATCATCATCATCATCATCAACATCATCACTTGCATCTGACTCACAGAGTTTCCTCATCTCCGAGCGACATTTTTCTTATAGTCGTCGGTTTTGACTCATTCAACAAATTTCTAATTCAAAATCTTACTTACACACATAATATTTGGCAACAGGTTTCTAAATTAAAGGTGCGACGATGTTAGCTCATTAGATGTCTCATTGCTGATAAGAGAACTTAAACCATAATATACTCTAACAAATAACTTTATGAAATGATCGGGTATCATGACTGGAGAAGAAGGAGATTTAATATTTTTATTCGAAGGCTATAAAATAAATAGCCTTCTACATATATACGAAATATTTCTTCTACCTATCGAGGCTTTATTTAGTATTGAAATTTGCCATATTAAACAAAATATTTAGGAACTTAACAAAGTGGAAAAAAAGTCTTTACTTAAAATTGTTTTGAATATAAAGACCATTACTTATTGTTATATTTGAATATACTAATATATATCTAGATGTATAATTCATACGATTAATTGAAATAATAAAATTATTTTATATTTTGTAAGAGCATTCAAATTTCTATTTGATATATACGAATCCACATTAAATCTGTCTTCTCCTCACACTCACTTAGTTAATTTATATATGTGCATAATATATCTGTACAGGGGCAAAGATATCATCATCATCATGATCATCAGACGTTACTTGAGGACGTATTGGAATGTTTTTTTTGGTCTTAGGTGATTGCTGGTTCTGCTGCTGCTTCTGCTGCTTCTTGTCATCACGTAGGATCGCATAATTTTAATTTTTACTGTTAAGAGGCAGCGGCCGCTCCTGTTAGGCGGCTGCTGCCGTTGCAATTAACCAACAAAAAATCCCAACTACCAACCGACTCTGAGGATGAGGAAAATTTATATATCTATATTGAAATGAATTCAAACAGATGCTCGAAATTCAAAGCTAAACAAAGCGGCACGTACAACGTGCGGCTATTTGTCTGATTTTGCTTGATTTTTATTTTATTTCTCTTGGATTTCTTTTTGCTTTTACGAGCATTATTCTCTCTTTATTTTTGTTGTTGTGTGTTTTTGTCTTTTTTTTTTTTTTTTTTTTTTTTTCTTTTTTTTTGTATTTTGTGGCTTTTGGCATTGTGCGCCAAAGAGATTTGTGGGCCAGGCCCGAAAAGCAACGGCAACACACAGTCCCAATCCCGCCGACGACAGTACCAGTGCAAAGCTAAAATGTCTGGTCCGATCCCTGGCTTTTTGAGACTGGCTTACTGGCTCACTGGCTCTGCCTTTTGGGCCAGGTCTTGCCAAGAGGCCTGTCGCTTTTAATCTAGCAAAGCAATCGTTGAATGCCACTAAACTTTTCACCACACAACTTATATCAATTGTCGTCCCAATGTACAACGTCAACGCGCCCCTGATATATTGGATCTAAATGTGATCGTAATCGCAAAGCGGAGCAGCAGCTCCTCAACCACAACCGAGCGAAATGGAGCTCCAATCCATGAGGCGATGGCTTACGTTGGCCTACGTTATCCACAATGGTGACAGGGGTGGACGAGGGGAGCGGAAATGGTATCAACATGTATGTGTGTGTGTGTCTGTGCTCAATGCAATGCAAACACAGTTAAAGGAACCAATTTGTCCTCCAAGCGGCTATCATCACAAATTTTCCAACATGATCTCTAAAAGTAACCGATGAGGAAGACTTCTGGAATGCAGAGAAGGGTGTGGAAAATTGTAAGAAAAAAAAACTAGTATAAAGAACTTCTTTAAAATGGATTACCAACTTGATATTGATGGATATTAAAGGATTCCATAAAGGGATCTTCTTAACTAATTTAAAATCTAATACATAATATTCCTTTGGACTTCAACTAAATAGGCACAGTTAATAAAAATCATAGTAGGATATTAATTTTTTAGTATTTTTTTTTAAATTTTAAAATAGTTATCATTATCTATATTGTATGTATCTATAGCTAGTTGTACTAGTGAAAAATGGATTCATTTTCTGAAATCGATTTCTAAATTAAACCTACTCATTTTTTGTTTTATTAAATTCTTCGAATTGCGATTATTTAAAACTTGTTTATCCTGATCTTGAACATAATACGATCAGTACCAACAGGCCTAGGCCAACAGATGTCTGTGTTTACCTTCTTAGGTAGTCCAAGTCCTTCCCTCTTGTCACTTGGCTTCCCTGCGTCAGGTTTATTTTTGCATTAATTTATGAAGTGATGATGACAAGTGGGGATAACGGGGTCATTTCGCGCTTAATGTCGCCAACACGTAAAATGATTTGCATCCATGAGGTGGCAGTTGCTGGAGAAGAAGGAAAAGGGGGGAGGGGGGAGGAAGAGGTGGTGGCGAACTCAATCCGTGCGTAACTTTAGAGCTTGTGGCAAGGCTGCCAACTTTAAGTTTAACTTTTAGCATCAACTCCATTATCATTGCCGCCCGATCATAACAACACAACACATTTTAAAGGGCTTAAAAACCCCGAGAATGGATTACAGTGATGCAGTTCCTCTGCTGGAATCGGTTGCAGATGAATCTGACATAAGCGGACCGCAAACGTGACAGCTCACTTCAAGCCCAATGACAGTTTTCGGGGGGGTATTCTTATTTTTTTTTTTTTTTTTTTTTATTTTTTATTTAGCAATTGACTTTCAATATTATTTCCTAATTTGGCACTTAAGTTCAACGGATATGGTGTTATGAGAGAGGGAGGGAGGGGGGTGCGTTTCCTGATGAGCGGAATCTTTGGTGACCAAAGTTTTAAGCAAAGTTTGTTACTTCGGCTGCGGTGCGTTGACATAAATCAAGCGACTTCCAACTTTTATCACGATCTCCTAAATAAGGCGATGCGGTACGAAATCCGCTTCATACATTACACACACCGTTGCCAACTTGCTAAGTAAGCTATCATCAGATGTGCAGCAACAACAACAACAACAACAACAGCAACAACAACAACAACAACACCACCAACAGATGCAGATGCCAATGTATGAATGCTGGAGGAGACCCATCTGTATGTGAATATCTTGGGCTTAGCTTGGCCTCTCTCTCTCTCTCTCTCTGTGTCTCTGGGGGATCTGCTGACTCTACTGACTTGTCGTAAAATGCGTGTGCGAGCCGCGTGCTTGCGACTTTGTATACAATTTTTTTTTCCTTTTTCTTTATTTTTCTTTATTCTTTAATGACAGTTTCTAGATGACTTTTAGAGGGTATTTTAGCTAGGAGCTAATGTTTGACATTATATGGAGTAACTTAAGCTTGGCCTCAATTTAAGTAACCATTCCAAGTTGAAAATTGGTTAAAAATAATATTTCAAATATATTTTCTATATTTTTTTTATAAATATACATATTAACAAACTTAAGCTCAATCAAAACTGACCCAATGCGACCTAATCACAGCACAGAATATGATACAGAAATAGTATATCACTTAAACTATAACTACATATATATTATTTCTATAATTTTTAAACTTTTGCATAGGATTTTCTTTCCATGAGATAAGAAAATATAGAATTTATATAGATTGAACTTTATGTATAAATTACTTTACATTAAATTAACTGAATAATTTAGTAAAAAGTACAAAAAATAAAAGAAATAATCATTTTAACCAAGCTTTGTCTTAGCCAGTGAGCTGATTTGAGTTAACTTGTAATTAACCAATTAAAAAATAATTTTAAATATTTTATTATATTATTTATTATTAAATAATATTTTCACATAAAAAATATTTCTTCAATAAGTATTTATAGGTATAAAGGGTAAAGAAATATTCGATCATTTGCAAGAGATTAGATTTTCTTACCATTTTACTGTGCCGCCCCTCCTCACTACCTTCAATCTTTTTTATTTTTCTTGGTGCGCTGTGTCGCTGTTTGTTGTGTGCTGTCTCTTTGGGGCGAATTGTTCAGTGAGTTTTTAGCAAATGCGATTAAAATGTCAGAGAGACTTTGGCCAAAAGACGGCGGCGTGTGAAGGAAATGTGGCACAAATGTTGTTGGCCGTCTGTCAACAGAACTCCTAGCTAGACTCTGACTCTGACTCCCCTCTACCAACCTACCTAACTTCTCCCTCTTTCTCTCACTCTGTCTTTCTCTCTCTTGCTTTGAGACTGCTGTAAATTGTAAATTACAGCGGCATGTCCCTACTTTGCCCCTTTTTTGCCTCACTTTGCCTACCTTCATCAGTTAGGCTTGTGCGTGTAGAGCAGCTCTGGGATGTTAAGGAACATTTCAAAGTACCCTTTGCTTCTTGGTTTTCTGTTTGGCTTTTTTGCATAATGATGACATTCCCCCGCGTATTTGATTAAAAATTTTGACAGGCGACATAGTGTCGCTTTGATGGCCACCCAGACCCAGGCAAGATCCAGGTTCAGGTCCAAGTCCACATCGTTCACATCGAAGCCGTATCCAATGTCAGTTGGGTTTCGTTTCCCTTTCGTCTTATGGACTTGCCTCTCTCTCTCTCTATCTCTCTGTCTGTTTTAATCATTGCCGCTGATCAATAACAATCAACATGTTTGCCCGATAATTTCGCCAGACTCCCTTGAAATTTTTGATTCTTGTAGGTGGCTCTTTCTTTTTTGTTTTTTCTTATGCTTTTTTTTTGTTTTTTTGCTCTTTGACTCATTTTCGCGGTGCATTCTTTTTAATGATTTGATTGATGGCTCTGCCTTGAATTTGTCAGCAAATTTGTCAGCGCCGTAAAATTTTTTTTCTTTCGACACAGCAGGAACGGGTTTCTCAATGTTTTTTGTCTTTTTTTTTTTGCATTTTATGGTTAACTGAATCATTAGTCAATGGCATTTCAAAGGTACGCAAAGTATGTAAGCCAGCTGAAAGAGTTCGCGGAAAAGGGGGGGAAAGTGAATTCAAGTTTAAGGTAATTCGGCGAAAGTAAAGTAGTTTACCACGATTATGACAGAAGTGAAGGGAAAGGGCCCGCATGGATAATGTGTCACAGTGGTGAAAAATCACATTGCCCATGAAAGTGGTTCATTATTTTTAAAGCCACTAAAAGACAGTGAGTCAAAGGTAATTACCATTAAATGATTAATTAATATTGAATATACATAGGAACATTATTATAAGTGGTTAATAATTATGAGTTATCAGATATATATTTAATTAATTATTTATTAATTATTATTAACTAGAATATACAGTCATATATTAAACTTTAATAATCAAGCAAGTAATTTAAGAATCTAAATTTATAAGTATTTATTTAATTACGAATTCTATGAGATTTAAAAAGATTTAAGAATTTGACATCGATACCAATCAACGAATTTATTGTAATTATAAAAGTATTTAACTAAAGAATAATTCATAAATTTACTAATTTTAGATAATTAGTTTTCTAATTGAAACGTGAAAGAATAAGTAAGTATTTAATTAAAGAATTAAGCATTTAATTCAGGATTATTAAATAAGCATAGATTTATTTGAAGGTTTTTAGTTTTAACTATGTATACATCATTGATACTTATCTATCCGAATTGAGGGATCTTTTAGATAAATACTTTTGTAATTAAAATGTGAAAAGGGTAATGTTTAGAGCTAAGTAAGTTAAAGCCTTGTTTGTTGCCAACGATTTAAAAATAAATTAAGAACTCATTTTGAAATTAATTACTAGATTATTAGGTTTTATATTTCTTTTTTATTTAACTCATCGTCTCATGGCTCCCATTCAAGGTTCGATCAAAAATAAATTCCCATCATTGCCCTCCAACCATATGACACTTTAACCTTCTGCTAATTAATAATAGAGCAGAACCGAAAATGAATCGAAACTGAACACTTGCCACCGCGCATAGAGATGGAGATAAAAAGCAATCAGAAATCCAAAAAAAAACGAGAAAAGATACAGATATACAGACACATTTAATCTTAATCATAACTTAACTTTGTTGTGAATTCATGTGTACATATGTGTGTGTTTGTGTGTGTGTGTGCATGTTGTGTGTGGCACTGTCCAAAATTCCCAGAAATCAATCAGACGCAACTGACGGTAGCTTAGCCCCAGCCGTCCCAGCAGTCATAAGTTGTCTGTTTTTTGGTTTTTTCATATTTTGGTTTTTTGTTTGGGGAGCTGCCCTAAAAAAATAAAGGCAACAAATTGTAACATTGGCTGTAATAAATGCCGCGATACGCCCACCATTTGCTCCCTCATCGGGAGCCAGTCAGCCAGTCAGCCACTCAGAGCCTACAACAGACGTCGCTAATCGAGGGAGAGACCTTTTCTGGAATTTCGACAGTTTCTTTCGGTTCTTAGCCCCCGAAGCCTTTGAAAATTCACACGGGCCCAAGCACAAAATAAACAAAAAAAACGAAATCCAAAAAAAAAAAAGTAAATGTTTGACTGCCACGAAGGATTCAGCCAGCCAGCCAGCCAGCTAGCCAGAGTCCGTGCTTCAGTCCGTGAATCCCGAGACCCATATTGTCTTAATGCTCCGTGCCCTGGTTACCGCCTTCTCCATCCATTGTTCCGCTGCCATATTGCGTTGCCCCAATTAGCCCGATCTGCTTCTGATATGCGCGCCCATGCTATGACCCTGGTCAAAAAGGGTTCGAAGACGAATATTTTTCGACCTTTTGACAATTTAATAATAGGTTTTTGTTTCGATGACCAGAGAGAGAGAGAGAGAGAGAGAGAGATAGGTTAAATAGTGAGATGGAAGGAGAACTGACCGGTAAATGACTGACTAAAAGTCATAAGCGTAGTCAATTTATAGAGGAAAAGGGATGAGTTTTTTACTGTTATGAAAAATCTTACTTGGATTTAGATTTATCCAAAAAGGATTATGGAATTTAATATATGTGATAACTGTGAAATTGATATATCTATTTAGGGATCCCTGAAGACTTTCGTTCATGGACATTTCGGGGAGAATTTCAAAAAGTTTGATCCCGTTACAAAAAGCCAAAACATTGGTAATCCCTCCATATCCTACGCTCCTGATTAATGTGTAGTTCAGCGCCCACCACATTTCGTAAAACTCACTGCCTCTCATCCCCCCCTCCACTCCACCCCTTCCTGATGATGGTGCTGCTGCTGCTGCTTCTACCCCTCTCTTCATTTTCGATGGGCGTTAAAATTGGGCTGATCACGTTCCATGCCATGTTGATGTTCACTTAGGTAGCCGTTTTATCTCCGTGTAATCCGAGTTCCATAATCCCACAGTTATTTTCATTCTTGCTGCATCATTTTCAAGCGTCGGCGTCGGTGAGAGATTTTCGATTTGAGGCTTTTGAGACTCAACTCACTCTCTTGAAAATAACAACTAACTGACTGACTGATTTCCGTCTATGGCATTTGATTTTGATAAACGCTGCTAAATTGTGGCAAATTAAATTATTAAACCACATTCTCTATCTCTCTCGCTCCCTCACTCCTCTCTCTCTCTCTCTCTCCCTTTTTCCTTCTCTCTATCTCTGTCTGTGGCTCAATCATTCTGTTACCGTTTTTGGCGACTTTGGCAAAAATTGTGGCAAATTATTTTGGCCTTGTCTAAGTTTGGTTTTGACGTTTGAATTTGGGTTCAGTTTTTTTTTTTTATGGTGGGCGATGTCGATCGATTTACGGTTTGCCTATAATTTCAGCTGTGTGGGGCATCCAAAAGGAAGCTGTAAAAGGTGTCATTAGACAAATGATTAAGTGCAGCCGCCACCAGGATAATTAGAGAGAAGGAAAGAGAGGAAAAGAGAGAAAGAGAAGTAGAGATATAGTTAAGTTTTATATACATGCAGATGTACGCAACATGTATTATAGATGAATATAGAAAATAGATATGACTGAAAGTATTTCCTCTACTTTTCATGTAAATTCTGATATACAATTAAAAAATTTTCGATTTAATACTAAATTCATGTTGGAAATGTTACTGATAATAGATATCCCGATTGTATAAAAATTGATACTATAAAATATATCCAAAATATATATATTAGGAAATCTTACAAACATATCTGTACTTGTACTTTTATTTCAAAATCCTGAATATAAAACCTTCTCAAAACGAATAGAACAGATTTTCTTGAGATTAATCTTAAGCATTATATATAAAGTTGTATAATAATTAATATTACAAATTATTATAATTAACCAATTACGCATTTGAAAATATTTACAAATAATTAACAAATTTATTATTGAACTCTCTTCTCAACTGAAACCTCTTTTAAATGGGTTTCAACCCTTTCCATTAAAAAACCGGCAGCTAATTTGACCCATTTAGGCCTATTAGTCATGCTGCTTAATAAAATTATATATATCAAAAGAAAACAATAAGATAAAAATTTCCATATTTAAATCAAGATACTAACAAATCAATGGTTAATTAAGGCTGATACAAAAAATCCATGTACCTAACCACAGCAGCAAGCAGACAGAAGCCAGAAAAAAAACCGAAAGGGTTCTGATGATTCCAATTAAAATGCGATCAGCGGGCGACTAATGACTAACTAAGTTTCCTAAATTAGCATAAAAGAAAAACTAATAAATGGTCAAGCAGTGAATTGACATACATTTCAAAAGTAATGTCAGAGAGAGAGAGAGAGAGAAAGAGCGAGAGAAAGAGTGAGAGATAGTGGAGACAAGCTAATCGATTACTACATCTTTATACATATATATACCTACATTTAGTATGTATATTAAGTGAGTGTGCGATTAAAATAAATTGCAATCGTCAGCAGAAGCAGCAGCAGCACCAGCAGCAGAAGCGGCAGCAGCAGCAACTAAGCTTAAATTTCATAATTAATTCAACACGGGCAACCGCATTAACCACACTAAAATATTGAACCACTAAAGTGATTCACTAACCGGAACGGGAACCCACTTTCAGCTTGTCAACTCTCCCTGGCTCATTTCATAAACTCTTGTCCTCGTCGCGTAGTCGTCGTGGTTGTTGTTGCCGTTGCCGTTGTCGTTGTTGTGGTCACCATCGTAAAATCGCCCAGCCCAACACCTAGTAGAGAGCTTGGAATGGGTCTGCGAGGTGTCAGGAAACAACTTGTCGGAATGCATCTAACAAGGAATTCGATTTTGCCAACCAGCCAACCAGCCAGCCAGCCATCCAGTTACCAAGTCCAAGTTACCTCTATTCCTTACCCCCCTCCCGAACCCATCTGATTCCAGGCTAATGGCACATTGCATGTTTTACCACACGCTTGATGACATGAATGGGCGCGGGCCGAGAGACCAGACACTGGCCACAAGACAAAATCCAGAAAGACAGGGCCATTGGCAGTCATCTCTTCCCCTGATCCAGTCTTGGTCTTGGTCAATCTCTTCTCCCCCTACCTTTTTTCGCTCTCAGACGCTTTGCTTTAGCTGATATTATCACCAGGATCGGTTGCGTTTGGGTTCGGCCTATAGGTTAATAGCTGTGAGCTATAAAATAATGAAAAGAGAATAAAGTTATACTAAACTTTTAAGAAGAACTGATAGAAAGGATAGTATAGGATGGGATAGGTTGGTATAGGATAGTATGGGATAGTAAAGTATAGGATATATGGATAGAATAGGATAATTGGTAAAGAAAATGGTTGAGAAGCGATCTAACTAACCATATATATCTGTTATCATATAACCTAGTTATCTAGAACATAGTTTAGGATTATTGAGATAATGCTTGTGGTCCAATGTTTGAGGTCAGAATCATCATCTATAAACTTTTCACAATTTAATATTTCTCTCTTCCAGTAGGTCATTCATTTAACCACTCTAACCGAAATGAAGGAGCTCTCTTTCTCTCTCTCACTCACTCTCTCTCTCTAAAGTCATATAATGTCTTTTTGATAGCATACCCAAAATGATTGAATCAAAGAAAAAACCTAAAAAAAACTTGGTACATGGCTAAAAGACGAAAGGGTGAAGCCTCATGGTAAAGTTTCGAAAAAAAATGCTTGGAATTTTTGTTAATTTGTAGAAGGACATTTTTGTGGTGCTGCCTCTCTTAAAAGGTAACAAAGGGGGAAAACAACAAAAAAAGATCAAGAGAATTGAGCCTGAGAATGCAGTACAAAAACCAATTTTTCCTATGGTTGTGTATATATGTACCTACATATATACGTATGAGAACTTGCCAAGATCAAAATAAAATTACATATAAAGAAACTTAATTGAGTCAAGTTGTTAAGATTAATCGGAATGCAAAACATACTTAAGTCGAAATCAATAAATTAAAAGTGCATAACAAAGATGCCAAAAAAATTTTAGGAAAATTTTGTTTAACAAACTTTCGAGTTAACAAATAAAATTAGATTTGTTTATTTATTTATAATCTTTGTTTTTTAAAGATAATTTATTTTTAATCGATTTATGAATTTATATATAGTATAGGTATATTAATAGTTTCAGCCCTCTGGTAACTGGTCCTTATTTATAGAGATAAAAAGTCTGTTAGTATTTAAAACACAATCAATCAATTTTGTGACATATCTTTGGAAATTCTATTTTTAAATAATAGCATCCCAAGTTTTGTTTACCTATTTTAATTTATTTTCGATTTGAATTATTTTCCATTATATTTGAGGCTCCACTTACTGATCTTTCAACATCAATTTTCACTATAAAAAGCGTTCATTGATTCATTTATTTATTCGTTACTTTGTTTCATTTTATGTTTTTTTTTTTTGTTTTTGCTTTGTTGTTCGTAAAGAATTTTTGTTTATTTTTGCAGTGTTTTTTCTTGCTGTTGTTGTTGTTATTTTGTTGTTTTTATTTTTTTTAAAACTTGTCACCACTTTCTTGGGCAATTTGTACGCATTTCGAATGGCAACAACAGCGTTAAAAAAAATTCTCGTAGGTGTTTTAAAGTGAACACTTTCAAGTTGTTGTTACTGTTGTTGTTGTTGTTGCTGTTGTTGTTGTTACCGTTGTTGTTGGTGCTGTTGTTGTTGGTGCTGTTGGTGTTGCTGCTCTTTATGAAACGATCGATCGACAGCGAGTCTCCAGATTGTATTTGTTGTTGCTGTGTTGCTGCTGTTGTTGTTGTTGTTGTTGTTGTGGTTGTTGTTGCTGTATTTTCGCAGTTTACTTTTTGGACATTAAAACATCCGTTTACATACTATTCCCATTAGCACGGGGCTCTTGTCTTGCTGCTGCTGCTGCTGCTCCTTCTACCCCTTCTCCTTCTCCTCCTCCTCCTCCCCCTCCTCATCCATATGCTCATCCTTTTTTGTTGTTGTCGTCGATCGTCTTCGATGCTGTTATTATTATTGTTGTTGCTGTTCTCCATACCAAGCTCCAATATCGAAGAGGTTGCTGTCGTCTCTTGTCTTGGACACGCGACAATCTGTTTCCTTTTCATACCCCCAACCAACACCCGTAAAATAAAAGGGTATATTGCCCTGTGATCCTAAAATATATATTCCTGAATGGAATATATAGATTTTTTATATGATTTTGCGAACAGTAAGGAGGACGAAGCATTTAAATTAATACATATACCCATGACTAGAGATAATTTTTCACTTTTTACACCCAAAAACTACAATTATATATAAATAAATTAAATTTATTAAATACATACTATAATATATTATATAATTTATCCATTACATTTGTCAGATATATTATTTTAATTTTGTATAGGGTATTCCAATGTTGGTGTAGTAAACCAACTTTTATAGTGATTTTTATTAACTTTATTTTATTTTTTTTTTGGTTTTTCTCTGGACCTTCTTTTCTTGTTCTGACTTGGCTTGGTTGCTTGTTTTTGGAGCTAAACAAAAGCAAAATTAAATTGTTATGAACACAAGTTTTCGATATTTTTTGTTGAGAGAGAGAGTAAGGGAAGAAAAAGGGCAACCATACTTAACACATATTTATGGCGCGTGCAGCGGTAGCGAGCAGATTTTTCAGATACTTTACTTACGACACTCTGATCTTTGTAGTAAATTTAGCCAGTTTATATATATATATATATATATATTTATTCTTTTTTTTTTTTGCCTAAGGATATAGAATGCTTGCTGACTCAGTGGAATTGGAATTTTGGAGGCGCCCTAATAAAAAGTTTCACCATATAATATATAGCCCTATATAGACATAGGCTATATTATCGTCTGACCGGGGCTAATTAAATATCAGTGACATTTATCGCAAGTCTCGTGTAGCTTTTTGGCAGGCCGCTTTTAGCGATAAACCCCAACAAAAAAAAAAAGAGAATCTCCCCGTCATATATAAATCACCAAAAAGCTCAAACACAATTCTCAATGCTCTCTCTTTCTCTCCCAAAAGAGAGTGAGAGAGTGTAAGGAGGCGAAACAGAGAAGGAGATATAGAACCTACCAATAAAATCGTTTGGACTGTTCAGGAATGTTTAATGATGTATAAAGCATGTTAGAGTTTGAGTTTTATCTTTATGGTGGGTGTTTTTTTTTTTTTGACCAACATAAAGAAAGAACCCTCAGGAGAATGACAAAAAAAGTTTATATGAATATTAACCAGATGAAGTTTCAATACACTATCTCAATTATAAAGTATTAACTTAACTTATCATAAACGTCCTTTTTCTAAAATAAAAGTCAAAAAAGTCATATGTTTATATATAACTTTCTCTGCTTCTCAAACCTTGACTAAAACTTTATCTAATTAACTTTGAAATAATGAAACTGATCAGAAAACTAGGGAAAATAAGTTTTCTTAAATATTATTTCTGACAAATTAAATAAAATCTGACGTAATCAACTTAATTTTGCTTACTAATAAATATTCTGAAACTTATATTAAATGGCCTAATGAATAGATCTTCTTAGGCATTTTAAATGCCAGATCAGATTCTATATGTAATTAGTTTTAATATTACAAATGTTATAAACCTTATTATCTATGTTACCATCAATTTCCTAACGAGTCTAATATATCTTAACCTTTGCATAGAGTATTTTAGTATAACAAAAATACAAAAAGATCACCTTAACAAATTTGCTAAAAAATTTGTCTCCATCGCGTTTTCAATTTATGGCAATCGATGTTATCAATAAACAAAAAAGTGGGAAAAAAAATCAAAAACAAATTTCCAGACCCCCCCCTTCTACCTAATTCCTTTGGTATTTGTGTTCCTTCTGTATATATTTAATACATTGGTTTCTAGTCATTGCGATGAAGTGGAATATCCCTTTATCGTTTAATAAAAAAAAAAAGTGTGCCAATTGGTGGAATGACGTCTTATCGTTTTGAAATAAAAGAAAGTATTCCAATAATTCTGATAGGCCTTATCACAGTGATAATTATTATTTTGTGGGCGGACAACATCAAAAATCAAATATTTCTCAGTTTCTGGTTAATAATTAACTTTATCGCTGCAAAACAATGAAGGTAAACTACTGGAATTATGTTTCCAATAATTTTCAATTCGCTTGTATTTGACGCTAATCACAATTGCTTTATGATCTTGTTGGCCACTTGAATTCTTTTTCGTGAATTTGCGATGATGCAAGGGATTTTTTTTTAATGTAAAATATATATACATCTAGACTACTATATATAGACTTGGTATCATAAGAAGATAAGAATTTTTAGAAGGGAGGAAATTGATACGACTGATGATGAAATAGAGGATAAATGACTTGCATTTATATATCATGAATGATTCATAGATAACAAGATTGGAGTATTTAAGACTGATGATTTTAATGATAATTTATTTTAATAATAATATGTTTAAATATAATATAAAATATGTATATTATATATGTATATAGCTTGGTTTTGGATATTGGATCTTAATAATATTTAACTTTAATCGGTTTTTGCAAATTTTCAATCGATTGCTTCAACAATCGAAATTAAAGCTTTTTTTTTAAATTTTTATCGCCAATGCTGATAATGGCTATTTCGGTATGGCTTTAAATGTCGGCTGATTGGCATAGTAAAAATAAACTATACCATATACATATAATATTTTAGATTCATAAATTTTGAAGATTTCTTTATCGTTTGTGTACAATTGCAATATTTCATTTTATTTTGTTCTCCATTATCATTATCATTTATTTTTATTTTTTCATTTCAATATTATTTCGCTTGATGATATTTCTTCGTTTAATTCCACACGAGTAATGTGAATTGTTTTTAAGCCAGCCTAAGAATGAGTAATCATCATTCCTTTAACCACAATATCCTCTCTACCACAGGGCACAATCATCATTAACCGGAACTATGAGTTCTTACAAATTCAATAAGCTACACACACGCACACACACACACATACATATGTGCATACATATGTATGTACATCAGTTCAGAAATTGATATTTCGCATTAGCCTTAACAGCTATGACAACAACAACAACAACAACAACAACAGCAACAACAACAACAAGTCCAACAATAACAACAACGTATCAACAATGACACTGAAAGGTGTCAAAGTCAGGCCAGGTGCGTGGGACCCAAAAGATATTGCAGTTGCAAGCAAAGCGATGGGAAACCAACTCCATGTCGGAAACTCTGACTTGCATTGAGCCATTAAGACAAATGGGTTAAAGAATAACAAACAAAAGCAAAGGTAAAGGCAAAAGTAAAGCTCCATAAGCCAAAAGAGACAAATGAGGCGGTGACTTGAGGCCACTCAGACAATGTGTTGACACGCTTTTGGCTCAGATCGAGTCCACAGTATCCATCTCCCATCCCCCATCCACCATCCACCATCCTCCATCTCCATTCCCAACTTTGACTTGGTTGGAGACGAAGACCTGACAAATTGTCAGCTTGGACAAATAGTTAATGTACGTGAGCGAGCAGCTTGTACGTGAATTGGGTGATGAGAATAAAGAGGCTGAGATATTGGAAAATTCTTTAACGAGGGCTACTTCAAAGGAATCCTATTTTAGAAAGGGCAATTGAATATTTTGTGATATACATATATTATATATATAAGTTTTAATTAAAGGGTTTTACGTTAAGTCTGTCCCAAAAGTAATTCCAACAATACTTTTCAAAGAACAATTCCACAAGAATGGATTACCAAAGCTTAACATTTTTATTAACGTGATCGAATATCTTTAATTTGTTAGTAACCGATTTCTAATTATTTTATCAGAAATAACTTTTAGAACAACCCTCGCTTATCATTTGTCTAGCTATGCCTTATATTCTATCGATCTTATACCAATTTGTTTGTGTGGCCACCATCAAACAAGCCACAAAGGAAAAAAAAAAACAAAAATCAAGGAGCAGGAGAAGGGAAACTGATTTCAATCTTGATCTTGATTTCAGATCGGCTCTTCTTTGATCGAAAAACAAATTCCTTTCCTTCCAGAGAGAGAGATAGAGATAGACAGGGTGAGAGGAGAGAAAAAGAAAGAGAGAGAAAAAGAATGAGAGAGGGGGGAGACACCGACCTCAATGTGCGCTGAATTGTGTAAACAAGCTGACTCCAAACATCCACAACATCATCAATTTCTTGAGTCCAAGATCCAAAGGAAAATTATCATAGCAGAGCATCTGAGTTATATGCCCTATGCCCGTCACCGTCACCGTCACCGTCGCCATCGCCATCGCCTCCCTTACCCTGCGTTCCTGTGCGTTGCTTTGCTTTGAGTTGCGTTGTCCTGGCCCGATAATCAGACTCACTTGGTGGCAACTCCCAGCTCAGATCTCGCTGTTGGAATATTTCAAGCGAAAATCGCCCGGGTTTCATTGCGTATCGATTGACGCAACTTTGAATCTCTTTTTCTCGTTTTTTGCTGCTCTTTTTATATTTTTTTGCCTTTCAACAAATTGACTCGACGATAATTGAAACTGACATGTGACTAATCTGCACCCAGAGTGAACGAGAGAGAGCGAGAGAGAGCGGAAGAGAGACAGACTTAAGAGACGCAAGTCTTAAGATCGGTAACTGGTTGCTTGGTCTCCGTCTTGTGGTCTTTTTGGTTGACACTTTGGGCCCTGGCTCAGAGTCTGGCCAAGAGGTACTTTAGCGCACATAAATAAATTTTCAACTTTTGCCGGCTACTTTGTTGGACATTTTTCTGTCTCTCTTTTATATGCGATTGCCTAACATGCGGGTTGATGGCTAGCTAGCTGGCTAGCTGGTTGGCCTGTTGGTTAGTTGGCTGTCATGTGGGTGGCTTACGGCGGCATTATAGAAATTGTTAGCTATGTTTTTTTTTTGTCATAGCTTTTTTACCTTTTTCTGATTATTATTTATGCGACATTATGATGAACGTGAGTGAGGTGAGACAACAGACAAGGCGTCGGCAAATCGATTGCTATGATCATGATGATGACGATGATGAGGATGGCGATGTGGGAGCTGGAAGAGAGAAAGTTTTAGCATACATAGAGGAAACTATCTAAGTACACTTTAGAAAAACAATTCTCTAATATTTTCTAAACCAAACTTCTGCCAAGAAATATAATTAAGAAGATTTTCTATAACCTTATATCTACGGATAACTTATCTCCTTAAGTATGTACATTGTATATACATACATACATACATGTATGTTTCATTTCTATGGAGACAATATAACACTTGCATAAATGCATTAGTAACTTTTAGACCAGTATAATACTTTGCATAGAAACTGCCATACGGCCATGACTATTAAGAACACATACATACATATGTAGTTGTCTACAAAAATATATACATACATACATACATATCTATGTATGCATATGTATATTTGCATTAATAATTTTTAGTTCTTCTTTATTCCCTTTCTTATCATCCAAAAAAAAAAAAAGAAAAATCAAATGCTTTGCTCCTCAATAACTACTTTTGCTCTCTAGGGCGCTCTCCCCATTTCAATATTACGCTCTTTTTCGTGTTGTCTTCAGTTTGCATTCGCCGCTTGCGCAATTGGCATGTCGAAGCTTTTTAATCAATTATATATACGCAAAATTCATTTTATGGGTTGTTTTACTTTGCATCTATATAAAGCTAATTAAATTACCTTTCATTTGATGTTAATAACATGTGTAAAAATCGGTTAATTATTTGTTGTGCTGCGAATTGTAAATTTCGTCATTGGCGTCGGTGCTGGCGTCGACGCCGCCGTCTACGTCAGCGTTGTGGTGAAGTGTGCTTTGAATATTTGTAGCGTGTTTATGTGTGGGTGCGAGCAATTAAAGAGCGAGATGCAGCTTAACTCTCTTATGAAATTGAGAGTTCTGGGACAGGAGAGAGAAGTAATTCAATAGGAATCCGTTAGGTAAGTAATTCATGTTGTTATTTGGATTTTTATTCTCTTATACTGATAATTGTCATTGACAATTAATTTCACTTACTTTTTCCATTTTGTATGTTATGTACATACATACATATATTACAATAGTACGTATGTCCATATGTATTATGTACTACTCATGTATAAAGATGTAGTATGTTAATATGCTCGTTATAATTATCAATTGCCAAGTTGAAAAGCACTGCTAATGTATGACAGGGTGCCAAACATTGTAACGGGATGAACATGGATATTCTCAAATATTTCTTACACATACATACATATGTAGGTTCAAATGTATATGTGTACATATATGGATTTATATTATATATTAAATTCATATATATGCACATATATGTACATATATCGTTTCATATATCATAATACAAAATTTAGTCTCTTACTAAATTGCATCTTTATGTACAAATTAATCTGTTTGATAATATGGAATATATTAAACTATACTCAAGTTAGATCTAAGATTAAATTACCTATGCCTATGCAAATATACTATACCTACCTATACTACTACTACAAAAATACATATATGTATACATTCCATATCTCTAGGTTTTATTCTGTGAATATCCTTTTATTGATTTTCACTACATTCTCGTGTTCATAAAGGGAATCTCTTGAATTGTCAGGAATAAAAATGAATTCGACTTATAAAAATGATGCTCTATAAGAAGCTAATCTTACTTTTTTCGTTGTTTATGGTTAATCTTTATCAATTTAAAGAAATATCTTTGTTTCGACATTTGCACGTAAACAGCAAAAGCATTTGCCTGCTTGATTTTTTAAAGGTTTATTTTTTTTTTTTTTTAGTTTTGCCTTCTTCTGTCCAACCCAATCTCAGATACCCAAACCAGATGCCAGACTGGCGTCTCCAACGGAAGCAAAACCGCAGGGGGTGGGCGTGGTGACGGTGGCGACGTCGTCGTCATCGGCAGTGAGTAGGAGAGACACCTTTGGTACACCAATTCCAGACAAAACCAAAAAGCACAATTTTAATGAGAATATATATAGTATTTTGTGTAGAGATGACTTCGAATTGGACATTGTTCCACAGCCAAAGTTCCATGAATTATCAAAAAGTTGGAGGAGGTGGTAGCCCCCCAAAAGAAAATGTCGTTCACACAGCATGAAGATTTTTTTTTTTTTTTTTTTTTTTGAGCAAAGTATAAAAGTAGAAGAGACAGGGGGTGGAGGCGGTGGTGTATGGAATGAAGATTCCCCCCTGCTGTTGGGTGATGACTACTACTACCAAGCAACTACTGAAACAGAAACAGAATCAGACCCAAAAGCTCTGATCCAGCATTTATATGCTCATCAATAAAAATAAATCTTTTTAGAAACCACAAAATTTAAGGTCAAACGATTTTTTTTTTTTTTTTTTTTTGAATTCAGAGATTATGAGTATATATATGGAAATTAAAATCAAGAGAAGAAGAAAAAATCAACATTTGGAAAAAAAAAAATACAGAAATAACAGCGATGCAGAAAAAACAAACATTCAAACATCGGCTACTGGATTATCTGAATGCCAACTGTGACAGGCTCCCAACAAGTCGAAGAAGAAGCAGCCAACTCCTGAGAGCTGAGAGTGGATTGAGGATCATCGTCACCACACTACTTGGCACTCGGCATTCAGTTTTTTTTTTTTTTTTTTTTAGCATTCAGCAGTATTCGGCACTCCGGCACTCTTGGGGTGTCTTGTTAACATATCAACATCATGTCGCACTCTGCCCACAGATTTTTTTTTGTTTTTATTTCGGTTTTTATTTTTGTATTCATCTTTCTTTGTTTCGGTTTCTTTCCTTTTTTTTTTTTTTTGTTATTTTTTTACGATTATGATTATTTTTTTACCGCCATGCGGTAAGGCGCCGACGCTGCCTGCCAGCTAATTGGGTATTACTTTTTTATGCCTGAATTGTGTGAAGAAATTTTGTTGTTAACCTCTCTTTCTGGTTAAGCCTTGACATTTTGACAGGCAGCTAACTATGTACATATTCAAGAGAGAGAAAGAGAGAGAGAGGGAGACAAGCGCCATCTATATTAGGCCAGGAATGAAAGAGCATTTTATATGACTATATCAGATATGCATAATTTTTTTTGATTATAGCTGAGACTACAGTATACCTATCATTAGTTGAAGAGTTAACGTCTTGGAATATCCGTTTAAGGACACCAATCCCTTATGGGACTATTAAACATAAGGACTCAAAAACGTCAGTCAGAAGGTCAGGGCTCACCTGATTTAATGTGACTAGGACAGATTATCCGTTAGATACAATTTATACACCTGAGAAAGTGTTAAGTCTCTTTTATGTTTTATGTAGCTCCACTTTATGCAAATCTTTCGATTAATTATTTTTTTTTTTGTTGGTCTTGTTTTCTTCTGCTCGTGTGCGACTAATTATGCCAAGCTGCAAACAAATCACTTAACATTTTGCATATACACATTGTTAATATTTCCTGGTTTTATAACTGTGATTTATATGCCAAACAAATTTAAATGGAAGTTTCCAAACACCATAAAGTAGAGATATAACTAAATCAGCTAAGAAATAAGATTTGGGAGTCAAATCTAACGGCGAAACAAGTTCATAATTCACAAAACAAAAAAAAAAAAAAAAAATACAAAAACAATAACCAAAACAAGAAAAACAAAGAAGCAAAAAAAAAAGAATATCAAAAGACACCAAAGAAATCAAGACTCATCTCTCACCTACAACTACTCCCCAAAGTCATGCATAATAAATTGTTGATTTTTGGATAGAAGGCAAACATACATTTTCGGCATGTCATAAATTTACGTTATAAATATCACATAGTAGTCATAGTCATAGTCACAGACATAGTAGTAGTAGTAGTAGTAGTAGTAGTAGTAGTTGCTGTTGGTCTTCACCCTCGCGGCAGCTTGCCGCTTGTCTTGTCTAACGATAAATAACAGTTAGGAGCTGTACCTTCTGTATAACGCAACAACATCAAATCGACTCGTCGTTGTTGAAATTTTTAAGGTGTGACCAGAAAATAAAAAAAAAAATGTTAAAAAAAAACCAACACCGAACGAAACTCATAATTTTTAAAATTAGCATTTTGATACCTCGCGTTCGAAAGGAGGTTATAAGGGTATATACCATCCCTTAAAGACGTAAAATGACAAGGAAAAAGTCAATCAATATGAGTATAAGATATAGAATAATTAATTTAGAATATCGACTCGTACTAAAACAACGATTTATTGGTTCGAACTATCTCCTGACAAAACTTGATAGTTAGACTTAAGTGGGTTCTGAGATTTTACCTTTGCTTTGCGTATTCATTAAGATTGAAAAAAATATGGAGCATAAATTTAGTATGGATCGGATAAGATGGTAATATTCGTAAAACATTTGTTTTTAGATAAGAGAACCACAAAAAAATAAGCCATAATATGGTAATAATTTATAGATATGATGCCGATGGTACTGAGTATCTGAAAGAGATAGATAGATATTTCTAGAACCTCTATTTAGGATACAATGTAGTCGAGGTTCAAGATTATTTAACATTAATGTTGTTCAAGCATCGGATACAGCTGCTGGGGCAAAAGATGCTTTTTTTTTAAGTTTTGATTTGGTTTTTTTTTTGTTTTTTTGTTCAACGAACATAAAACGAAATTTACAAATTGTCTCCAATACAAAGAATCGATTCATGGGGCAAACAAACAACATAGACATCATCTCAGCCTCATCAAAGCTGCAAGTTCAGAGTCGTCTCCGGTTCCAAAGTTCCATTTCCCATTCCAAATTGAACCATCCCATCCATTTGCAGGCAACCAGAATTGTTGCAATAAACTCATCAATAAATTGCCCTCTGATTCGCATTGGCCGCCGGTTACACTCTATGACGCCGATATATTGACTTACACTTGGAATATTGTGATGACCATTCGATCGACGCCAACGCCGACGCACATTTCGGGTGGTGGCAGTGGCGGTGGCGGTGGCGTTTTTCTTTAAGTGGATTTGTGTGTTTTGGGGCGAGAAAAATGTTTATTGTTTCAACATTGTTATCAATTTTTGTATTTTGATTTCTAATTTGTTTACACACACAACAAAATACAACAAAACAAAAAGACCACAAAATTATTGTCAGCTTATTTATGGCTGCAACTGTCAACCGGAAAGAAGCTGAAAAAGAAGAAGGCCCCCAAGACAAAATCGAAACCGAAAACCGAAAAGAGAAGAGAAAAATAAAAAAATATAAAAAAAAAATGTGTCCATCTTCACATTAGTGATCATTCTTTTCCACACTTCTTTTCAGCTCTCTCCTCTTCCCACTATCACTGTAGTGGTATGTGGCCTCTTATCTTATGCTGCTGACCAAAGAATTTGTCTCTTCTTTTGGGATTATGTCTCCGAATTTCGCTGGAGAATTTATTAGTACAAAAAAGTCGAGCGTTGGCATCATCAATCAGCTTGAAATCGGTTTTAGACAACAAAACTTACGATATATACAACATTTTTCACGCTTCCAACAAATTAATTAAATTTTGGTAGCAAGATGACATCAACTTGGCCCAAATGAAATAGGGTGGATACGATTGCCAAATCCATTTATGAAATAAAAAAAAAAAACATCTGCAATTGAGAAAGTGGTTTTGTAAATAGGATAAAAAGGATCAGTTGAATCGATTGCTTGATTGAATCCCTGGCGTCTGAATTTTCATTTTATAAAATTTGTTTTGTTTTTTTTTTCTTTCGTAAAACTAATGTGTTTAAACTGCTTAGAAATATAAATATAAATATAAAGTTGTGTTCGCTGTGAAACAATGTTGTGCCATTGACGAGGCCAAAGTTAGTTGGAGAGCTTAAGAGTCGCGGTTACCTACATACGTAAGTATGTATGTTGTATGTTGTATGTATGTTGCAAATAGGCGGCGCTGAGTAGGTGAGTGAGTGTTAAAGGCAAATAATTTTTACTGCACTGGAAACGTCATTATCGTCGCTCGACTCTCTGGTCGTTCGTCTGCAATGTTGTGTGTGTTGTGTTGTGTTTGGTCTTTTGCCGAAAATATGATTTAACTAAATTATTACCTGGAGCACACCTTAAAGTAATACAAAAGGCCCAGGCCAAAAGCAATGCCAGCCAGAGTCACAGCCAAAGCCAAAGCCAAAGACAGAGCTAACCAACCACCAGCCGGCAACAACAATAAAGGAAACGCTTAATTTTGCATTGTCTTTTCGGGGTCCCCCCAAAATAAAAACAACAAAAACAACAACAAAAAAAAAAAGAGAAGAAGAAAAAACACAGAAAAATGAATGCATGCGGAGAGCTTTGCCTGTTTTTGGATGCACCTTAACCGAAAAAAAAGAAAACAACAACAACAACAACAGCAACAACATATCTTTAAGCGGGGGCGAAGGGCAAAAACGGGGGAGTGGCACAGAATAGCATCAGCATCAGTCCAACTCAGTGGAGCTCACAGCCAGTCATCATCATAGTTGCGGCTGCCGCTGCCGCTGCCGTTACTGCTCGTGGGTGGGTATCATACATTTGAGTAGAACGCCTCTATTCGACGTGCTCATGAGTGAAGTGAGGGCTGAAGTTGAAGTTAAATTTTTTTCGGTTTTTTTTTCCTTATTTTTTTTTTTTTTTTGGGGCCCGCTTGCTGTGCTCAACTCTGTGCTCTGGAGTAAACGCATCACCATCATCATCACAATGTGCCATCAATAAGTGGTAACAGCGTGTGTTTTAACCAAAAAGTAATATAACAAAAAAATGGGTATATTCCGAGCACATATAAGAGAACGAATAATAAAAAAAAAAAACTATGTCCTTGAAGGAGAAAGAAAAGCAAATATACTTTGAAAGACCAACAGATCTATTCGATAAGAAGAAAATCTATTTTTGTTTTATTTTGCATGGCAGAGGGGTTTTCTTTGATATTTTTGTTTAGAAATTCAATTTAAAATTAATAAGTACGACTTAGTCGTGTATATTTTATTGATTGTTGTTGGCGCGTACCCAAAAGCTTTGGCCTGGCACATTCGTGAGTTGGAACGTCCATCAATGTTGTTGTTGTTATTGCTGTTGGTTTTTTTTTTTTTTTGCTGTTACTCCAACGACTCTGACTCGGATCATAACTTGAAGTTCAATCGCAATGCCGCGGGCCATTTGCCGTGCCTTAGTGCCAAAGCAAAGCCCAAAGATGAGGCCATAAGGTACAACAGAACGACAGAGAGAGAGAGAGAAAGAGAGAGTGAAATAGAGATTGAGGGAGGGTGAGTGAGAGAGGGATAGAGAAAGAAAGAATCAATCGCCCACGTTTATGAATTGCTGCGGCGGCGCCGCCGCCACCAGCAACGGCAACGGGGCAACATCAATGTGCAACATTTTAGCCTCATCCTCATCGTCGTCGTCGTCGTCGCCGTCGCCGTCGTTGCCGTCGTTGCCGTCGTCATCATCATCGACGGTTCTGTGTGCCTGCCTTGCAACCACAAAACGTCGCCACTTGCGCCTCATAAAATCGCAGAGAAAAGAAAAACCTCAAAATAAACGACCAGAAATAAGGGCTAGGCACACGCGCCTGCGCTTGCCCTGTCGAAAAGACTCTGCTTTTTTCTTCTTTTTCTTTTTTTTTTTGGTTTTTTCTTTTCCGTTCCTGCTGCTGCACCTTCAAGCCGAATGCACTTTTTGGCCCTAAAAGCAGCGCCACCTACGCCGATTTTGGTTTTCTTTTTTGTTTTAGCTTTCCGGGCTACAATGAAATCGTAGCGTCCATTCTTGCGACAAATATTTCAACACAGTCTTCGACGATTCTAATAGACCGATTTGTCAGAGATCAGATTACATGGTTGCTAACGCCCACATCCGGTTAAGAAAGATCTCGGACTTGCACTTGGATTTGGCTCTAGCACCACCAAAGTACCACCACCGATGCACCACCACCACCAATGAATGAAGGTGCCCGTTCGCATGCGAAGAGTGCCCCCATTGAAGTGTTGAATGAATTGTGTGTTGGGGGCTACAAGACCAGTGAATGGACATAATTTATACACAAAATGGCTACAGAATGAAAGCGGTAACAACTCACGTTGCAACAGCGTTAAAGCCTAGAAATTAATACCCATTTTATATAATTAAAACATTATAAAAAGCCACCAATTTTCAACAATGAAATGCAATGTAAAAATTTGATACCCTTTCAGAAACATTTCCATTTTTCACCTGCAACTAGCTGGCGTTTTTTTAACAATATTTTATTTATCAATTACTTTAAAAATATGCATAGACATATGTATACAACTCAATCCTTTCACGAAAAAATTCAATTAGATTGGGTTAAACTTCAAAAACTTCAATTCACATTAAATATAATTGAGAGAGATTTCATTCAGTTTAGTTAAATTTCCTTTTTTTTTACATAAAAATATGAATTGCACATCAAAGACCAAAAGTCAGATTTTCATTTTAGATATGCTAAAAATATTCACAACAACAGAAGAAAGATTAAAATCAAGTTACTACCGTACCCCAAGGCTCTCTCGTATATGTATGTATATAGATATGAGAATAAGGGAAAATATACATGAATGATAGAGTAATAGGGAGGAGAGGTAGAGAGGTAAAGGGATGGTGAAAGATAAAATTCACTAAACGGCAATCAAAACGAAACTTCAAACATTGACGCGCTTTCAACCCGCCTCGATGCTTATTTAATTATCGCAGCATGGTGGCTTTCCCCCCTCTACGAAAAATAAAAACGTAGAAACCATTAATGGCAACTGTTTTTGCCTGGTAATCTATACCATGCCACGCCCCTCATCATCATCCACCACCACCAGCACCAGCAACCCAACGAGCAACCCTCTTGAAATGGGGTGCGAAGTGAGCACAAATTATTTAGCTAATAAACAAGAAAAATAACAATCCAGGACCACCTTTACCAAGTGAGGAGTAATTTGTCCCATGTCCTATTGTCGAGTGCTGATAAGCGTGAAATATCCATGTCCTATCTGCATGTCCTGTTGGGCAACGGCACTTTAAAACGACCCGTTAACTGTCAACGGCAGCAGCAACAACAACAGCAGCAACAGCACCAGGAGAAGATGAAAATGAAGTCGGTTTTGGGTGCCGGATATATTGTTGGTTATATGCTTGGTTGATCTCTCGAACGGCTTACGTAACAAAATAATTGAGTCGGAGCCTTCGCTTGGAGTGCATCTGTTGGATTTGGGTATTGGTTAGGTTTGGGTTTGGGTTAGGGTTCGCGTTAGGTTATTTTTCTTTTTTTTTTTGTGTTTTTGGTTGTGTGCCTCGGCTTATCGCTCGTCTGCATCGGCTTAGCTGCGTCTTTTTTTCCAATGGTTTTCTCGCTCTCTCTCTGTTTTTGAATTGAAATTTCGATACGTTATTTGGTGTGCCTCAGGCCTTCTCCATCCATCTATGCATCCATCCATCCATTCTCTTACTTCTCGTCGCCTTTCTCTTGATTTATCTAGCTGCCGGCTGTCTATCTGGTTCTGGTTCTGGATGTGAAAATCTGTTATTAGGTGTCGTAATCGTTGACATAGACTCAACCTAATTGGGCATAAAGTGAGCGCCAATAATGTCACAACTGTCAGATTAGTTATGAAGTGGGGACGAAGGAGCCTTTAAATATGAATACGAGTGGAATGGAATGGATTGAAGAGGTGAAATGATTGTTAAAGACATGTCAATGCTTTTGAGATATGTTAAGTTTTAGAAAATATTTGGGATCTCCGTGATGGAAATATTAGAAATAGATAGAAAGTTTCACATATCAAATGAATTGATTGCTGATTACATTAGGACATGGCCTCTCACAAAGTGTCTTAAATGTCCATATGGTGTACAAAGTGACGCAAAGTGTCACGTCCGTCGGTGGGAAGGAATTGTCAACTTTATGATTAACTTCCTTTAGTATTTCTTAAGAACTATTCCGACCAATCTTCAAAAAACTGAACCCGCTCCATATGTAAATAGCCAACAAGAGATAGAGTGAGAGTGACAGAGAGCAGGGGGTGAAGGAGAAGAGAGGGAGAGAGAGAGAGAGAGAGAGGGATAAAGGGGAAAATATTTCACTAATGGCCTATTAATCAGTTGCCTAAACAAGCGCCCTAAAGAAACCCGTCTAGTTTAAAATAAAATAGAAAAATCCCACACATTGCTAATCCTTAAGTACATAACGAAAAATAAAAAAAAAAAAAACAACGAAAATTACCTAAAAACCACTCAACCACTCTCGGACCCTCAGAGTACTCGACGAAAAATATGTCACATTTTTTCTGTTCTTGTTTTTGTTTTTGTTTTTGTATTGTTGAACAAAACTAAACGGAAATTTACAACTGCAACGCAGGGCTATTACAACACCTTGACAGACGCTAAACTCGATATTTGTTGACAAATATTAAGCAGAGCGAAACGTGGCGTAGTGGGGGGGGATCGGGGGTGTTGGGTACTCAGAGCACTCTGACACCGTGCAAAGCAATCTTGTCAGTATATTACGTTAATGACAAATTGACGGCATTTAAGTCTTTGATGTGTGTGTTTGTTTGATTGTTTTTGGTTCTAATCATGCTCGGCCTGCCGACGAGGTGGGATTGGGTTAACCGGGCTGCTTACAGAAGGAGCAAGCAGAGGCAGAGGCAGAGGCAGAGGCAGCGGCAGAGACCGAGGCAATGGCAGTGACAGCAGCAGCAGCAGCAGCAGCAACAGCAACAGAGCAAAGAGGGGAAAAACCGAGGGGGAGGTGAAGAATTGAATTGCTTGCAAATGATTTCGTTTTAATTTAACCGCATCAGTCTGTCAGTCAGTCATTCACTCAGTCAATTAGCTGGACGAGCTTATCAGTTTCCGAAAAGTCATATAAACCAATACATATACACATACATACACACATCCAAGTTTGTATATCCCATGGTATGTATGTATTCATATATATGCAAGTATATATGTATATGTGCGAGATAAGCTCGATTCCACTATCTGATGGTGGGCTGTGGTGTCTGTATCCAAAGTGTGAATACACCGAGAAAAAATAAGGTCAAGCTTTTGTTAGCCAAAAAACGAACATTTTCAATAAAAAACGAATTCATCGACAGAATCAAGAGTTGCAGTAAAAGAAGAAACTTGAAAAGGATAAAATTCAAATAAGCTAAAGTATAGCAATCATCGATCTGTGTAAATTGAAAATAAATTTCTTCGTAGTCTCCCTGTTTTTGTCTCACTGTAAGTGTGTGTGGTGGGTTTTTTTCTTACATTCGTTTTTTCGCTGTATATTTGATGATTGTGTTGTAGTACACAAAACGACTGCTCCGTGCTACGTGCCGCGGGCATTGTCAAACAAGCCGTGGGCAAATAGAGCACAACAGCTCCAAAGAAAGACTACGAGAGAGAGAGAGATAGAGAGAGAGAGAGAGAAAGAGAGCGAGAATTGGAGGGGGGAAAAATAACTGGAGACCACCGACCAACAGCGACCTTCCTCAGTATGGCAGTCAGTCATGATCATCGTCATCATCATTTGCCATAGAACAGCAACTCAACACGGGGCTCAACTCTAAATATAACATTTGTCGCATTTTGTTTGCATTTGCGCCCTGCGTGCAATAAAAACTCCAAACCGACAACCGATATGGCTGGAATATATGGACATATGTACATATATACATACATATATGTATATATGTTTGTACCATCTATGTACGTGTATAATATAATACGAGGAAGAGGGGAGGGGGGAGGGAGTGATACAAAACGTGAGAGACTGAGACTTGGGAACTGATCTGTTCGTTCAGACCCTCTCGTTTTCACTCATATGTCACATAATACTTTTGGGGGCCTGCCGTCGGCAAAGTGGGTACCATCCAATAAAATCTAATAAGCACTTGGGGAAACTTGTCAACGTTGTCTTCACTGTTAATATTGTACCTACATACAGAGTTATACAGATGTATATTTGTACACTCGTATGTATGTATGTATGTATAAGCAACTTACCTCTATTCACTCGCACGATTTTCGGCAGCTTTTCTTCAACATACACACACGTACATACATACACACATTCATTTAACATAGTTGAATTTGGCATGCCAGACAGTTTGTGACACTGCAAGTAAGTAGTAAGTAATCTGTCTGCAGTTCCAGAAATTGAGATTTCAAGAAGCTACATGTGTTAGAGGAAAGGGCAGTGGTGTTGTAGTCAGGGGTTATATGTAATGCATAGTTTTCTGATTGAGAAAAATTCGATAAAATTATAAAATAATATCTAAGGATAGATTGATACATTTGACAATCTATCTATATGTATTTATAAGTGAAGGCCCTTGTGAAAAAGCATTTTCTCCCACCATGTTCCCGCATAGTTTACCTCACACATTTTTCCGCTTGAGGGTTAAGATGAGGAAAGATGCTAACATGTTGTCACTAGCGAACCAACCTTCCATTACCATTATCTTTCTGCGTGGCATGTCTTCTACATACATATGTATGTATGTATGTATGTGTGTATGTGTGCAAGTATAAAAACGTTTACGATACGACACCTAATTAGGCACAAGAACGCCGCATAATTTACGTTTCGTCAAACGTTTGGAGCTAGTAACTCGTCCACGGGGACTGGCGTATGACCAAGTATATACTACATCAGCGTAAAGCAAACATGAATTCGTTCCCTATTGAGGTGGTGCCGGTGGTGCTGTCTTTGGAGTTCGGGGGTTTGCTGTGTTGGCATACATCAAATCATAAAGCAAATGGTGCCGACAACTAACTGGCCAAAGCCAAATGACCAAACAGCCAACCAACCAAACGACTGTTCGACAAACTGACAAACTGACTAACCATGACATTTACATTCACATTCACCCAAAAAAAAAAAAACAACAACAAACAACAACAACAATCATTCCTGAAGAAGAGAACGTTCCGCTTTTTGCGTTGGTTCCGGGAAACGCAACAAAATTTCACAAGCACAACGAACTAAAAAAAAAAAAAAAAAAAAAAAGTATCTCTTCTCTCCTGTGTAAGCCAAAGTACAAACTTCAAAGAATCCAAAAAAAAAAAAAAAATGAAAAAAAGAGCTTGAGGTGCCACGCCTCAACACTAGACAACAACATTGTTGGTACTTGTGCACTGAAAAAAATTAGGTATTGTCATTAATGAAACCAGAAAACCAAAAAAAAGAGGTATTCCTAAGTACCTAACAAAGATCCATACTGCTTTGGGACAACATGACGTATGAGTGATTTTTATTCAAGTAGAGATAAATTTTGAATTCTTTTGATAAAATTTTTTCTCAAAGTGTTCCAAGTTGTTGATGGGCTTATTAGAGTTAGTCAGTTCTTTTTTTTCTGTTTTTTTTTTTTTTTTTTTCTGTGGTGTTGCTGTCTGACATCGTCAATGGGGCGGTGCGGAAACCTCAAAGCGAATTTAGTGCGCTGCTCCACTCCCCCAACCATGGTCCGCCTGCCTGCGTTTCCCTTTATGACGACAATGCGTTTGCTGTCATAATTATTAGTCAAACACAAACAATGAATTTCATAATTTTCCCATCAATATAAGTTCATGGGGGATGGAGAGTTGGAGTTGGAGTTGGAGTTGGAGTTTGGTGCTGGAGTCGGAGTTGGGGTTGGGGTTTGGGTTTGGGTTTTGGGTTTGTTGAAAGTGTTCAAACATCCGCTTCACCCGCACGCGCCGGCCCAAGCTGAGCTGAGGATGAGGATGAGTTTCAGGATGGGGAGGATAAGCATGAAAGGATGAGAGGATGATCTGTGGGTCTGGAAATGAAGCCGTCGCGCATAAAGTGTGAAATTGCTGGCAATTCGCAGAGCAAAAAGAGTAAAAGGAACCCATGATGATGTTGATGGTCCAAAGACTGGAGACCCTAATGGCTATAGATGTGTCTTGTGCTTGTTTCTCCTGTCGTTTACTTTTTTCTCTTTCGACTGGAATAGAACAATATCCGTGCAAATATTTGCAGAGAGGCAGCAGCAAACAAGCGTCTCAGTTTGAGATCCCTCTTTGGGCCATAATTGTTGTTTGATCGTTGTAATTGGTTTGAGTTTGAGTTTCAGTTTGAGTTTGAGTTTGGGTTTTGGACATGGAACAGGAAATCCAACGACAAGGTAGGGTTCAACCGTTTAACCATTGACAAAGATCTTCGGACTTGGCTTTCGAGGGTCGGCTTTTCACTTTGAACTCTGCACTCTACAAAAATCTATTTAAAGTTTAAATATATTTTTTTTCCAGTTGTAGACAAGGAATTAAAATCTATCATAGGAAATACATATATCGATTTCTTATAAGTAGCATTGTTTGATTTAATAACTGTTTTAGTAAATATATGCTCTTATTTCTACGAATTCGTTGACAAGTTAAGACAAGGTTCTAAAGTGTATACAAACTTCGTTTAAGCTTATGTTAAACTTAGTCCTTCAGTTAGTTTTCTTTCTTGAACTCGTTCATAGAATTTTCTTGGCCAGCTTTAATCCATCTTGTCTCTCTCTGTGTTTTAGTGGAAAATTCTGAAAATTCTTCCTCTTATGTATTTTGGCTTTGAATATGTGAAAGCCTTTTGTGGCAAGAACATTGTGGGTGGGCCAAAGCGCCTGCTTGACAAGCTTGTTCTACATTGTTTGGCTTAGAAGATAAGAGCAAAACGAAACCTGGGAACAAAAAACAAAGGTGAACAAAAAAAAACCAGAGTACTCACTGGTTACCCAAGCCTTTTGTCTTGCTTTGGCCATGTTGTTGCTGGTGGAAAACGGTGTCTACCTTTAATGGTACATTAATTGCCCTTGTTGGCACTTGAGTGATAAACATCGGTACAAATATTTGATTTTAGTTCGCTACAAGTGTGTAAATAGTGTAAAACTACAAGACAGTCACAAATGGTAAATGGTGTGAGTAAGTGAGACAAATATTCTTTGTTACATATATTTATAACTAAATGTGGGAGAATTTAAAATGATATTGATATGGAATATGCTTCGGATATGGAAAGAATAAATAAGTAAATAAATATATAATAATAAACGATGAACTGGGATAAGCGTTGGCAATTGGAAAAAAAAGTTACTATATCTACCAGTTTGAATCTTTTTTAAGTAATTTCAGTGTTCGATGAAAGCTTAACATATATCTTTTGTACATGTGCGTATATATTTTAAATTTTATATATAGCCTTCTCTATATACTGTATTCTTCAACTGTCTGAATTAATGTTTAGGAGTAAGATAAACTTGTTGATAAACATTAAAAAAAAATTTAATTTAGAAGAACTTTTGAAGTTATTTACAGTTTAGTCTTTTTGCAGCTTGACCAAAGTTCACTCGGGTTTTCCTACAAAGGTTTCTTTTAATTAAGATTAAAGAAATTTTCCCCGTTTTTAAACCGACTAAGCCTAAAAATTGAAAAATTTAACTTTTTTTAAAATAAATGTGTACTTTAATAGTCAACTTTACAGTTTACTAGATACAATTTTGTCGGAAGCTAAAAGAGATAATTTTTAAATCAGAAAAAATAATTTTTTACGGTGGATTCATAAATTCATTTTAAACAATATGTTTGGGGGTTTATATCAATTTAGAAAAATAGTTGGGTAAAAATGTTTGGATCGAAAATAAAAAGAATAGAAGCACAGATAGAAGCACTTTTTGACCCTTCCGTAAATAATACTATTAATTTTTTAAATTTCTTACTTTTCTTTTATAGTATAAAACTTTTTTAAATTTCTTACTCTCGACCCAAACTGAATATATTTTCCTTCCCGGCGTACACCCTGGAGAACCAATCAGAAATAAAACTCAAGTCATTTGTTGTTTATATTATATGTTATATATATTTTTAAAACTATATCATGAATTCGATTAAAAATTAAGAGTCGACAATTTGTAACTTAATTAAATTTATATTCAATATTCCTACCATAAAGTTAAACTTTGTAACTAATTGTAACTTAATGTAATTAACCTAAACATTACGATTAATTCTAATTTAAATCATTTTAAAATGTTAGCTGGGAGCAACTTAAAGGCAACGACGATTTAGATAAAAATAAGATCAAAACACAGATCAGAGAGACATTTCGTTTAATTAGTGGAGGGATTCTGCCAATGAGATTAACTTTATAGAGAGATACTAGGTGAATGTACCTTAGTCAGTTCAATCGCTAACGGCTACCAGATCGCGCGATGACGAAGTTTGTGTTGCAGATGGAACATTCGTTGAGCTAGCTCCAGGCATAACCAGTAAATCAGAGGAGTTGGAACTGGAATTAGTTCCAAATAAATCACTTAATCCGGTACCGCCGACACCGCTTGTGCCACCAATTGTGGCCGATAAATTGTGGGTCAGACTGTGACGCCGGAGATCGCAGTTACGACGAAAGACCTTGCCGCAGGATGCACAATTATAGGGTTTGATATCCGTATGGGTGAGTAGGTGGGTCTTGAGATTCGACCGCTGATTAAACGATCGATTGCAAACGGGACACTTGTGCGGTGATTCCTCCATGTGGAGAATTTTATGAACTGCCAAAGTACGTGATTGACAGAAACCTTTGCCACATTCGGCACATTTGAAGGGCTTCTCCTTGGAATGAATATATCTGATGTGAGAAACAAATGAAAGTCAAATGGAACTATATTAGAAAGTGATCAACTAAATCAGAAAGTTAACTAATCAAAGGATGGGAATTTATAAGATCAAGAAAAAAAACATTATCTTTACCTACCTGTGATCCCTTAGATGATCTTGCCTTCTGAATGCCTTGCCGCAGATATCACACGAATAGGGACGTTCATCCGTATGGGTTCTTTCATGGATCAAGAGGTTGTAGGACTTGGTAAATTGTCGATTACAAAATTTGCAAATGAATTGCTTTTTAGAGCGTTGAGCAGCAGCTGCTGCTGCTGCTGCTGATGCTGATGCTGCATTAGAACCACCAGCAGCAGCGTCCTCTGTTGCTGTACCCATCACAGACATTTTATCCTTATACATGGTTGCCTGCAAGGAGGTGGCAGAGGCTGTGGCATCCGTTTCCGTTTGCCCAAATGCCGATGGATTGAATATAAAATTGCCATAGCTTCCATCCAAGTCGCCGGCTTCAAAGGAAAGAGCATCGTCACCATCCAGTAGGGGAAGATCTCCACATTCTGCTGCCAATTCAGCGGCACAATCTAGGGCTGCCTGTTGATTGGCGGCCACAGCGGCAGCAGCCGCACTCACAGTGCCAATTGAGGGCAATTTTGTTCTATTTGTTGTGTTGGTGCTTATGGAGGTGTTTAACTGAGTGGGCGTGACTGTGGATGTAGCCGACGATGAGCTGGATGAACAATTGGACTTAAGTTCTATGCTGGCAATATCAATTAATGAAGGTAAATTGGAATTATCATGGTCATTCGGACTCGTGTTGCTTGTGCTGCTGATGATGTTGCCTGTGTTGCTGGTATTATTATTGCCGCTGTTGCAGTTGGTGTTGTTGTTGTTGTTGTTGTTGCTGTTGCTGTTGCCAGTGTTAAAACGAAATACATCAGATTTGCCAGTTAAACGCTGTAGGGTCAAGTAGGATTCCAATGCTTGCAGATTAAGGGCAGCTGCTGCAGCTGAATTGGCTGGCAAAAGGGCAGCCTGTTGCAGACTGCTAACCATGGTCCCTTGCAACGATAGAACGACAGCAGCAGCAGCTGTTGCTGTGGCAGCAGCAGCCATCGCAGCATTATTCGATTTGTTGCTACTCCCAACTGAATTTGAAACTGATGAACTGGATGCCGGTGCTGGTGTTGAGGATTTACAGGGTTCTGACAATTTAGGGTTAGATGTTGCTATTGCTATTGGGGATGTTGCTGTTGCTGTTGCTGTGGTAGCAATTGTTGCTCCATTTAGTCCAACTAATTCTGTTGTTGTTGCTGTTGTTTTCGATTCTTCTCTAGTATTATTATTGCTGCTATTCTTGTTACTATTGATATTACTATTGCTGTTACTGTTACTGTTGTTGTTGTTGTTGTTGTTGCTGTTACTATTGTTGTTATTGTTATTATTGTTGATGTTGTTGCTGTTGCTGTTGGTTTTCTCATTTGCCTTAGCGGCAGTCAAATGCTTAACAGCCTCCATAAAGACCGAAATGTATCCACCAAGCACACACAATCACAGCAGGATATCAGAGTTGCTCTTGTGTTGTGTTGTGTTGTGTTATGTTGCTTGTTGTGTATTTGCCCTCTGGGGCCCTCAGCAGCAATAGCAGCAGCAGCAATAGCAGCGGCAGCAGCAGCCGCAAAAAGATGCAACCCAGGCGCAACTTGTGTTGCTTGTTGCTGTTATTTCTTTCTTTCTTCTTCTTTTTTTTTTGTGCTTTTTTTTTTTATTTTATTGTTTGGCGCACCTACGCAAGGTTTTTGCGCTTGCACATGAATATTAAAAACCACACGCCATCATAAATCACGTCTTAGTCACGCTTTCAAAAGTCATAAAAATCGAATTTGACGTACGATAAAAAAAAAACCAGCACACACAAACACATATACACACACACACACACACTCAGAGAAAACCAACAACAAATTGGCAGCTTGTTGTATTTGGTCAGTGGTTAAAAGGAGCCACGCTTTTGTGGTTTCCAGTCCAGGCACACGCAAAGTGATCAATTTTTGCTGAATGATTCTCTCTCTCTCTGTCTCCACCAATGAACTTCCTTGTAGTGTAAACCTTTTATGATATTGCTTCTTTGATCGGTTCTTGAATATATAGATTTTGCAATAATCCCCTATTGATTTATTCACTGTTCTTTTCTCCACTATTCTTTCAAAATGTCCAAGCTAGCGTTTAGCGTTTATTGATATTTCTTTGTCACTTTTTCTTTTTATACTTTATTCTTTTAGTAATTAGTGATTAATCAATTGGTAGTTCTATTGTATTTCCGTTTCCGTTTGGCTAATCTAATTCACTTCCGTAAACTAAACACACATTTTTCACATTTCTATGCTTCTATTTCTTCTTCTTCTTCTTGGACCTCTTTGTCTCTTTTGCGCTGATCAGCCGTCGCGCTGCACAATATTGGTAAAAGATCACGGAATAACTAAAAGTCCATTGCTCTGCTGACGGTGCGCGGACCGTCTTTTACGCTCACTTGTTGCTTAACCAAACATACGAACTCTCTCGTTCTCCCTATCTCTTTCTCTCTCCCTCTCACTCTCTCTCCCTTACAAAAAAAAACCTTAACAAGAGAGCGGAGGAATGAGAGAGAGAGAGAGAGAGAGAGAGCGTGATTGAGGATCATTTTGAGAGTGGTAGAGAGTGGAGTGCCAGGTGTCAAAAGGTACAAACATGTTTTCAGCATGATCACTGATCTCTTGAGTAAAAATGTTGAATTGAGAATTTAAGATAGCGAAAGAGAGAGCAGGACAGAGACAGAGGGAGAGAGAGAGTAAGGTAAGAACTCCCACACATACATATATATAGACAGACACACACACACACAAACACATACGATCGCTGAGAGTCCCCGTCAAAATGGAAACCGGTTATTGGCGTTTGATTTTTTACTGGCTTTTGAGTGGGTGTTGGAGACCAAAGAAAATTACTTTGGGGAGTTGCTTCTCTGAGATTTCCCCTCCTCCTACCTCCTGCCTCACCTCGCACAATTTACAATTTCTTATATGATTATTAAGCTTTATTTGTCTAGAATTATTTTGTTTATGATCTCTACCTGTGAATTTTATATGTAGTTATGGAGATTTTTGCCAACATATTTCAAGCAACGCAATTTTAACCTTGAGTTAGGTCAACGAAAATAAGCGAAATCGAAAAATCATATTTAATAGAACACAGTAGGTAAGCAATTTAAAGCTGATCAATTTTAAATACATATACGATATATTACAACAATGTTAAAAGTCTATGAAGGTTCCAGATAGTTCCCAATCATTTATATATATATACATATTTTAAATGGGTTTCCTTAAACGGGTTTCCCTTCTAAGTGTGAAATTTCCTATTGTTTAACTTCTCTCCAGGAGCGGTTCATGCTGCCCACGTTAGGGTAAAAACAAAGTGTAAAATGTTTCATTAAAATTAGAAGGTTTGTCTAATTTCTGCCATGCCGAATTTTGTATTCCCTTCAAGATTCTTCATTTGGCGGTTCACTGTTTTAGGTACAAATGTCTTACAAGCCTAAGCTGCTTAAGATATCTATAAGATTTCGTTTCTGAACGTCACTCCACACTTAACATCATATTTTTGTACTGAGGTTCCCTTCAATGATTTGTTCGCTGTCTTGTTAATGCGACAACAAATTTAATTAGTTTATGGACAATATTTGTGGAGAAGTATTTTAATTAATTTTAATTAATGTCAAAATACTTTTCCTAAAAAACAACACATTAGGTTTTGTCACAGTTCTTGGGACCTCTCTACTAAAACTATTTTGATAAAATAAACTTTTTGTCAAAGTACTAAAAGTATTTTGAATTTAACTTACTTAATTTAGTGTACCTATTTGCACATTTTCGTTCAGTGTATGAACCTGTTTTCCCTTTGCATGCAAATTATAATTTGCCATTAGTCAAAGCGTTGATTTCTTTCAGCTCTGGGCACAACCCCCTTAAACCAATTCTCCTAGCACGCCCCATGCCGATGCCGATGACGATGCCGATGCCGATGAGGCACCACTAAAACTGCAGCTGCAACAATTGCAATTCCAACTTCCAACTCCATCTTCATCGCCGAATTCAACTTCCAAGTCCAAGTCCCCAAGTCCGTTTGCAACTGTCAATTATTTTCTTATGCATAAAGCATGGAGGGATGTCAAGGACGGAGCGGGGGGCACTTTTAATGCGCTAAACGGCGCAGGTAAATGACCAATAATCATGGGAGCTGCCCCAGCTATGGCTTCCAGTTGGTCAGCTTTAGCTCCAACTCCAACATCAGACTGAGTGCAATTTATTTTTGCATTAAATTGCAATTTGGTCCGACTGACTGAGAGACTGATCAGCGACTGCTCAGCCGAATGAACGACCGACCAACCGACCAACCGACCGAAACGAATGACTATCGCACAGTTTTCTTTAACCATTTATACAGATATTATCATGATTAATAATGGACAAACATGTCATATGCTCGTTTTGTTCTGTGTTTGATTGGAACGCATTAGGAGGAGTGGCAAGCTGAAGAGAGGAGCAATGGAGAAGCAGAAGGAACAAGAGAACAAGAGGCGCAATGATAATGATCGAGCTTTGCTAAATCTCACGGTAGCAATTATGTCGCTTAGCATTCACCACTCTTCTTTCTGCTCCCTCCTCTGCTGCCTTTTCATCTCCCATCTCTATGCCCTGGTGATGCCAACCTGTGTCCTTCTGCTTGGATGAAAGCGGCGCCATCAAACGATCGCATTCCGTAAGCGTATTGACACAAGCTTCCTTTAAATGACGAAGACGGAGTGGTTAAAGACACAAGAAGGGAATGATGCTGGCCAGGTTTTTGGACTTGGGTTAATGTCGTTTATATTTCGATAGTTGCGCGGTTTTCTTTTTTTTTTTTTTCTTCTTCTTCTTCGTTTTTTCGTTGTTTAAATGTGCATTTCCTGTGACTCTGCCGCCGTCGCCGTGTCAGGGACACGATCCCAGAGTCATCTCAGAGTGGAGTCCCCTTGGTTGGTTGCTGGTTGGCTGATTCCTGTGTCTGTCTGTTCCGTCTTACTCTGTCTGATCTGTCTCAAGGCAAATGGTACATGATTTCAAATTTCAAGTACCAGTTTACATAAAGAAGGCTAGCTACAAAATAAACCAGCCCCCTTCCAACATCCAATCTCCCCTTGATTCTCGCCAAGGTCCAGATTCTCAATGTCTCATGCACAGAGAGAATGAAATTAGGACACATTTGTATTAGTTAAATAAAAACGAACCTCTTCTACACATTAGTATATAAGAGTTTTGGATATATAATAAAGGATGATCCTTCATTAATGGCTGTTAACAGTTTTCTAATTATTTCGTTTATTATGACGCTTAGTTTGAGGTAAATATTTCTTGCAGTGTTTGTAGGTCTCTGGCAACCATCTGTCAACCAATTCACAATCGCAGGCGCGGCGAGGATCGGCAATAAGAATGCGCTAAACTTGATTCCTTATTTTGCGAGTGTGCGCCAAGCGAGTGCGCATGCGTGGGCTGGAATTACATGATCACGATCAGCGATAAAACTTGATGTTGTACATAGTCCGGGCCAGTCAGCCAGCTAGTAAGCAAGCAAGTGAGTGAATGAATGAGTGAGACAGCTAGAGAAAAGGGGAGAGAGAGAGAGAGAGAGAGACAGTATTCCCTCTAGCATGCTTTCCACATGCATCACACAGTCAAAACAAAATGTCGCAAAAAAAATTGAAAGAAAAGAAAAAGAACAACGGGACACCGACAAACGATCAACACAAAGTCGTGTCAAATTATTGATTGCTGTCTTTTAATTTGATTTTGATTGTGATCGGTATTAATACCCCAACCCCCTTTACTTCTACACCGAATTTAGAGCCCCTTCCCATAGCACTAAATCCATTACTAACTCCCCTTTTTTTTTCATCTGCTGCTTTTGCTTTGATTTGTAGCGACACTCCGATTCGGATTCAGATGAGATCGTGACAAAGAAAAGTAAAAGTCATAACAAACGCACACCACACAACACACAACGCACAACGGCCAACAGAGACAACAGACATCGAGAGATAAGAGATCAGAGCTATAGAAGATCAGCTGACTTTATTTTTTCTAAGATTTTTATTGGTACAAGTAATTACTGATGGGGTTTCCAGGGAACAACAACCAGCCGTTGTGCTGTTCATTAGCCGCAGGCGTTGCCGCTGATTGGACTAGAGAAGAATAACAAAAAAAAAACAAAAAAAAAAAAAAAGACTAATCCCTGACGCCGACCGTCAAGATTAAATTTTACTCCCTCTGTTTCTCGCTTTTTTTTCTTTTTCCTGGTAGTCTCCACATTGTTGGCACGCACAACCCGCAACAATTAGACGCAGATCTCTTATCTTTTTGAAGAATTGACATATCTACGTTTTTTATGTGTAATACGATCTATTGAGCTAAGGGGGAACCTAGCTCGATCTGCTTGAAGGTTACATTTTCTAGTGACAAACAATGGCAATGGAAATCATAATTACACTGGATTAGAAAATATTAATATTTTTTCTATTGTCCCCCTTTGATCTTTTGCCGTAGGTCGAGGGTACTTGAGTGGTTTGCCGAACGTTGTTTGTCCAGATATTGACATTGGTTCTTGAAGTGAGTCAAAGCCAAGAACAACAAATAAGTTAGCGCATGGACAATAAAGATCTCGAACATCAAATGGTAGAGGGAAAATATTGAAACAATTTTTAAGAGAATATTTCAAATGATATTTCCATAAAAAATCCATATACAAACTATGCAAAATATGATCAATTAAAAGTTAGTGTCAGAATTATATAATTTCTTGAAGCATTGCCAAAAGATGATATGGAAAGGGGAACAGGAGGAGGAACATGTGAGATACTCCAACTAGACTAATTTGAAGGTCTTATGAAAGTTGGAAACTATTCTGTATAGATTTTACGATAATAGTTGACATCATCCAAAAAGAGAAACTATTCCTTGTAGGATCCGGAAGCATAAAAGAGGCAACAGGTGTTGCATTGGTATTTTACTCCGTTATTTATCATTGATTATTTATACATATTATTCTAGTAATCGATTGAAATCGTTTCTATATATAAATGATTAATATTGATATGATAAATTCCGATCGATTTCTTTTCTTTTTTTTTTTTTTTTTTTGGTTGTCCTAGAAGGTTGACCCAATGTGAATGTGGAAAAAAAATTGAAATACATTTCTTTCTCACGTAGTCGCCTGTCATTAGCTCAATCAAAGAAAACGTTAAAATCACAATGCGCATCAATTTGGCCATTTAGAGCAGCAGTAACAACAGCAACAACAATAACAACAGTTAAAACATTTGGCAAACCAATGGAGGAGGGGGACAGTGACCGCGACATGCCCCATGCCAGCCATGCAAAACGAAAAGGTTTTTGTTGTTGTTCGTATTTTGTCTTCAGTTAGTCAGTCAGTCAGCCAGTCAGTCAGTCAGTCAGTCACTCACTCACTCACTCAATAATTCGGCAGTCGCCTGTCTTCTACTTCAGAGTCTCAACTTCCTTCTACTTCTACTTCTGACCCGAACCGAACCTGACCGACAGCCGCGAGAAAATTGCAACAATTTGCCATTTGTTGCTGTTGTTATTGTTGTTGTTGTTGTTATTGCATTACAATTAATTGACAAACGAAATAACGTTGGAAATGGAAATTATATTGAACTGATTCCCACGACACAAACCCAACACACAAAACAAAAAAAAAAAAAAAAGCAACGCCTTGGCCAGATGGTATCAGTTTGATTGTGTAGGAGAGTGAGAGAGAGGCTCAAGCTCAAGCTTCGGGTACAAGTTTAGACTTGGCTTTTGAACATATTGAAGGCATGCAAATCATTCATGGAATGTGTGTATCTGTCTTTGTGTGTGTGTGTGTGTGTGTGTTACTTGGGAGTAGTTCACATCTCACACAGTAAGATTCGGGAATGGGAATGGGAACAGAAATAAAGAATTCGTATTGCAATCGGCAGGGTCAAACATTGAGAGTCGAGTGTGATATATAATCACTTTGGACGGGATGAATTCCAATTTCCAAATTTGGCCAAAAATTAAAGTTCAATTTAATGTGGATAAGTGGGCGCCACATACTAAATAAAAGAAGGGAAAGGAAGAAATCTGAATATAATGCACCAAAATGAATTAAGATCTACCAAAGTATACATATTCTTTAACTATACTATAAAATATGAATCTCTCATTTGTCTATCATATTAAGCCAACATATCATACTTTAAGTTAAACTTGATCTGATCTTTAATTAATACACCGGATATGATATGATATTTACAAAGAAAAGAAAAATAAAAATTGAAATTCTATCTTCAAATGCTGGAGACCAGCATCAGAAAGTTTAAGAACTAAATGGGTATATTCATATTCCCATCCCATTTGGGGATATGGTATATACCATTTCCTTATTTCCATCTGCATATGGCTAAGAATCGTCACCCCCCTGTGGTGTCTCATGATTATTCTATTGGCAACTCATTTCCTGCTGCTGCTGCTGCCGCCTGCATTCACTTTCAATTTCTCAATGCTCACTGACTTTACGGCGGACTATAATACCTTTTTTTTTTCGCTTATACGATAATACACAAATTAATATAAAATTCTGTCTGGCCTGCTGGTTGGTTGGTTGGTCAGATCGGTTAGTCGGATCGGTTGGATTCAGTTGGAGGAGGCCTTTAATCATTTTTAGGGCCAAAGTAGAGCAGACGAAACTGAAAACCGCCAGAGAAAAAGCTGTAAAGCGTGGCAAATATACGCTTAATTGGCTTGCAGTCACTGAAGTTGCCTTGCAATAAAATGCAAATTAAACCCAAGAATCTACAAGAAAGAGTAAGATAGAGAGAGAGAGCACCAACAGACACACTCTCACACATATTGAGACGAAAAGAGAGAGCGAGAGAGAGAGAGAGAGAGACAGAAAGAGAGAGAGAGAGTGGGATAGGGTAAGATTGTTCAAGGCCTGGCTTTAAGGCAGTCAGCATATTTATTTACTTAGAACCTCCTGCTGTGCTTCCGAATTAAGTTTAAGCCCAGAGGCTAAAGATGCAAAATGAGTTTTACTAATTTCCTTAAACTTGATGGACAGGCCAACCAGCGAGCGGTACATGGTTACCTGATGGAAAAGGAGAGTGGGAGGGGGAGGATTAGAGCCGAGATTGTAGGCACTGGTTAACTGAATCTTAATTCCTACATAAATCGATTTTAAATGAGATTTTTTTTTTTGGATTCTCCCTTTTTTTTTTTTTGGCATTATCAAAAGTTTCAGTAAGATTTACCCTTTACGGCTCCTCTTCTTCTTCGCTTCCTCTTTCTTTTTCCAGTAGCCTAACGTAAAATCCTCTTCCTCCTACTCTTTCTCTTTTGCTGACCGCCAAAAAAAAAAAAAAAGAATCCAACTGACTGAAGAAACGCCTGAAGGACGTCCGAGTGTGTGTGCGTGTGTGTGTGTGTGTGTTGTTTTTTTGTGTTGAAAGTGGGGCGTGATCCGTTTAGCAGCGCCTTCTTTCCCGTATGCAAAGTGAGTTATGACTTGAACTTGGACTCACTCCATACTTTGGTCTCCTCTCTTTGGGCTTTTCTTGCTCGTTTGCATATTTTAGGCCACCGTTTAATTAAAGGTTCCAAACTGCCCATTGCCCAAACGAAAAGAAAAAAAAAAATATATATATATATATATATATATATTTGAAACCAGGCACGAGCAGAAGAGGCCTCTTCATAAGAAGAGAGCCTCAAGACTCGCCCATTCAACACACTTGAACATATCACATACGATAATATACGAGTATACGTTATATATGTATGTATATACATACATACAGATATATGCATATGCATACCACGGGTCTGAAGTACGTCCATTCGGTAGAGTAGAGATTGCCTTTTTTTTCTTCGGTTCTGTGTTTTTTGTGTGGTGTCTGACCACCGCCTCAAGAACCTGACAAGTTGTTTTTCCCCCCACATTTCCCTCAATGAAATACACTAGACAAAAAATTTAAATTCAGATCGGATCAGAGTAGGCTATCATTTGTAGAATCTATATAATTGAAATTCGATATTAAAAGATCACTCAGATACTTATCTAAAATATGTCTCCTATTTATCAAATAAACTATAATGAAATATATTATTAAGTTTTTAAGACTTTTTTATATCATAAAAACAAAGTTTTTGTTTCGGAATCAGGCAAATGAATAGATAATCGAAAAAAAGATTACTATTTCAAATTAGGAAAGAAGTTAGAAAAATTTAATAGTAAAATTTTAATATTTAGGGAAAATCCTTAAAAATGTCCTCCCTCATCGTTGGTATTGTACCCAAGTCAAAAAGAAATTAGTTTGCCAAGAAGTAGGCCTTGAAGCTACTATATAATCCATTTCTTAACAAATTGATAAAGCTTCTTGGCAAATTCGATAAGATTTCTAACAGTATTTTCGAAGACCTTTACTGATTTATTTGAGTTGGCTTATTTTTTCAAGTGTAGTCAGTTTATACTGAAATGAGCTCGTCTGTTATTTTAAGCCTCATGATATTTCAAATCAATATATACATAACATATAACTCTATTGTGAAGTTTTCTCGGAAATGAAAACTCTTTTTTTTTTCTCTTCTTCATTTTTTGGTCTTTGTATCTGCGGGTTCTGGGTGGCTCCTCTCTCTGAAATGAAAACAATAAAGTCAAATCAAAAAAATAAAAAAAAGAAGAAAAAAACAAGTTGACTAAGAAGAAAGCGCAGCGGTAACTAAAATATCATATCGATCGGGCTATTAGAGCTGCTTCCCGGTGTGCATTTTATTGTCTACGACTCATAATTTATAGGCCAAGCGACACCTACCAAAAACCTACCAAAAAAAGAAGAGACAACGACGACGACATCTCGAACCTGTTTATCACACACATTAGATCGGACTTAAGAGTCGAGAAAAACAGAAAATTCAGCTGCTGCAGCTGAAAACCGATAAAACCGATGTAACCTCCAATCGCCGCTAACCGCCACCACTCCATGACACTACACTACACTGCACTGCACTCCACCACCACCACCACTTTACCACACTCCCCACCTCTGCTCTCTCCTCTCAGCACTACCTTTATATATATATTTTACTTTGTATGGCATCGTGTGTGCGCCTTTTGTTCGCTGCTCTATAAATTCAAGTGGATATCAATAATAAATTTCACTAATTTCTGTCATTCCACTCAACCGAAACTCTTTCTCTTACCCCTCCGTCTGTCCCTTGTCCACCTTGTCCACCTTGTCCATCGTGTCTCTATGGCATTCTGCGTTGTTGTTGTCGTTCACGCTATTGTATGCCGCCGCCTGTACGTCTGTGTGTTAATGTCTTGCTTTTAACCACTTCATTGTTCGGGCGTCAAAGGTTAAGAGTCTCTGTCTCCGACTTCGACTCCGACTCCAACTCCAACTTCGACTTCGACTTGGACTCTGTGGCTCTGACTTCAACTCCGACATCGACATCGACATCGACTCCGACTTCTACTTCGACATCGACTTTACCTTCGACTTGGTCTTGGCTCTTGGTCTGCAGCGCCGCCAGCTATATCATCGCCCTCGCCCTCATCCACAACTTTATCCTCATCCTCACCCTCGCCAATCGAGTTGACTTCAACAACAACAACAGCAACAACAACAGCAACAACAACAACAACAGTGATACCAACGAAACAGAGGGAGCGGGGGATACTTTGCCTTTTTTTTTTTTTTTAGTTATTTTTCTTGATTTTTATTATATGGTTTTTGTTACCCGTTTGTATTTTTTTCTTCTTTTCGTCTCTGTTTCTGTTGTTGTTATTTATCTTTGTATTATTTTCATTTTTATACACATCATTTGATTCCATTTCATTTCTTTTTTTGGCTTCTTTAGTTGTTATTGTTAAAACGCCCCGCGAAACTCATTGACTTTTCGATAGAGGATGATGGATTAAGATGAAATGTTATGTAAAATAAAAGATCAAGTGGATTGATCGAAGGGAGGAAAATAAAAAAGAAAAATAAAAGTACATTTTGTAAACTTATATCTTGTGTATGGGAACCAGAATCAGGGATCAGATACCGACTGAAAAGGAAGCACATTTCATAATATCGAAACTCGAAAGATAATTCGAATCTAAGTGTAACTCGATATAAAAATCAAGTAGAAAACTACAAGTACAATCTTTATCGGCAAACTAATCGAAATTTTGTAGTAAAATTATAGATCCAATTCTAATTGTTGTAATATATGTTGTAGTTTTTATACTTCTTGGATGAAATTCCGAAATTGAGTGAATTCAATGAACGTTAATTTGGGGAATTTATAATATTATAAAATGTCAGATTGTAGCTTTATTTGCATCTAATTTATTTAATTTACTGCTAAAAAAATTTATCAATAGTCAGATATATCATAAAAATTATCACCAAAAGCTGAAATAAATATGTAAACTTGTTATTGATGAAGATTCAGTAATCTTGTCCTTTTTTTTGAAGGATTTTACCAATGTTCTATAGGCTCTAAGTTGGCCATCTTTTGGCCGATTTGGAAAATTTTTACATCAATCTTCTGGATAATATCCGTATTAAAAAACTGCATTAAAAGTTGAAAAAAGTTGGAAAAAAAATTTGACCGGATTTTCGTAAATTTTTTTTTAAAATTTGCGAAAATCGAGTTGAAAATTAGTTTTCCAGATTTTTACGCTAGTTAAAAATTGCGATTCTAAAAAGCAAGTAAAGACATAGTTTTTCAAAATCAGACGAGATTTGACTGAATTGGAGCTCCCTGAAGTAGAGATTCCTTCGAAGGATTTGTCCATTGGCACTCTTGTTGACACCAAGTTTGGTTACTCCAACTCTTATATGTCTATATAGAATTGGCTGTTGATGCTGATCAAGAATATATATACTTTATAAGGTCGGAAAATTTTAATTTTGCCTGTTACATACATTTTAGCGTCTTTAATATACCCTTTTAGTCAGATAAGCCGTTTCGAAATACCTTAGAACATGTCTAGGGGAAAATTAGTAATATATCTTAAAAATAATTTCTTATATCAACAATCAATCTCATTTATTATTTTGCACGTACGTACAGATTTTTTTTTACCATATTTACCGAGATACGGAAGAAGCTTTTGAAGTTGAAATTTCGTTTCGATGTGATAAATTGGACTTCTTTGAAATAAAATTTTGTATTTTTTTTTTATTTTTGGGTATGGCTGTACCATGACTTTGCACGCTTATGAACTGCGACCTTTTTGTATTTTGTGTTTTGTTATTTGCTGACTGGACTGACTTCTGCCTTCCACCTTCTGCTTTCTGTCTACTGTCTTCTGTGTCTTTTTCAGCCTTTCTTTTGGTGCTTCAATAAAACGCGCAAAATTAAGTATTCAAATTCACAAGCTGCTGCGAAAAAGAGTCTGGCAAATTTGCCAAACACGATGACCGATAATGCCCGGCAATAAAACGAATGGCAACTGAAATCGCACAAACTGGTAGTTGAGAGGGTTTAGTTTGAGGATTTTGGTGGCTTAAACCTTTTAAACTTCAATCAAAAATTTGCTCAAAAAGGAGCGATGGGAGAGAGTGGAGCATGACCATACCCGCCATAAGCCACATAATAATATTGTAATTTCGGGCCATCCAGAGAGGACTCGATGGATGGGATGGGATGCGATGCGATGGGATGGGATGGATGGATGGATGCCAGCACGTAAACGTTTCACATGAGGCTACTACCAAAATTGCCAAACATTTTATGGCCATGCGAGAAGAAACTCAGAAATTCTTCCTTCTTCTTCACAGATGAAAGTCAAATTGGCTTGGCCCATTAGTCTTGGCGAAAATCATTTTAAACGTTTTAGTGGCGCGGAATCTCTTCGACATATATATTTATATATGTATATATATAACTCAGAGTTCCCACAATTTGTTATGTTATTTTACTGCAGTTATTATTGTTGTTTGTTGTCGATTCCATAGAATCGAACCAAAAAAAAAAAAAAAACCCGATCTTTTTGTTTGGAAAACAATTCGATTAGAATTGACTTCTGTCGAATCGATCGATTTTAGAAAATAAAAAAAAAAAATACTTTCACGTAATGGCCCTGGCTGTAACAATAAGCCACATTAATTGTTTGGCATTGTGCTCCTTCTTTTCCTTTTCTTCCCTTTCATTTTTTTCTTTTTTTCTTTTCATCTTTACAAGTGTCTGCTCTTCTTCTTCTTTTCTTTTCATTTCGCCTCCCGCTTCTTCCCAATTCCCGATTCCCTGGATTTTCACGCACATTGTGAAGTGGTTAGATAATCCATTGTTTACGGGGTTTTATTTTCATTTCAAAAACGAACAAAAAAAAAAAAACTTCAACAAAACAGAAAAGAAAAAGAAAAGAAAAAATATGTTTGGTCATCGAAAGATGACCAAAAATTTGAAGACCGAAAATAAATATCAAATTCGTTGCACGTTTTTGTTGTAATTGCAGTTACTTGGCAGACAGCGAGGCGCATCCAAGCCAAATATAGATGAAAGATCATAAATAAGTTGAAATTATCGAAAGAAAAAATAAAAACTAATTGCCAAACTGTTTTTGACCTAATGGCAGAGCTACTGTAAGGGAAAGAGGATGGGAGAGTGAGAGGGATAATGTGAATGTGAATTCCAAATTTGAAAATTAGCAAAATGATGTTATCAAAAATTAAATAATTTATTATAATTATTATTTAAGATTCACTGTGGGAATGATTAGTTTTGTACAACGAGCTTGGGGAAATTTAATTCAACGATCAATTTGAAAAAACTTGCGATTCATTTATTGGTATATTGTTTTTAGATTGGGATAAATATTTCCTTTTCCGGGAATGATAGATTTTGGTGTTAGATATGACTTAACTTTTAAATTATCCAATAAATAATTAGAACTTTCCAACTAGAGAATGATTGCATAATTTTTAATAATAAAAGTTCGATATTTTTTAACTTTCTTACTCTTGGGACATATCAGGGATCCAAAAATTATTTTAAACTTTCATTTTGAACATTTTGTTTGTTGTTGGAGCTACTTGAGTTACTTTATCCTTACAGGTTTTCCCTTTATTTTTTTTATCAACAATTTGTTTTTTGGTGTGAAACCTTCATTTTGGCTCTATTTTTTTTTTTTTTGATGGAGCCGATCACCTGATTTATGCCTGACCCACCACATGAGTTCATATATCATACCGTGATATCCGACATATAGTATATGCACTGGTATATCTCATCCATCAGCTGTGAAATATTACTACTATTCAGTCTTCTCCTTGCCCCCCCACACTCCTAGCCAACATCTCTGTCCATCAGGCATATACGATAAATAAATTCCAATCGCCCGGCTTCGATTGATATTATCGTCGTGGGCCACACAACAATGGCAAAAAAAAAAAAAAACAAAACAAAACAAAAATACAAAAAAAAAAGAACCAAGAACAGAAAAAAGTGACGACGATAGAAAATTTATAGCCCAACCATAGCCGACATTGAACATGGACCCATTGAAATGATATCCAAAATATATACAAGTATAAACTCATCTACGTGAGTTTTAGTTTTGCTTTTGTTACCCTTCCATCTTTTTTTTTTTTTTTCTGTTTTAGTGGTTTACTTGGGTTTGGTTGTTGGTTTGATGGCCAATTAAAATGGGTTATTAAGTGCGACATTTCTGACTGATACTGATACTGATACTGTCTGATTGCCGTGTGTGGCGTTTTTTTCATTTTTTTTTTTTGTTTTATTTTATTTTGGATCTCAAATCTCTTATTTTGGTCATAAACATCACAAGTATATGTGATATACATATATACAACAGATGTATATGAAGAAGCTATAAAGTAGTTAAGTGCCCTCGCCCCCTCCCAAAAGAGAGATGGCGAGGAAGAGAAAGAGAGAGCGAGAGAGAGAGAGGGGAAGAAAAAGAGAAAGAGGGAAAGGAGGAGGAATGGAGGTAGAAATAATATTATGGTAGCCAAAACGTTCCAAATGGAAGTTGCGTGTCTCTGGATATCAAGAAGCAGCTGAAACTGCTGTGGAGTGGCATGGAGTAGAGTGGATTTTGTGGTTGGAGTCGGGATCATCAGTTAAATGAAATGATTGAAGCTGAATTGAAGTCTTTAGTCAGTCGGCGGACACGCAACCTAACAATTGGCCAACAAAACTGCCAGCAGACACTGATAAGCTGTCAATAGTTGGAGGACTCGAGAGACGAGTTACTGGAGCCTTCATTAATCACAACAGACACAAAATTTCTTTGGAAATAAAAAAAAAAAAAAAAAACAAAAATGAAATGAAGAAAATACCGAATCCACAAAAAAAAAAAAAAAATTGCTCATACGACGCGCATTCGTCTCATAACAAAATGCAATATCACTAATTTATGAAGATCATCATCATCATGAGCAGCAGAAGGAGCAGCAGTAACTTGGGCATCCGCAACAGCATCATCATGATTATGAGTAACATTATCAACCTCATCGTCATCCAGCTGTGTGGCTGTCGAAAAGCTCATCATCAGCTTGAATCTCTGCCAAACTTCTCCAACTCCAGCGAACTCTAGCAAACTCCTAAAGCAACTCCTCCACTGGTTGGTTGGCTGCTTGGCTGCTGCTACCCGCCAAATGGAATGTGCAACGTCATTATTTTTATGATTGTTCAGGTATTCATTTTACAACACCAACAACAACAACAACTTCACACACACACACACACACACATAAACTCACACACATTCACAACAAATGCTCTCGGCGTATACATAATATTTTCTTTAGTCAATCGAAAAGTTGTCGATGTGACTTTTATATGCCACTCAAGTGTTTCTGCCCCAATCTTGCTGATGTTGCTGATGTTGCTGTTGCTGTTGCTTTTGCCGATGTTGTTGGTTGTTGTTCGTTGTTGTTGTTGTCTATCAGCGGTGCGGGTGTTAAAGACCATTGAAGACAATTGTTATTTTTTTAATATCATTGTTGAGGCTGGTACAGAAATATAAAAAACGAAAAGAAAAACGTTTCCTTCACAACTCTCAGTCAAACTTGGACTTTATTTTTTATGATCTTTCGATATTATGTTGCTGTTGTTGTTGTTGCTGCTTGCTGCTTGTTGTTGTTATTTCTTCTGTTATTGTAAGCCATGTCTAGTGATATGATTTCGCATTGTGTTTTTGTGCGTTTTCAGAGAAGGCCGCCGACATCAACAGCAACAGCTACAGCTACAGCAACAGCAATAGCAACACCAACAACACCGCCAATAGCAACATGTCCAACATTGCCTCCAACGTTGTCAGGGTATTTATTTTTGGCATGAGTTGAAATTCAATATTTAATGGTAAGGTTAATAAGATCAGGTATAGGAATAGGCTATAAATAAAATGTATATACTTTTAATTTATCCAATATTATAGATTTTGATCATTAATTTAATTATTTGATCTGTTTTATCTTCCTTGTTTATTCTATTTTTAAATATCCTTGGTTGCCCCCAAAAGCAGGCAATATAAAAATGCCAAAGACATAAAATTTATTTAAATGGTTATATCTTTGATATTATAGATTGGATATTTACATTTATTATGTTGTTCAACTTGTTAAAGTATTCCAAATGCGATTGGCATTAAAAATTTTATGTGTGATGTGCACTCTTGATATCCGCATGGATTAAATCGAATAAAATGTTTCATTAAATGTTGCAAGACGACATCGACAATGGGTCGAACGAACTTTGAAAATGAATACGTTAATGATATGCAATGCGGTATTTAATCAATGAAATTTATCAAAACTTGTTAACTAATCGTCACTTCATTGCCATTGTCATTTAAGCACTCAGATCCGACACCTAACTGTTTATAATAGCCATGAAGTAGACTCTTTGTCTCCAGCTAATGAAAGAAACTAGAGAATTTAACGATTTCCCCCCGTCGCATTTTGCTCGTAAAACAAAAGCTTATCGGACAAAAGGCAAGATCTGTTTGCTATATGCAAATCAATGAAATTGATTGAGACCACCCAAAAAGATAAAAAAAAAAACAAAACAAAACAAAACAAAACTCAAACATTGATTCAAACACAAAGACAAACCAACAAACAAGTCAATTTGCATTTGCATCATCCATTGAACATAAGAGATCGATCGTTCGATCGTATACCAGTTTTCAATATAATTTTTTATTAAGCTAAAGTTCGAGTTTTGTGCCAGTCAAACCAATTCTAAATTAATTGTTTCTTGATTTAGTTGAGCATTAAAAATGTTCAACCTAAAGCGACAAACGCCTCCGACTTTTGCTCAAAATTCAGTAATCAAAATAAATGTAAAAATCAAATATATATAATAATAATAATAATAAAAAGAACACAAGAGAAGAAAAAAAAAAACGAAATAAGTGAGAATGAGATGGAGAAGAGAAGAAATTTAGACATTCGCTGATAAACTGAAGTCATTGCTGGGCCAACAACATTAACAATAACAACAACAACGAAACGGCAATGAAACTGCCCACACAGAGAGCCAGACATCACACACCACACACCACACACAAAGTGTGGTCAATGATGCTGATGATGTGGATGGTGATGGCGATGGCGATGGCGATGGCAATGATGATGACGATGATGATGCTGATGATGCTGGTACCCAACTACAGCTACATCTAAAGCACCAGCTCCATCTCCATCTCCAGCTCCAACATTGCCTCCAATTATCAAGTGTGAAAACCAGCGAATAACAAATTAAGCGAGTGATACCATCCAACCGAAACGTGAAAATATATTGAATATATATTAGTGTGTGTGTGTGTGTGTGTGTGTGCGTGTATGGGAGAGGGGGGAAAAAGGAAACAAGACGGGCCAAGATTGTCCCAAACCCAAATCCATACTCGAACCCATACTCAAATGCGAACCCAATCAAACCACCGTAGGACAGGCACCGAGACACACACTACTCCGATATCAGTTTTATGGGTGGCCCACATGTCGTGGGCCATAAAGTAGAAAATTATCACCTTTTAAATTGAAGAATCCAAACAAATTGAAACGGATATCGTGTTTAAGTGCTATCGACATCACTTCTATTAGCCCAAAAGGAAAGGCAGTGTGACAGAGAGAGAGAGAGAGAGAGCGAAAGGGAGATGCATCTGATGACATCCAACCAACCAGTCTGCAGTTACATGAATCCTCATCCCTCCACTACACCTTATCCCAGGCGACAAGCCAATTAAAAACATAAAAAAAAATATATTCACATATACAAAAACAAACAGAAATGAACGGTTCTGATCAAAGATTTAAAAACGAATGTCAAATACTCTTTTCTCTCTTTTTTTATTAATGGATCATATTTTCTGAACCGATCTGTCAACTTCTAAACTTAAAACCGCATATATAATCGGTAGTTAATCAAGGTGATTGTGTAATTCCTGAAATCCTTTCGATTTAATTTCATTCCTTCACTGAATTGATATAGTTTAAATGAACTATATAATTTGAAGAAATTTATTCTTTAGAAGAACAAGGACTATTTGATCATTATTTTTTTTTTTTATATATGTGTATCGTAATATATCTCTTGAAATTATCATTAGTAAAATATGGAAAAATTATTCAAATACTCAAAAGACAGATTGCTTTAGACCTTTAAAACTGTTTGATTTAGGAGTTAGACTTATGAACAGGACCAAATCCAATATGTATGTGCCTATATATATACATAAATATAGTAATCCTTAGTAAGGTCAAACATCGTGATCATATCATTATACCTTTTCTTAAATTTGCCAAGTTTACGTAGAAATGCGTGGGCTAGTGATGGTCGAGCTTCTTCTACTTCTTTCTTGGGGTTTTTCCTGCCTACTGCTACCCGTTCCCGTTCCCGTTCCCATTCCCGTTGCTGTTCCCATTAGCAGCTAGCCACAGAAAATGGTAAAAGGTGTAGGACGCTTTTGAGTGGAGCATCAAATTCGCAGCTGGATCTGGTTGGTAATGGCAAAGAACCCAATGTAGAGATATATATAAGTGTCGGGGTGGGGATTCTGTAGTATCTTAAACCACAATATTTGATTTGTTCGACAGTTGGCAACGGCATCGGGTTTGGGTCTGACTGGGCTTGGGATGGGATTCGGATTGGTATCAGGATCGGCGGCAGCAAGTTGGCAGTTGGCAATTATGCCAACATTACGTGGACAGTTGACAGAAGTTGCAAGTGATTTGGGTATGGATTTCGCCATGAACTCTGGAGACCTAGCCTTAATTGAACTACCTACCAACCCATCGGCCTACCTACCAACCAACCAAGCAACCAACCAACCAATACCTATCTACCACCTGCCTGATTTTTAGCCTTTTCCTTGGCAGTGATCAGTGATCAGTGGTTTAGTGATCAACAATCAAGCCACAGCAGTTTCTCTCCCCCAAAACCCCAACCTCAATCCCAACTTGCCTCCTCATCGTTGGTCGACGTCGTCGTCATCGTCGCCGTCGTCGTCGTCGTCGTCGTCCATCGACCATAAATGCTCGTCCGTGGGAAATGGCGTGTGCCCTCGAGCGTGTGCCGACCAATTTGACTCCTCGCGAACTGGAAAAATACGAAGGTAATAATTCACAAAAAAATATTTGTAGAAACTAAACTTGCATGGGAACAATCGTGTTCGTTCGCAGCGACGGGACGCGACGCGACGCGACGTTGATTTCTCGCAAAAAGCGTTCGGGGAGCAGGCAAAAGCCGCAGCTAAAAGATGCGGACATGCTCACGGATGTTGGTATAAATATATATGTGTGTATGTGTGTATCTGAGATTGTATTGGAGTATATAAAAGAGAAGTGTGTGTGTGTGTGCTATAATGCCAGGGCTGCACAGTATGCGAAAAAGATGGAGTCAATTTTGGGGCGTGGGCTGTGAAGTTTAAAAATGAGTGAGAATAGTGAGAAGAATTTTCATCGTTCCCTCAATTAATTTACTTTGATTGATATCCATCTTATTAATGATCATTTTATTGATCTTTTAGTTATAAATATTATAATATAATTTAACTGTTTTTTATTGTATTACCATTTCATTCCCATTGTCCATTTGGTTAGTTGATTTTTAGCAACCTTTGGCCACACTTGACTCTTGACTACCAAAGCTCATTGCCACGCCACGCTTTGTAGCCAACACGCCCCCGTTTATGTCCCAAAACAGTTGAGTCTGAGTTCCCCATTCCCTCGCTTCTACTCCACTCCACTCCACTCCCCCTCTCTACACCCAGCATTTACTCCTTCTGCTGATCAGGCTGTAGAAGTCAAGAGAGTCAGCCACTGACTAAGTGCGAATCTGTGGCGCAATCAGTTGACCAAGTTGACTGGCATAGTTTCTGTTCATTTTTTTTTTTTTTTGCTTGAATTTATTTCACCAGTCCCCAAGACGAGGCGATCATTCGAGCGACCGGTCAAGCCACGTCCGCATCCAAAAAACAGAAAAAAAAAGAAAAAATCCGAAAAAAAGCTGATGATGATGATGGCGGCGGGGCTGCTCCTGCTGCGGCTGCTGCTGCTGCTGCTGCTGCCGTTAAAGAAGGCGAGTAGGTGGATCGTACGTTTGCTTACTAACTGCCGTGGTCAAAATGTTTATCAACTTTAATATTAAATTGTATGCCCAGGCCAAGGCAATGCCAAAAAGTCAGGAGCGCTATTTGAAGCCAAAGGGCTTAAAGAAAAAAAGGAACTTAATACAATAAGTAAAAGAAATTAAACAAGGAAAAGTAATGCAATATTAGTTCGATATATCATTATCAATTATAGTCGATCTCAATATATATATTTTGGTATATAATCAGGACATTGTCAGAGATTTTTAATTTAAAATTAACTTTAAAATAGTTTTGAATGTAAAAGATTTTGGCTTGAAGAGAACTTAATTTATCTAACCAGTCTTAACTGGATTTATTTCTTACTTGGCATTTAGTCACTAAATCCGCTACTTGTTGGCCGTTTTTGCTGACCCTTCGACTGATTCGTTCGTTCGCCGTAAAGCACGCCGCCGACCGAAATCCAAGTCCTACCAACTGGCTAACCGCAACGCCCCCGTCCCGTTTGCCTTGGCCAGCCTACTACTGCCTTGTGCCCTCTTGTCGAACCGCCTCCACTCGACTCCACTTCCAGTTGAGTGCTCCCTCCTCTCTCTCCCCGTTTGCCTTGGCCGCTCCACTGTTTCGACTTGCGTCTCCGCGTGCAGCTTTCGTGCTGCATATGGCCGCAGGCCAAATTTGTCGCACGTTGAGTATTTTTAAACCATGAGAAAATCCTTTGGCGCTAATAGCCCGAATTCCTTGGGCTTAACATAAAAATCGCCTCTTGTTCTACCCCAGCTGGTTGGCTGGTTGGCTGGCTATCTGGTTGGTTGGTTGGTTGGTGTGCAATTGGCAAAGGTTTAGCAAGGGGGAAAGATTTCTGCATAATCATGTGAAAATTTAGAATTCTGTCTAGGGCTTAAGTTGGACATCTTTGCCTCATGTGTCCATCATTCGCTTTACTTTCAAGTTTTACGTTCTGTTCATTGCGTGTAATTGAAATTCGTCAAGTGAATCCAAACGATATTGAAATGGATTTTAATTGTTTGCCAAAAATTAGCAATGCCAATCAAAGAGAATATAAATAATTACCATATCATTATAATGATCGCACAGAAGTGCATGAGTAACCAAAAAAAAAATACAAAATTTACTTCAAATCTTGAGTATTTGTTGTTAACAAATTAACGTAGAAAGCGCAACGAACTGGAAAAAAAAGAGATTCAAAAAAGAGTCGACACAGCGGGGACATCATCATAAGCATCATCCCCTTCCCACAGCCACATCATCGGCACCCACCCAAATGATATGGGGGAACCAAAAAAGAAAGAAAAAGAAACAATATATCCAACACTGTCGATTGGCATGACGACGCAATGCCCGAATGCCAGATGATGATGATGAGTTCACAGACGACTTTGATGCCAGGGGACACCCTGGTGTGACCAAAAAGCGCAATGACCACCACATCCCAGCCAGAATCAGAGTCAGAATCATTCGTTTGAGCCAAACATGGACTGGGACCTGGACCAGGGACTGCGTCTGGTCATGTGCATGTCAGAGGCATGTAAACGTGAATAAACATAATTTGTGGGCACGTTCGGGCAAACGCCAACGCCAATAAGGCCGAGTACTCCAAGGAGTAGGAGAGATTTGGTTGAGGTAGGGGGAGCAAACATATGTAAATGTCGGGGCGTTAAATCGGTGCATCCACCGATCCAATAAGAGGGGTGGAGGGGTAGAGGGAAATGCAGGTTGAGACCCTAACCGTTTATGCCTATGAAATATAGTTGCACTTGGGATTTGTGATCATTGTTAAGGAACTTGGCAGATCTTCACATTTCCCCTCAGTGGCTTAGACAAAAAAAAACTTTTATTCATAGAAAAGGGAGGATCGAAATAAATTCTAAATAAAAATTCTTCATGAATAAAGAGGAAATGGAAAATGAAATATAAAATTAAGTCTTTTTAAACGGACTAATTGAACGATTTTCTACCATTTTAAGTTCGTATCCCTTTCAGAGGATGCTTTCTTTTTGAAATCTTATTATCCTTTTAGCCTTGCTTGTTATCTCTTTTAAGTGATTCGTTTTCTTTTCTTACATCTTTTGACCTTGAATAAATTCTCTTCATTGAATCCCTTTTTCTGTTTATTTTTTCTTTAGCCTGCCTCTGGTTATGTTGTAGGTGTCCTCCTGCCTACATTTCCCCTCCCCCCCTCTCTTGTTGCTCTCTTAATATTGCTTTAAAGATTCACATTCTATATGATTAATGATGGCCCTGGCTACGGAATTTCAACATAACTACTTTGTGCTCAGATACAAATCGTTATTACACATTAAATGTTCCCAGTGAGTGGTTAATCAACACAGTCAGCCAACGAAGGGAGAAGAAGGAAGGGTCTCTCTGTGTGTGATTGTGACTCTCTCTTTCTCTCTCTCTCACTCACTTGCTGGTGGGGGGGGGTATACTATGAGGCGGTTGTAGGCTTTTGAACTGGTGAACTGCCAGCGTGTAAATCAATTGAAAATAATTTGTTACTTTTAATAATAAGTGAAAGAAGCTGAGTTAAAGGAAATGTGATGGAGTGGGGTGGCGGAGGGGGGGGGAGACCTGAAGTTGGAGCTGGAGTTGGAACTGAAGCGTGGGCTTGGAGCTTGGGAACCTGCCTGCTCAGCTTGTAATTGATCATGTGTTTTTTTGTATGTATGCGTGCGTAGGAGATCGAGGAGGAGACAGACAAAACAAAGACAAACAAACAAATAAACAAAACAACACCAACAACAAGAACAACAATAACTACAACAAGAAAACCTTCAGCGTTGACTGTTAAGCCATAATCGATGAAATCAATCGATCATCAGTCGGAACAGAGGAGATTTGCCTTTTGTTTTCACTTTTTTCATAAATGAATTTCTGTTGAAAACCAAGCAAAGCAAATGCAAAATGGGTAGGGGATAAGGGGAAGAAAAAGTTAAGGATATGGCCATAAGTTCAAAGCTGTTTAGGTGGTCCAATCTTTGAATAAGTTTGAATGAATTCCCCCTAAAAGGAATTGATCTCTACCTCTATCCTCCTCCACCTCTCTCTTTAAAATGTCTCATTTAAATGAATTTCCAAACGATAAAAGGGGTAAAGAGAGAGGGGGAGAACTGGAAAATATTCAATTCCCAACAAAAGAGTTGTCAACTTTTGGGATATATTCCATGGTAGATTTCCCAATGTTATCTTTCACCACAACAAATGCCGTTTCTGTTTCTGTTTCTGTTTTTTTTTTTTTTTTTTGTTTTGGCTGCAATTCAATTAAGACCTCCCAAAGGAAAGAAAAACCCAGCAAGAAATGGAAACTGAAACTGAAACAGAAACAGAAACTGTCTAGTCGCTGCCAATAAAATTGATCGCTCTTTTAGCCGCCTTAAAAGACAAAAAAAAAAAAAACAAAAAAATATAAGAAAATAAGAAAAGAGAAGGAAAACCAAACCAAACCAACTGATTTGAACCTGGTGATAAATTCTCTCGACTAATTGACAGTCCCTTCTAGGGTTTCCAACTCTTTGTCTGGGGTGCCAGCAGAGAGACAGAGATTGAGATTGAGAGGAGGAAGAGGGAGAGGGAGAGGGAGGGAGAAAGATTGTTAGCCAAACGATAAGCATGTCAGCGATTAAATTGTTCTTAAACAACATGGAACTGGCTTCTCGCCTAGCCACATCTCTTCTTTTATGCGCTCCTCTCGAACCGATCTTTTTTTTATTTCAATCTTGGTTAAGTAAGTTATAATCGAAGAAACACCTTTTTAGACCAAAACAAAAGTGTCAAAATAGTCGAACCATAAAAATGGTTAAGAACACCCAGCACGTTGACAACGTTGATCAGTTAGTCGATTGTAAAGGGGTAATGGGGTAAAGGGGAATATAGAATGGGTATGAGGGTATGAGTGTGGAACCTGCATGTTTAAGTCAAGTGCTTGGGTTACCTTATATTCCATTCCATTTCTTTCTCCTCTATTCAAGTATGAGGCACATTAAGTGGGTTTGCCTATCTGTCTGCCCCTCTAAGTAACTACGCGTGTAAATGAAGTGCAATTAGAGCAGCAATCAGTGTGACACATAGAGAACTACTGTGTGTATGTGCTTTGCCTTCTACATGTCTCCTCTCCACTCCTCCACTCCACCACTCCTCTCCATCTATCAAACATAATGATCATTAACAAATGAAACGTCATAAATTGAAGAACTCGACAGTAAATAATTTATGCACTTCAAGTGAAAAGTCACAACTAGAAAATATTTTATCACCAAACTTGTATTTGTTATTGCATTTATTTATTTAACACCATGTGAATCATACTGGTTTTTTTGTAGATACATTTCAATATATTTAGAATCGGAACTTGAAATTAAAAGGTATTTAAATTTGTGACTAAGTCTTTGAGTTATAAAGTATTGCGATTCTGATAACTAAATTGAATAATGATGATAAATAGAATTTATTGAAACAGAACTGTTTGTTATTGTTTGTAATTAAAACTGTTTAGTAATTGACTAGGGCATATATACTATATAAACAAGTTACTATATGTATTTGAGAATGATCTGATTCCAAGAGGTATTTACTTACATATTTTCTTTTTGTTTTTTTTGCTGTTCAATTGATCATCATTTTGAAATGAAGAGAAAAGCAGAATATAATTTAAATTTTAATTATTATAAGATCAGGAGTTTATAATTGATTTTATAATTATTTCTGACATTATTTTAAAATGTTAAAATTCAATCAAATTTTGTTGGGTAGTAGTAACTGGTTCAAAGTATCATTTAATTATTGTTAAATTAGTTAATAATATTTTGTTCTCATTTTATATTTTGCAATATTCTTCTTTCTCTTTCCCTTTCCACTATATTTCCATTAATTTTCGAAGATCAAATACTTATTTGATCATATTTTTCCAATCATATGCTTTAAGTGCCATTAACATGGTTGCAAAAGGCGTCGGCATATCAAAAAATAAAAAATAAGGAAAAAAAAAAGAGAGGAATGTAAAACAACATTCAACAATTCAAATGGCTGACAATCTTCAAAACAATGTACAATTATGAGAGACAAGTTTTATTTTTATAGATACATTTTTTTGGGCTTGGCTCACCACTTGACAACTGGCAATATGGCAGATAGATAGATAGATAGATAGATAGATAGATAGACAAGTCAGACAAGTGGCTGGGGTTGTCATCGTCATAGTCATCATCACTGGAATCAACAGCATCAATAGCATCAGGCATGTCATCTCTCTCAACGATTCAATGGCCTTAAATCGATTTGCAACGTTTTAATTGGACAAGCAAAGACGAAGCAACTTCATTTAGGCCAAAAAGAGAGATTGGTCTTTTTTTTCTCCTTCTTCTACTTCTTCTTCTTTTGGCCACTTTTTTTTTTTAAATTTCTTGGGTGGTCAATGACGAACGAACGTGCTCAACTTATGCCAGAAACTGAGAGACTTGTTGTCCGTCCGAGCGAGCAGCTCATTAAAATTGTATGCCCAGCAGGAGCTACGTATACCAAGAGCCAAGGGGGTGCTCCTGTAGGCTCACTTTTGGCAGACGTCCTGCATATCCTGGCCACTAGAATTTACAACCGAATACACTAGATAGATGCACACACCCATATATATATATATATATATATATATATGTATATGTATATCCTATCCTATCTAGGAGACGTAGGTGGTGGAGTGAGGGGCGGAGATGAGATGCCACCCTAGTTGCGGAACCGATGTGTTTAATTGTGGCCCAAACACACACCAGCTCGCACAATGAACTATACAAAAAAGGACACATCAATCTGACAGGATAACACACACTCTTGCCATTTATCCCTCACTCGGTTGATGTTGCTGCTGCTGCTGGTGCTGTTGTTGCTGCTGCCATGTCCTGCTGAGACTTTCACAAAATATTTTGGTTGTGCGGATTCGTCTTTGCCCATATCCTGCGGCGAAGTGTTGCAAAACACACAGGCACACAGGCCTTAAATGGGACAACAGGACAACAAGTTCTACGGTTGACCAAGAGTAGATAAGGTTAAGACTGCTGGCTGAGCATTTGGCCAACCCACTGGCCAAAAAACTGCTGAGATCTGCAGGACAGCAAAACCCAAAACCAACCAAAAAAAAAAAAAAACAGAACAGAAGAATGGAGAGTTAGGAAAAAAAAACACAAACTGAGAAATAAACTAAAACTAAAATGGAAGGCAGACAGGCGTGGCAGGAGGGCTCGCCCTGGATACTTGTCAAGGATATATTGAATGTAGACATCAATTTATTTGAATGCAAAATCAATTGTCTATGGCCCATTATTGGCCAAAAGAGCGACAAAAAAAAAGAGGAAAAATTAAATGGGACAGTGTCATAGGAAAATTAAATGGAGAAAATTGAAAATTGACCAGCAAATGAGGCAGCTGTTGCCAAATGTCCTGGACCCGGGTTGGACTCCTTGGCATGCGGGCAAGCACACGTCGTATCTCAATTAAAGGTAACATCTTAAAATCAATTCAAAACAAAGATCTATCAGTTCTTAGTAACAAAGAAAGAAAAAAAAGAAAAACTAAAATTGAATTTATTTTGAATAGATGAACGCAAAAATAGACTAACCTCAGACCTTTTTCTCTTTTGGCCATTTGGCACGTTCCCTTTGTGTGTGTGTGTTGTTTGTGTTTGTGTGTCATTTTGGGTTTTCTTTTGTCACAATTTGGACCAACCACACCCCAACAACAAAAGCAGAAACTAACCTGAATTGAATTAAATTGAATCGAATTGAATTCATTACGAATCGACATCACATAAGACTCAAACATTTTGGTAAATAAATTAACATTTTGCGACATTTTGAATGGCTCCATCTATATATCGGTATTGCCCATTTTAAGCCAAATCTGTGGCATCTTAGGCATATTAATAGAGCTGCTTAAAACTTATATATATAATATTAACTATATCAATAACAAAAACTGATTTATACGATTGCTTAATAAATTTTGACAGCTGTCAGTGCCCCAGATGGGCAATCAATTGGAAGTTATAGTCTTAGCTATTTATGTGGGCGTTAAGTGTGGCATAATAATAATACAAAAATGCCAACAAAAAACTAAATTATAATTGAATTATATCTATACATATATATTATATGATACAAGAAGATTTAAAGAAATAACCTGCCACTGAAATATTTGAAAAATGACAAAGTTATTTTAAAGGCAAGCTATATTGTTAATATATACAAAATTTTTTGAAGTATTTGGAAAAATAAATTGTTTATTATTAATTTATAGAAGTTCTTTAAATATATACATATGTTCTATAATCACATCAGTTCTCTTAATAAAAAAGAAACTATGATGTACTTCACCTTAACATAGATTTCTGGGAAAATATAAAAAGAGTTCTATATGACAAATTTCTATAAGGATAATGAACTCTATCTTCTATCATCCATTTCCTTCTTAGTATAGTATTAGTTTATTAGCTTAATTTATTTCTTAATGAAAAAAACTTATTTCCAGATTGAATTCTTTTTGGATATTAAAATTTCTATTTTTCCATTTTCTTTGTTTCCTTTCTAATAAATAGATTTTCGTTAAGATCCTCAAAAAATATTATATTTGGCAAATTCTTTTGATTATTTGATTTTAAATATTTATATTAATTTTATTTAGCTCATCTTTTGTCATCAAAAATTTATCTTAAAATAATAACAATTAGTAAAATAACTTATTTATTTCCATTTCCATTTGGTTGTAATACAAGTCATATATCATTTTAATTTCCTAAAGATTCGAATTGATTTTGTTTATAAAAGCTTGACTTTCATCCATTAATAATTAATTTAGTCCTTCTGTATAATATTTGAATTCATTTCTATATCACTTCTGATCCATTTTTATTTATCGAAATTGAATTCGATGGTCTCTCGAATAAAATTTAATTTGCCAATCACAAAACTCATTTGATCTAATTTCTATAGAAATTTGTTAAGCATTTATGACTGAATTTTGCGATAAATTCAATTAACAATTTCGATGCATATAGCTAAAGCTATAGCTATGGCAGTGCCTACTTCTTGTGTATAACAATTAAACATATAAATAAAAATAAAAATACTTATGGGAACCGAACCCAGATGGGAGTGCCATTGTGGGATTCACTTTCTAATAATACGAAATTGGTATTACGTAATGATTTATTCCGAATATTAGTTTTATTTATAACTTCTGAGTAAAAAAAGGTCTTCGACTTTTGATAATATTAGCAAAGGAACTCAGAATAACTCTTAATATTAATAAGAGAGAATAATGAGAAAATAGTCTGAAAAATACCGTCATAATCGTGGTCCGAAATCGTTATATCTTTTAGATATAATAATAAAGTTAACCATTTTCGGAATAATATCTCTTAAAAAAGAAATTTATATGCATTTATCTTAACAATTTAGATTAGAACTTAAGAACTTTTATTTCTGAAATTATTTATTTTATCTCCTTTTATCCATTTGAAAAATGAAACAATTAAACATGTTTTCAGTTTAAATAATATTCTTTATTTTTACTTAACTAAGATAATGAGATCGTTGCGTCTTTGTGTATTGTACATACATACATACATATGTATGTGTGTATATATATTTATATATACATACCACATATAATTGATATATAGTAAGTGACCAAAATCAAAATCAACACTTAAATTGCTTTTAGGTAATTAATTCCATGTGAACAGATTTATGCTAGATTTATGCTCAACATTAATCATGATGTTGGTACAGTAAAATCAAAAAGTGAAACAGTCTTTGATCTAATAACCAAGAGCGAGGGTTGTTTAATATGTTTCGGTTGAGGGATTTAGCGGTATCTTAAAACTAATATACATATATACATACACAAACAAACTGAACTATTTAAGGCTATAAGGTACAACATAATAAACTATAAATAATTAAACTATATATGGTTACAGTTACATTTGATACATGTTCAATTGTTGTTTGATTGGTTTTTTGTTGTTGTTGCAATACTTTTGCTTTGGCATTTTCCAAATGCGGATTCCAGATAATCCACAATCCGTTTTTCCACTAGCTTCTAATGACTTCATCATCACTGGGCGCAGAGCGAGACCTGGAGCTGGAGCTGGAGCTGCAGCCGGAGCAGGAGCAGGAGCTGGAGCTGGGCGATAGTTGGAAGCACTTTAAATAGATTTGTAGCTTCATTTCCTTACCAGGCATTACCCATGCCTGGCGGTGGCCGCCAGCCAAGTTCTAGAATTTTTCTTGTTGAAAAACATAAACCAAGAAGTTGATGTCTATGTTTTCATCTGGATTACTTTATCTGCTCATGATCTCATCTATGGTGAAGCCTTGACGTTTAGGTTTCTCTGTGGCTGGAGTAGATGAGGATGAGACTGATGTATTGACGGTTGAAGAGGAGGAGAGATCTAGAACTGGCTGATGATGGGGATGATGCGGCATCTGTAACTGTTCTCCTTGATTCGTAGTCAAGGGTTGAGTTCCTGATGCTGATTCAATGATATGATGATTCGCCTGATTCTCCTTAGCGCCGGCCTGTTCGCTATGACTCTGTAGATGGCTCTTAAGATTGGCTCGCTGATTGAAACTACGCTGGCAAATGGGGCACTTGTGTGGCCCTTCCTCCAGATGGGTGACCTTGTGGACGGCCAAGGTGCGGGATTGGCAAAAACCTTTGCCGCAATCACTACACTTGAATGGCTTATCTTTGGAATGAATGTAGCGATGATCCCTCAGATGGTCTTGCCTCCTGAAGGCCTTGCCACAAATGTCACAGGAATAGGGACGCTCATCGGTGTGGGTTCTCTCATGGATGAGTAGATTGTAGGATTTGGTGAATTGGCGATTACAATATTTGCATATGAATTGCTTCTTTGGGCGGGAACTGCCACTGCCTGTAGATGCAGTTGGACCACCAGCTCCACCAGCACCACCACCACCCCTGGGCAAGGAGGCGAAATGGCGGCCAGCAGCCATGGCGGCAGCATGCAGACTATGGAGGCCAGCAGTTGCTCCGGCAGGATATGGCCGACCCGAATGATGAGGATGATGATGTGGATGATGATGGGTCAAATGATGTGGCAAGTGATGGCCGGTAAGTTGCTGCTGCTGTTGGTGTTGTTGATGCTGCTGTTGCTGATGGTACAAGGCAGCATTCCGTATCCATTGATTCATTATATGCTGCTGCATGGCCACATGTTCGGCTTGACTGGCTCCAGCATATACTGGATAATGTTGAGGATTGGCCGAATGTTGGGGATGCATTTGTAGCCAAAGGCGATGCTGTTGCTGTTGCTGATGCTGATGTTGCTGATGTTGTTGCTGCTGATGTTGTTGCTGTTGCTGCTGATAGTGGATATGTCGCATGGGATAACCATTCGATTCCACCTCAACAGGCAAACGCCTTTGAGGCGGCTCTTCTGTGGGTGTGTGTGGTGGTGTTAACATCGGGGATAAACTTCCCTCTCGTTCTTCTTTAATCACAATGAAATCCTCTTCGGCAAAATCTAAAAATTTAATTAAAATTTACCATAGAATTAGTTTTAAATTCCCCATTTACATATTACAAGATGGAATTATGTTTTTGGCCATTTCCATGCCAATTCACCGTCGGTGGAATTTACCTTGTTCTCTGCTTAAATTCAGTTCGTCATCGACTGTTATATTGCTGATGGGTGAGGCCGATGTAGAAGACATTATTCTTTAGTTATTATCTTTTAACTTTTCTTCGTCAAAATGCACTTTTTCACTAATTTTTTTGGTATTACTTGAGAGGAGGGGAAATTTGGTAGGTATTATTATTATTTACGTCTTTTCTGTTTAACACTTTCTTCACTATAGTTTCTATATATATATTTCGTAAATATTTGTCGTTATTTAGCGATAGCGACGACGTTCCTTCCACTTCAACGTCTCGACATGAACTGAATTTGTTTGAGGTTGAACTCTCTCCGACTCAAACTGGTGAAAATCGGTAGACGAGTTGTTCACTTTGCTATCTCTCTCTCTCTCTCTCTATCTCTCTTTCACTCTTTTACTATGTATCTGTGAGTGTGTGTGTGTGTGTGTGCGTGTGTGTGTATGTTGAGTGAAGTGACTTCTGGCTGGGCTGCTGTTGCTGTAGCTGTGAGTAGCGCTCGTTAATAACTGAATGCAACTGACGACTTGCCGACCGGTTTTGAAGAGCAGCAGCCACACAGAGCTCAGGGCTCAGAGTCAGAGCCTCCTCCTAGCCAACGGCAGCGATAGCAGCAGCAGCAGCAGCAGCAGCAACAACAGCAGCAGCAGCAGCAGCTGTTGCTGTTGTTGTTGTTGTTGTTGTTGTTGCTGCTGATGGTATTGTTGTTGCTGTTGCCGCTGCTCGACGGGGTTGAATTTATTTGGAAATGGTAGATACTGGGTACACGCCTACCTGCCCAATGAAGCACTCCGATTGGCTGCTGCCGTATCTTTTGTTGCGCGTGTCCATATGTAGTCCATGATGGTACGTGGTCCGGGTTGAATATTGGGTTCAGATTCGGGTTTCGGCTATGGCTATGGCTATAGATATGGGTATGGGTATGGATATGAGATGGATGGGTATGGGGGGGGGCTTGGGTACAGGGTTTTCTCTCTTCTGGGCAGTAAGCAAGCGGAAACTGTTGGCCTGATGGTCGGACGCCTTGTTGCTGCCGCTGTTGCTGCTGCTGTCGCTTCTGCTGCTGTTGCTTTTTGCTATTGCTGCTGTTGTTGCTGTTGTTGCTGTTGCTGTTTCTGTTGCTGGTGATGATGATGATGATGGCAGGCAACCCGCATCTGCATTTTAAGGTTCAATCCCACCCAGACTCTCTACTATCCTCTCTCTTGCTGACTTTTCGCCCCAGGATATTGTAATCTATTGTCCCTTTTTGTGTGCTAAACTTTTTTTTCTCTCTCTTCCTTTTTTTTTTTTTTTTGCTTTTATTCTCGTTTTTACTTTAATCTGAAATTCAATTAGCCTCATACCAAATGATGAACGAATGATGGCATTCAAATGGAAATGGAGTTCACTATAATGACACATGACGCAAGCCAATGGATAATCATTTTTTTTTCGGGAATTTTTGGTTGACAAAATAATAAATATTTTTCTCGACTTTTCTCTCTGTACATTTAATTTACAAATTTGTATTTAATATTTATATATTTACTGAATTCGTTCAAAAATTATTCAGCCCTTACAAATTGCTTTTAATGAGTTTTATTTATTTTCTTTTGTTGTTGTTGTTGTTGTAAACTAAATATTCCATGCTATTTAGCTGTTATTTAAAAATGACCTTTTTAATTGATTTCGAACAAGCAGCTGCAATTTTTCGAGTCATTAAAAAATGTTGAAAAAGGTGTGAGAAAAATTATAAGGAATTCGTCTTAGGGGTGAAAGTGAAGACAAGGAGAGACAGAAGAGAGGAGAGGGTTAGTTTTTGTTTCCAAAAATGTCTTCCTTCTATATTCTTTAAATCAGATATGATTAAATATTTCATTTCCTCAGTGATAAAGATCTTAATGAGTTGGTCATTAAATTTATTCGAATATAAAAATAAACAATTGTTAAAATGTTTCAAAAATCAAATTTAAGTTATCTGAAATAGAATCTTGCTTAATTTAAATCTTAGTTTTTTAATATTATCTAAATTTGCATAGTTTAATTGTTCTGATTTTTGGCTAATTTATTTATGCAAAGTGTGAGCAATAAATAGTAAATATAGGATATAAATCTGACAGGTGGAGCTAAGTTCTATTTTTTGACATTTTAGAGAATTATACTAAGAGTTTAGAACTGATTATAACTGAACAATAAACCAATATGTTTTAAGTTCTTCTAACGTTAGGACTTCCATGAGAGCTAAAATTATATAATTTAAAGATTTTGAAATATAGAAAACTGTTAATAGATAATTTAGAAGACAGACAAGAAATAAGGTTAACAGAAGTCCGTTTTCTTAAAGTATTTTTCTACCAATTTATTTATATTCCAAATATTGTATATATTACTACTGCTATAGATAGACTTTATTTATGTATTATTCAAAGACATTTTGATTGATTCGAAAATGAATTTATCTTGAAAACAAGGCGAAAGCAAGTCGAGTGAAAAATCAATATATAAATATAATAAATTTAATCTCAATTTTTTATTATTATTTATTATTTTTTATTATTATTTTTTATTATTAGAATAGTATGGATATATTTTAAGGATAATTAAGACTTGAGAACTGTGTTATATCACTTATATGAATTCTGAGTACATATGTATATACAGAGAACTCTCAAAATTCACGTTTTTCAAATATTTGAAATATGAATATAAATATTCCATTTCTAAGCAAATCTTTCCTCAACTTAAACCGCAAAAGTCCCAAATGATAAATGACAAATGACTTTTTAATTAAACAAAACATAAGTTGGAGAGAACTTTCCATTGAGAATGGGTTTTTACCCACCATCAAAGAGGATCTGTAAGCCGACCGGTGCATCATATGATCAATAATCCACTGAGGATTTGGTCTGGGATTGGGATTGACTTGCCACTGTCAATGAATGAAGAAGAAGAAGCCGCAACGCCGACGCTTAGCCAATTAAAAAATATTTACATAACACAAATAGGATTTGAATATTTCAAATTTGGACAAATTTCCCAACAAACAACAAAAAAAACAAAATAAATAAATAAAAATAAATGTGTGCCATGCCTAGTGCGGGTTTCCACAGAGTCACAGAGTCAGTCATACAGTTAGAGCAATATCCGGCGAATAGCTTTAACTTTAACATATATGTATGTATATATATATATATATATATATATATATATGTTTTGATGGCATGGCACCGACCGGCCCTATTGACACGGCACAAATATGGGCGGCGAAATTTAGTTGGTTTCGGTTTCTTTTTCCGACTATTTCAAAGTGAGTCGCGCGCAGTAATTAACATCATGTCATAAGTGTACTAAAAACAAATAAATAAATAGATAAAATACACAAATAAACAACATAAGCTACAGCAATAACAATAACAACAACAACAACAGCAACAACAACAACAACATGAGACAAAGCGACAAACACACATGAGAGAAGTCACATGAAAGAAACGAACCGAATAATTCCCAGCTCTCTGGCATTGACTTCCTGTCCATGCGTAAAGGATTAACTTTTTCCAAATGTACACATATGTATGTATATGTACATACACACGCACACACATATAGAAATAATAAACACACATGTCCACTTGGTCAGTTGGGTGAAAAACCTCCGTTTTAAGGAAACGGAAGGAATCGGAAGGAATTGCAGTAAATGGAAACTAAAATAAAAATCAGAGACCTAATGATATCCTCTCTCCCTCTTCCTTCAGTCCAAGGACCTGCTTCAATAAAGAAGTCATTAGGCCATAAAACCATAAAAAGAAACAAGGATAAATTCAAAACACACACCCACCAACACACACACACACACACACACACACAGAGCAAGGGAACTTTCCTGCTCGACATTAGTAGCCTGCCTTTGTTATCCTGTCTCCTGAAGGGCCTTGGCCTCCTAGAAAAAAATGCACAAAAAAAACTCCTAAAATTCAACAAAAAATTATGACAAAAATGTAGAGCGTAAAAAATATAACAACGAGAGCAAAAAAAAAGAAAAGAAATGAAAAACATAAAATGTAATGTCAACTTGTAATTTTCTTCTTTCTCTCTCTCTCTATCCCTCTTTCTATCTTTTTCATTTCTGTGTTGTTTTTTTTTTGGTTCTTCTTATTTTTTGCGCTGAACCATAAAAGACACTCAAAGCACTTCGAAGAAGACCTTTGGGCTAAGGGGCTCTGACCCGGTTTTTAGTCATTTTTTGGCCATTATATTTAAATATGCTTGTCGATTTCTTTGAAAAAAATTAGATTTTTTAGGCCAAGAGACTTTTGTGTATTGTCAAATTGCTGGCAAAAAAAAAAAAAAAACAAAAATAAATTGTAATGAAACAATTTACCATATGCCCAAAGTCAGAGGTTTTTTCCGCACTAAAAGTCTATACAATTTTGTTGCTTTTAAGGGGGCAATTGTCAGGGGTATAATTCAAATTGAATTGAGCAACAACAACAAAAACACGCACACACACATACACATACACAGAAACAAAACAAAAACAACAATTGTTGGGCGTGAGTTTTTTCTATGCCATATCAGTGGCCTTCGACAGATATAAGTATAAAGTATACAATATATATTTCTACATCCTACAGACATAGTTGGAATAAAGATGACAAAATTCTGTGAAGCAAATCATAAAAACTTCATTTGCTATAACTTCTCAATTTATCATTATTTATTTTGTATGTAGAATGACAATATAAACTATTGAAAACTAAATTTTTAGGCAATTTGTATTTTTTTCTTTCAAATTTTTCTCCATACAAAAATGATAAAAATTTCGCTTTTGCTGGTAAAAACCAGAACAGATCTATGATAATATATACATATCCAAAATACTTATAATTATTCTCAATTCAAGTCACAAGTTTTTTCCATAAAGAAAGACTTTTTCAGTTTTGACGTTAATTTTGGGATTGTTTTAAATAAATTTTGTATTTAAATTTTTTACAAAATACCCCCGATTAAAGTATTAAATTCTATTAAATTTATTTAATAAATTTGAAAGATATTTTAACGTTCCTTAAAAATTATTTCATTAAAGATATTTCTCTGCTGATGAACAAATAGTATTTCAGGATCAACTGGAACTAAATAAAACGAATCGAATGAACGAAGAGTCCAACGAAATCATTAAGTTAATAACAATTTAATCTATGAATCAATAATATTGAGCATCTTTGTAATATTTCACTATTGATTGTTTGTCTCAATTGAAACTTATTTTTATTTGTTTAACTATTATCTGAGGAACAATTCAAAGATTCTGTTGAAATAGAATCCTATTTATATCGCATATTTGTAAACAAATTTTCAAATTTTTTTTTTTTGTGATTTACTTAAAGAGTTAATTTAGTCAGAGTAGCTCCAACCAATCATATTGAATATCGATTTCTCCATTTTGCATCCGTACTAAGATTCCTCATGGGCAACTGACAATCTCTTTTTATACCCTGTACCCATAGGGTAAAAGAAAATATTAAAGTAGCTAAAATGTTTGTAACAAAAAGAAGGAAAATTTTCCGACCTCATAAAGTATATATATTCTTGATTAGAATAAACAGCCGAGTCGATATAGCATTTGCCGGCTGGCCGTCTGTATGAACACCTAGATATCAAAGACTATAAGAGTTGGAGTAACCAAACTTAGTGTCAACAAGAATGACTATGGACATATCCTTCGAAGGAGCCTCTACTTCAGAGGGCTCCAATTCAGTCAAATTTCGTCTGATTTTGGAAAACTATATCTTTATTTGCTTTTTAGAATCGACATTTTTAGTTAGCATAAAAATCAGGAAAACTAATTTCCAACTCGATTTTCGCAAATTTTAACGATGGTAACACTGTAAAAATTTACAAAAATCCGGTCCAAAATTTTTTTCCAACTTTTTTCCAACTTTTAATGTAGTTTTTTAATACGGAAATTATCTAGAAGATTGGTGTAAAACTTTTCCAAATCGGCCAAAAGATGGCCAACTTAGAGCCTATAGAACATTGGAAAAATCCTTTAAAAGAAGGACAACGGACAAATCCTTCGAAGGAACCTTTACTTCAGAGGGCTCCATATCACTCAAATATCGCCTGATTTTGAAAAATTATTATAAAGAAAATATAATTTAATATAAAGAAAATTGATATTCAATTAATGAGGATTTCGACGAAGTCTGATTTTATGAAATATCTTTTATTGATACAGGGTATACCCCAAGTCGGCAGGGACGACTTGCTTACTTTATTTTTTCTTTTTGCACATTATCAAAAGATACTTCTTTGTTTTTTTGTTGTTGTTGCTGTTGTTGTTGCTCAAGGCCCAAAATCGTCTGGCAATTTGCAATTTACCAAAGGCAAAAGGAGAGGGAAACGGGGCGGGGAAGATGAGAAAGAGGAGAAACGAATCATATTCGCTAGCAATAACAAAAACAATTTGCAATCTGTGAAAATGCTTCCAATGAAAAACACATGAAAAAGTTGAAAAAGTCGCGCAAAAATTGCTTCACATGGTTGCTGGTCGTGAGTCCTTGGCAATTTGCGTTTATAATTAGGTAAATATGTATGCCAAAAATAAACCATTTTTATTGGCCATATTATAAAAAGGGCGAACGAAAGTCAAGGCTAGACGGACGGGTGCAGGAGGAGGGCATTGTTGTGCGATTTGTAGTGCTTGCGAAAAGTATCTAAACATATCATAAAATGTGTCACGCCCCTCGCGACTTTCGAACGCGAGCTATAAGGATATAATGCAGGATGCATGTCCTTGGTTTTCCAGTAACCAAAGGAATGCAAAACAAAAGAAAATAAAAGAAAAATATCAACCCGACTGAAAAAAGGGGTGTACCCTTTAGCAGAGTAATTAAAAAGGGGTGTTGAGGTAGTAGCCAGCCAGGTAGGCAGGCAGGACCAAGATCCAAGAACTACTTCTCTCTCTCCCTCTCTCTCTCTCTCTCTCTCTGCTAAAACCCTAAAATCTAACCCAAACCTAAATGTTATGCTGAACTTGCGGTGGGCGCGACGCACTTTTACTCCCTTCGCACACACACACACACACACACACACACACAACCAACTGGCAATTGGTGTACCTGGAAGGATTAGAATATCTAGAATATCTTGTTTTCACTCTATATCTATGAGGTGACCTTGGCTAAAGGAAATGGCAAAGTGTTAGCAATGTTGTGTGTGTGTGTGTGTGTGCGAGTATGTGAGTGTGTGTGAGTGCGAGTGTGGCGAATCTGTAGACAGATTTATAGTAAAAAGGGTTCTGTCAGTTCACATTATTTGCTAAAATAATTAGATTAATCCTTTGACAAACTTGACTTTTCTGGTCATATTAGTCCTGCAAATGAGTCTCGCCCACTGGCAAAAAGAGCGGGCGCGAGAAAGGGTTTACCCAAAAAGGGTTTACAAAAATAATTAGATTAAGCCTTTGACCATCATCCGTCATCCGCTATGGTTTCCATATACCAAAATAAACCCTTCATGTGGTATAAATAGGAGAAAATAGAAAATAATGTTTTCGCAGATTTTAAAATTGCTAAAAAATAACAAAAAAGGTTTGTGGAATTAGAAAATTTATTGAATTTTATTAAACTCCCATCTTATGTAGATAATTAATGTACTAACTAATCTTTATAATCTAACAATCTTTAAAATTTGTAAAATTTAGTTAAGTTTACAGAGTTCATTTAGTTTAGAAGTTATTTTGGTATTAGTAAATGGCTTTAAATTTACGTACATATGTATATATATATAACCAATCTCCATTACCTTTCAATTTCTAGTTTAGTTAATTTGTTGTTACCAGATTTATTGTTTAGTTTAGGTTTCTTAAATTCAATTGGAAGCCAAACAAAATAAATATATGTATGTATAAGATTATATTGACAGATCGTTACAGATTCAAATATATCATATTCCGATTTCCTATTCACAATCTATATTTATTGCATGAGTAAAAAAATATTAGTCATCATAGTTGTTCTTGGAAAGTTTTTCAACAATTTTATCAAAATTATTTGATTTATGTTTTTTTTCTAAGAAAATTAAAATTATTCTAAGTAATTTTGTAGTAAACATAAAATATAAAAAATGTAATAAAAATCCCAGGTTGAAGTCCATTAATAGTATACTCTTACATATGTATATAAGTATGTATATACATCTGTATATGTATATGTATATGTTTAATTACCAACCCAGAAATGGTTATGTAGATTAACTCAAAAAAAAAACACTTGAAATTCGAAGTTGGAAAATCCCGCCTCATCTCCCTGGAGACAATTTCTAGCCCTGACGCACTTTTCTCTTTTTCTTTTTTTGTTTTTCGGTTCTTTTCCTATGGGAAACATTTTGGATACAATTTAATGTGGTTTCAAGATCAATTCAAAGATCAACATAAATATATATAATGAGCAATGGGACAAGTATTCCTTTGTTGCTTCGGTACTATATAGAATATAGAGTACGTTTCTTAAGATAAATAAAATATATAATATATAGTATTAATTTGGAATAATTCATAATGAAATGAATAATAATCAAATATTTCTTACTATAAAATCATATCTAGCTATATATATTTAAAATAAAGAAGAAGTTAATATCAATGAATTTAATATTAATTTCAAACTTTAACAACTTTATGTGAAATTTGTTCATTGCTAAAAAAAATAATTTATTTTTAAATATTTTTCTTCGTCATAAACCGCATTTTCACATTTATGTTTTGGGTTTTCTTTTTTTTTAATTTTTGCCTTTTTCAAAAACTGTCAAAACGAAGTAAAATTTTGTTGTTGTAACATATGAGAGATAAGAGCCGTGCGGTTTCAAGTAGCAAATTTTGCTTACTGGTTAAATGGATACTCCCTAGAAATCCACGGGGATGCCAATGGCATGGCATGGCACTTGAGTGTTGTTTGAAAACTATTTACTACCGTTTTTAAAGAGTTCTACGAAAACTTTTTCAAATCGTCATAAAAATGCAAATGCCAATGAAAATGAAAATGGGAATGGGAATGGAAATGGGAATGGAAAATGTTTACTGGATACTGGGTAATGCGAGTATTCAAATAGACCACACAATGTGATAAATTGTTAAGTGATTTTCAGTTAAATGCTGGCAAAAGATATGCCCAAAAGTCTAAAATTTTCAATACGATGGCATTTTCCTGTCGACAATTAGTCTCACAGTTAAATATGTAAACAAAACTGAAGCAGCAATTTTCATCATAAACTCTAAGCAAAGGATTTCCATCTCCGATTACCAGATGGTGAGTGGCTTGCTCTGATTTTGTTTTCTTGAGTTTTTTTTTTTTTTAAAACGAGGGGGGCGCGACTCTATGATGCGTTATGTAATTTATGTGTAGCGCCGCACACTACTTGCAGGCACTGTAAACACTGCCCTCTAATAATCAGCAACAAATAACCGACTATAGCATGTAATCGGAGCAAAGAATGAAACACTTGACACTTGGCAAAGTGGCGCTCAAGGATCTAGAATTAAGGATTTTTCAGTTCAGTTGGATTTTACTTTGTATTGAATTCTTTTTTTTTTCCTTCGTTGGTTAGTTCTTTTTTTTTCTTTATCCCTATACTTTATTCTGTTTCTGTTTTTGTGGGTCGCACATGTTTTGGCATCATAAATCATAGAATGTTATGGGTGCGACATGTCATGTCGTTTTCAAAACGCATTTTCACACTTTTCATCGGCCAGTAATTTGAATACTTTACAAGTCTTCGCTGGAAAACAAAAAAAGAAAAACGTAAAAAAGAAAAGAACTGAACAGAAAGAATTGTATATTGGAAAAACAACTGAGCATTATTAATTATCTACACTTGTCTTGGATTTCGTCGTTTGTATAGATCGTTGGGTCGTTGGGTCCTCTTGTAAGTCGATCAATGGGTGGGCCCATCACCACAAGCACCACTAACCACCACCCAGTCAATCCATTTAATCGATTAATACTCACCTTAATTAGACAGAACCCACTCAATGTAACCCCAGGGGTGAATATTCAGCTAATTGAATAGACAATAACATGAAGAAAAAAAACTATATATGCTTGATGATGCGATCGTGATCAATATCGAGATCTGAACCACCAAGCAGGCGGTAGACCCTACCTATGTATGTATACCTATTCAAAGTCAATTCAATTAGCCTCCAATGTGATCAATAATTAATCAAAACATCGTTTGCCCATGGCATTCATCGATCGTTCACTTGATCGTTCATCGTTCAACGTTTTGATTGGCCGCCATCGGTCTCATTTGACTCTGCCGACACTTGGCTAGAAGTTTGACTAACAATTTTATGTTTGTGTCTGTGTGTGTGTGTGTGTGTGTGTAACTATATCCGCCATATTGCTAAATCACAAACGCAAATAAAGCATAAAAAAAAAAAAAAAAAAAAAGAAGTTTACAAAAAAGGAGAAGAAGAAAAAACAGACGGCAAAATATGAAAGTCAGCATATAAAGCGACGTTTATGACAAGCGTGTGGCGGCTTAAATCAAAGCCAACTCGCTCCGTGCTCCGTCCACCGTTCACCGTTCATCCTCCTCCGCTTACCGCTCACCGCTCACCATTCACCGTTCACCGTGCTCGGTTTGCCCATCGTAAAGGTGTCTTCAACCATATTGTTGTTGCTGTTTTTCTCTTCTCTCTTTTTTTTTCATTTTATTTTATTTTATTATTAGATTTTTGCGACATTTTTTTTTTTTTTTGTGTGAGTGTTGGCCTCGTCTTATCAGTGTGTTCTGCGGGGTTGGTTTCTATTTTTTTTTTTTTTTTTATGATCGCTCAGTGTAAACAATGAAACTCTGAAAATGCGGCATTCACCGTGTGATGACTGACGCTTTAGCGATAATAATAATAATACATACATATATGATAAGATTTCGGACAAAAAAAAGAATTTTTTTTTTGATACTATATGCGCCTCCCTTTCTCCCAAGGCAAATGCAAATGTTGTATGTATAAGGTAGCTACTAGATACATGCTACAACAACAACAACAACAAGAAAAACAACAAAGACCATATCAAATGGGAGGAGTCTCACTCTCATAGTTTACTACTTTTTATAGTAGAAGGAAGGGGAGGAGGAGGAAGAGGAGAAACTGAAATATCTCCGATTTGTCAATGGTAAAAATAGAATAATAAGACAAATCATTGTGTATATAGCGTATGTAAAATGGATAATATTATAATTTCTACCAATTAGCAAAATGAAAAACAGGCAATGGAAAATTTGCAATATTTAATAGTTAATAAAACTAATAGAAGTGTTAAGCAAAATAAGTAAATGCTAGCTCAGTCTTCCATCTTCTTTAGTATAAAGAAAGTCAACTAAATTGGTTTACTTATAATATTAAATTATTTAAACTAATAATAATTGTGGCCATTTAAATAATTAATGAAGAAAAAAAAAACAAATGCACTTCAATATTTATGGATATGTGGATAATATTTCTTATAACACTTTATATATGATTTATTTTCCAGACCACTTAAATTCCCATATAATATTCATTTTTCGATCCATGTGCTTTACAATTTATTTATTCATAAAAAGGTTTATCATTTAGATCTAAAATACATATGTATGCGGGAGGGGGGAAGGGGTTTCTACCTTCTCTGAATGCTCATTTAATTAACTTTTTTTTTTCTATTGGGTGCATTTAAGAGATTTATGAGATTTGGATTATGTATTTAATTGTTTCTATTCTATTATTAATATACATAAATTTTGAATTAGATAACACAAAACTAAACACTATAGAGATGAATGTAGAAACACTAAAAATTAGTTTAAAATTATTATAACATTATATATTACATATATTAAAAAACAATTGGATATTATGCATTTTAACTCATGGTGCAAAAAGTAGTCTAAAAAATAATTTAAAAAGAAGAATTTTATTGATGTTATTTCCGTATACAAAACTATTAGATTCTCGATTCTTTTCCATAGTATTTTCAAAGTCCTGTCACTTGTTAAGATTGAAATCCTTCATTGAGGACTACGAAATGAGATCCTTAGCAATCTGATAACAAATTATTTCTAATTGTTCCGTCATAGTCTACTTTTATGAACATCTCAGAGTTGTATTTATTGATTCTGGAAAAAGACATCGAAATGAATGAATCAGAAATAATGTATGGATTACTTTTTACTTATATTTTCAGATTTCCCATTTCCTATCAGTGCTATCTATTACCACTTCCTTTATTCTCTCTCTCTTTCTGTTTTATTTTGGTATCTGGTTCTGTATTTAGTAGGTGCTAAGAACTTGATTCGTACGCCGAATTTCAGAGGAAATGACAATGGGTCAACATCAGAGCAAACATAGTGACCATTTGTTTGTTCATTACTTGATTTTGTTGTGCCCAGGCGGGCGTGTGCTCAATGCAAACAAATGGATGGAGAGAGGGATTGAGAGACAGTGGCGGAGGCGGAGGCTGCGCACGCGCAATGACCAAAAACCGGCTATAGAGTGCAAAAGTCGTAACGGAAGGGAAGGAAAGGGAAGAGATGGGAAGGGAAGGGAAAAATGGGAAGTTGAAGGCAAGAGGATAAAATGGGAACTTTGGGACATGTTTTACACGTGAATTACGATGACAAAAAGACGCCGGTCCAAAAGGCGAAGGCTAATAAAAACAGGCAAAGTGAAGGTGAAGTCTCGATGTCGATACCGAAGTTGTTGAAGTTAAAATTCAGTTTCGATGAGCATAAAAATTGCTAGATGGTTGTCCTTCCACGCGACGCGTTTTATGGTCCAATGAGCGCGGCCATTCGTTTGTGAATATTCGTGGAAAATATTCAATTGATTCGAAATTGCTGCAATATAAATGCATTGCTGACGATCTGGGAGAATGGAATGGAATGATGGGTAGGCATGAATAGTAAGTAAAATGCGGCAATAAAACCATCTAGGCGCAAAAATTCTACTCAAAAACTTCAGGGACGCGCGTGGCTAGTATATAGAAGAAAAAGAAATCCACATATTCCACTGTTGCACTGTTGCACTGCGAAGGTTGAGTTTGGAGTTGGGACAAATGTTTCATTGCTCATGCTCAACGCTTACAATGATATTGCAATTATTGAACCTTCTGTATTTTCAAATTTCCATCATTAATAACACAGGCGGATACCAAGGTGAACGTCGAATAATGGACAACATACTACGTATACAACGTACGCGTTGTGAGCACGCTGTGACCATTAGCGAGTTTCGGCGGAATACGCGTGAATTCGTTTTGTCCGCCCGACGACTCACTGAGCGCATCAATTGAAGGCAAAACGAGACAGAGAGAGAGAGAGAGAGAGCGAGCAAATTTTGTTGGAATGCAGGTAAAATATATCGTATGCATATATCTGTAGATACATATATCCTACTCTACTACTCAGCAAGGAGCCGGTGCTAGCATAAAGATCACCCATAATTATTCATCTTGGGTGGGGGGCTCAGAGAGGCAAGGAATTTTTCGCCTTGGATTTCGAAACGGACCGCTTACTGTGTTTGTCAACGCAGATGCTAATCACAACATTAGTTTCCGAGTTGCACTTCAGAGATACAACTATATTGTATGTATATACACATATACCCAAATATTTTTAAAGATTTTACAGATTTGCCACGCCTATAGCCTGTTGCCTGCTGCCTGCAGCCTGTAGTGTAGAAACCCAAACTAAATATCTTGGCTAGTTGGGCTAACCTCGTGCCCCCTCCCAGTGTCTAACAAGGTTAACAGATAATAATTGCAATACGATGGTAAGTAAATGGATATATGTAGTTATTTTGAATATTTGCCAAAATAGATAATTATTTGTAACTATTTAGCAGCTGGAGAGTAAGAACGAGACAGAGAGAGAGAGAGAGATAGATAGAGAGGTGAGGAGCGTAAAATGTTGGGTTAACCAGGGAAATGCTCAACAATTAGTTGCACTTTAAATTGAGAGATTATTCTATAAAGCGAATTGCATTTTCAACTGAACTTGTTTGTTTCTCATTGCCATTTCTCACGTAGTCTCTGTTTGTCTAAAATATGTTTTCAATTTTATTATTTTCTTTCATAATCAGTTTAAGTGGCAGAAACTACTCAACAATGTTTTTCTTATTTTTGATTTTTATAAAGTTATCTCGATCTGTTAAGTTTTTAAGCTCCCTTAGCAGACACTATTTAACGCCCACTTTTGTTTGATGGCTAACATGGGATTTACATATATTCAGACAGACACTTGATTGATAAGCTATCTATCGAACCTATCTATCTATCTATCTATCTAACCGATCGGTGAAAGCAACTTATATCAGTTTAGACAATTTTGCAACTGAAGTGGCATTGTAGTTCGAGTAGCTGCTCGTGTAATAGGCAGGAAACTGCAGCTCCAAGCTGCAACTGTCCAACACTTGACAATATTGCTATCTCCACTTGGTGACTGGTGACTGGTGGTCAGTCACTGGATAGAGATACCATTGAGGGTAGCTACCCGTCATTGTTCATTGGCACGAGTCTTATTTGCCATTTGTTGTGTTTGGACATTAAATTGGTTTCATCATGTATCCAGGCACACAGTTTCCCCCAAAAATGGTTTTACAGCTGTCTATTTGTCTGCCCGCTGGGCACACATGTCTCCTTTTATCTCTTTCATTTTCTCCTCTGTTGCTCCTAGTATCTATGGTTTGATTGCATACTAATCCCAATCATTGATGGTCTCCAACGTTTTCTCATCTAGACAGACAAATGAGCAAACAAATGTCCTTAAAATGCAGCCAAATTGGATCATAACTCGGACGAAATGCGAAAATCTGTGCAAACAGCGCATTAATTAAGTCATCCTGCAGTGAAAGGACACACCAACGCACCCATAAAATTCAGAAAAAGGACCTCAAGGCTGGACACACTGGGTGCTGAACCATCAAATCGGTCAGCCATTAAAATCTGTTTGCCTCAATTGCGTCATAGACGACATCCTCTGGCAAATTGGACAAATAAGGATGTTAATATATAACTTATATTTATGTTTGTCCAGAAGTCTATATATTTCGCAAGAATGTAAAGAAAGTTTCTCTAGTTAAATCTAAAGTATATGCAACTAAGCAATAATCAGCAAGATTAAGATTTGACTCCTTTGGAAAAGAGGACTTCAAATTGAATGTGGATGGTTATTTGACTGTATAACTTAATTATCAAGGATACCCAGTCGATGCAGAACTATCCACCTGTACTTAATGAACTATAGAATCCTGAAAAAATTAAATAAAAACATGTTACTCCTTTATTTCAGGGATAATCAAAATATCCCGCGTGGATATGTAAGTTGTAGGCTCGGTCTAGTTCGTAGTGTAGACAGATCCAGCGTAATCCTTTCAGCAACTAAACAATTATCATTAAATGGGATATCCTTCGGATGATGATGAAACTAGAATTAAATTATTATTAAATTAACTTTAATTAAATTAAATTATTTAATTATTCTAAGCTAAACGCACTTTTGTCTAGCCAAAGGACATTTCGGTAGTCCTGAAATAGTTGATTTACATGTTACTACTACTTAGGTTACTATATGACCCACATGTCTTTTGATGTCCTTCGACAAGGATAGTCTAAAATTTTTTACCAACCCATCCCTGTTCGTCCTGCGGCAGGAAATACATTAACTAGAGCAAAAAAAATAATAAAGGCAATCTTCCCGATGCTATAACTTGGCAGGACATTATCCGATCTGTCCAGGACATACTTTTTCTTTAGTTTTAGGAGCGGGACAATCGATCTGCATTCAAAGATTTCAAAGATTTCACAAAAAAATTTCAGGCAATTTTTGTAAGGGGGTTAGTCACAAAAATTTGAGAAAAATCGGAAAAAGGCTTATAACTCGGCCATTTCAAGGACTAGCAGGATGTCCTTTGGCCCAAATGTGGTCCTTGTTAATTAGCGTCGGATGCCATAACAAGATCCTTGAATATCCTTCTAGCGGCTGGAGAAAAAGGACTTTTCTCTGTACAAAAAATGGCTTATAACTCGCGAATCCTTTGAAGGATCAGGACGAAACTAGGATCAGATGAACCTAATTGAAAAGGACTATCTTCTGGCCAAAGGACATTACGATAGTCCTGCAGGAAGCTGAGATATTAAGGATTTTAAGTTTTTCGCCAATTTTCTGAGCAGTCTGAGTGGTGAAATTTTCTATTGCCTACTTCAAGGGTGCGCTTTGAATTTTGCTAACGAAATAAAAATTGTGGGATAGCAAAATACCAGGCGAACAGAAGTAGCTAGTAGGTTGATTTTTTTTTTTTTTTTTTTAATAAATCAATTTTGAATTTTTTACCTGTTTTTTCGTAAAAAAAATCTATTGAAATACCAGGCGAACTGAATCGGCTAGTAGGTCGATTTAGAGCAATTTCGAAGAATCAAAAATAGAAAATTTCAAAATCGAAATTAAATAAAACGCAGATTTTTTCGCCAATTAAAATTTTTATTGCACGTTAATGAATACACCTGATCCTTAAGCTAAAATATTTATTGAACTAAATTGGTCGTTATAATCAGTTTGCTTTAAAATAATAAATATATTTTTATATCCTTAATTCTAAATAAGTAATAGTGTTAGTTGTTAATATCAGTTGAATCACGTATCAAAATTCTTGAATCTTAAATTGGTTGGAAGACTAAAGAAAGAAAGGCACAGGATTTTAAGGATGATTTGGAATAAGGGATGAAAGGATGTTATGTTTAGCGAATATTCAGTCACTTTTGTCCTGTTTGCAATGCTGGACGATTATCAGAGACGCTTCCATTTCTGGCTACCATTGTCCTTGTTCTGATCTACTTCAAAGGAGTTCGACACCCATTTGAACGAGCTGAATACATATAATAGACAGAAGGAGAATTAGTAAAAATATCGCACTTGTTATTATAAGTACAAACTGATTAAATAAATGGATACATGAAAACAAAATTGAATTATTAATAGATACCAATAATAAATGTAAAAATGGTCATCCTCTCTTCGGTATGTGGAAACTTCAGAAGTTGATAAATTTAGCATAAGATTCATAAGAATAAATTCTCATGACATGTTCCCCCCCTCACTTTTATCTTCCTGTGCTACCACGCAACAGTGTTCGAATTTTAAAATTCTAGTTTTTCAATGCTGGTCACAATCAGCAATCACAGTGTAGGAGTGTGTGTGTGTGTGTGTGTATGTGATTTGTTTTCTTATATTGGGGGGCGTTAGAGCAGCCATCGAACTACCAATGAACCAAAAATAATTATTCCCATGAGCACCTACTTATCGCGCTGTGGCAAACACTTGGCCTCTGCCTCTCTATACATTTTTCCCAATTTTAATTGCTGTGTGCGTTTGTTTGATTCTTATTTGTGTGCTTGTGTGTGCGCATTTTATCGAAAAAAACACTTAACTTTAACTGGCCGTTATCGAGGCAACAGCCAATCGTCATCTAAATACAATTGTGGGAAGTGGGTCGATAGCACGCCCACACCCACTCCACCGGAAAAAAGACACTGTAGCACAAAGCAACAGAGAAGCAACACTTCTAACAAGCCTTCATCATCGTCGTCATCATCATCATCATCATTATCATCGATGGCATTGTGTACATTTTGTTGCTCTCAACTCTCGTCTGGCCACTTCAAAATTATAGTCACTAATCTTTCCGGACTCGGGCGAAACCGCAATGCGAACACAAAGTGCACACTTGACAGACAACAGACACCAAAATTGAGAGTAAAGATGGGGGATGGGTATGCGGTATTCATCTGCTGCAGCTGCAACAGTTATCTCCATACATAAATATGTACACATATATATACATGCATATATATCTCTCTGTAGATGTTGGTCGTTTTCACATTTCGTCTGCCAATTACAAATTATTAACGCAATGCAACTGCTCCATCGCTTGAGGTACAATTAACGCTTCACTTACTACTGTCCATTATCTCTTGTGTTAGTGTTTTGAGGGCGTTTTCTTCAATTCAATTGTCCTTGTCCTCGTTCTCGTATATCTTAAGGCTTTGCCATTTACTTGTTTAGTTAGTTTAATGATAATTATTTAGCAACCATATTAAAGGATTGATTAAATATTTAACCGTCGCAATGCATTTATAGAATGCAACCTTCAACGTAATATTTTATAGAATATTTATCGCCTTGCTCTGTTCTTGTTTAAATTGGAAATTGCAAAAAACACTTTAAAGTGTGAGAATATACACAATTATTGTGTCGCCTAGTCCTAGTTACAATCTTATACATTTCTATAATAAATCAATCTCCAATCAATGAATATTTACCTGTAGGCATTCATCTTTATATCTCTTTGACTAAAGAAAGTTGCTTCGTATCCAGACTTCCTTCGACCTTCAAGGGAGACTCACCTGGGAAATTTATGAAATTCAATTATTTTTTATGTTAATCATTTAGTACCTAGTTTAAGGAAGCTTTAAAGTAGAATAGTACAAATATTTAGTAGTTATTGCCAAAGTCTGAGTTGCATAAATGCAAGATTTCGCACAAACAAAGATATTTCAAAGAGTTTTCAACCGTTATACCAAATAATAATATATTTAAATATAAGCATATTCTTCAGAAATTATTTTGGTTTAAATTTCCAAAGTTTTAATGTAGCTTTTATTAGAATTTTTCACTCTATGCGAATTTTAGAACATTAGAGTTAATGTATAACGCTTGGAAATTGAAAAATAGACGATTTAGAGCCTCAAGGACATCGTACATATAAGTCCCTCGAGGGAACCTCCACTTCCCATGGCTCTAACTGTCTGTCTACATTTTTCAATGAACTCTTAGCCAAAGGCTTTAGCAGGTAGCGCTTTAACAATAAGTGAAGTTTAACCTTAAGCATAAGCAAGGTTTATATAAAGAATTCCCTATAATGTTAATTCAGAAAATGTATTGCGAAGTACAATACATTTGCTATAAAAATTATGATATAAATGAAAGGGGCTGAAAAACTAGAGTTACGCATGTCATTTATGTTATTTTCCCTTTTCAGGCTCAAGCAAAAATATAGTATTATGCCAAAATAAAACAAAAAGCAGAAAGGAAACCGCGTCAATTTACTATGTGATTCAATAAAATGCTGATGCATAAAAAACTACCATTATTTATCTGTTTTTTTGGGGAGAATAAAATATAAATTTATAAAAAGAAATGGAATTTTTGAAATGAACGAGTCCGGTAAATGGATCTACCGGATCCATCTGCAATGAGAACTTTTACTATAATCAATTTAAGCAGTCTTTAAATTTTTAGATCAACTAGGAATAATTATGGATGGCTTTGCCTTCTTCTATGGGACAATCTAAATTCCAATACACAAACTATGCACATACTATATAATTTTTAGCTCACTTGTTAGCGCCATCTATTTGCCAAGCAGCTAAAAAGTATGCAATGGAAAAAATGCATTTCACCCCCGCCCATAAGCCATAAATTTTAATATCGATTGTGACGAGTACCAGGGCTACCAAATGGAACTTTCATCTGCATCCAGTTCCAGTTCACAAAATGTACAATTAACTTGTAATTTTACTTGCAATTTGCAATCTAATCACCACTAACACAGAGACATAAAGTAATAAAGATTCGATTAATAAATATAAGTTTTCAAAAAGGGTGTGAATAGCCTCCCCCCCCTAAGACCGACCTCACAGATAACCCCCTACAACCATCATTTGTGCTTGCATACTAATTAGATAATGAAAATGTTAGTATTGCGTCGAAAGTGTAAGAATCAAGATGAACGCACGGGGATGGATGACATTATTGATTACATTGTGGTTAAATCTTGGATACGGTTTAACGGGCAACATTCTGGCCGTCTATCCGCACTTTGGTTACAGTCACTTCAAGGTCGTGATGCCGATATTGAATGAACTGGTGGCACGTGGCCATCGTGTGACAGTGATCTCATATGTAAAGAATCCCCAGGCCAAGTATGAGGAATTGGTTATAGCGGACAAGGATGAGGATCAGTCGAACACCACAATTAATGTGGTGCCTTTAACTGAGCATACACCAACCCGTTCGTTGTTTGTCCTCTTCAATGAATATATGGGACTACATCATGAGGGACAGAAAACCTGCGAAAGACTCTTTGCCAGTGGCCATATCGAGGAGGTTATCAAACGTCATCGGATCGTGGAACCCTATGATCTACTCCTAACTGAATACTTTAATGCGGATTGCCAATTGGCCATAGCCAAGATCTTGAATTTACCCATTATAGGATTGAGTACTTGTGCTCTTATGCCCTATTATTTTGATCGGATTGATCTGCCAGATACACCCTCCTATATACAATCGGAATATGTGGGTTTTGCCGAACCTTTAACTTGGTCCGAACGTCTAATCAACTTTATTCAGGCCAAGGGACTGCGTTTGCTTTACAAATACCATTCAAACCGAGTGGATAATGCCCTGATTAAGAGATATCTTCATATCGATGTTGATGTGGATGAAGTGGCACGATCACAGACAGCTTTCATATTTGGCAATCTACACTATTCCCTGATGGGAAGTCATCCCGTAAGCCAACAATTTGTTCAAGTGGGCGGAGTGCATATAACCCAGGAGGAGGTAGAAATAGAATTACCTTCAGAGATTACCAAATTTCTAGATGAATCACAAGAGAAAATCTTATTCATCAGTTGGGGATCAATGGTCAGAGCATCTAGCATGGATAATGATAAGTTATTGCATATATTGGAGGCACTGGATGAACAACCATTGCGTGTTATATGGAAATGGGAAGCCGATAAGTTACCCTATAAAGTCGATCCCAAGAAATTTCTAATTATTAAATGGGCACCACAGTTGGCCCTTTTATGTGAGTATCTCCTCCTCCTCCCCCCCACCACAGATTCACCCAGAATATGAAATTGAAGATCTTTCTCTTTGTTTTTAGGTCATCCCAAGGTGGAACTTTTTTGGGGTCATGGAGGTCTCTTGGGCACTACCGAAGGTGTCTTTTGTGGCAAACCAATGCTAGTTACTCCCATTTATGGTGATCAATTTTTAAATGCATTTGCCGTACAAAATCGTGGAATGGGCTTAAAACTGGACTATCAGGATATTAATAGAGCAAATCTCAATGAATCATTTACAGAACTGAGGAATGCAAGGTAAAGAGATCTTATGACTCAAAAGTCTTCAATTTCTAAAACTTCTTCCAATCCCACAGTTATTCCCTGCGTGCTGGTAAAATCTCTCAAATCTTTCGCAACCGGCAACATACACCCTTAGAATCGGCTATTTGGTGTGTCGAACATATAATCGAAAATGGTTTAACTGGCGCCCAATTATTGCAATCACCTGGCATAAGACTCCATTGGCTGATCTATCATTCTATAGACAGTATAATCCTAATTCTATGCGGCATAGCTCTTATCGTAATCAGTTGGTCTCATCTATGTGGTTCGTCTAATGATAATCCGAGAAGCAAACAGAAATCAAAAAAATTTAAGAAATCTTAAAAAATTACTTTTTTTCTTTACAACTTAATAAATCAATAAAAATATATACATATATATATACATGATCACTGTTAGTTATATATATATATCGATTGTTAGTAGCGTAAACGTTGCATACAATCTCGCCGACATTCCTCATAGGTTAAGAAATTATTATCGGTTGAGGCGCACCCTGTATAATAGAAACTTTCACAATTTCCCGTATTCGTATTATAGGCATAACGCAATTGTCGGCCCCGACATAAGCCCGGAGCCTTGGGCTGTCGGCAAGCTACAACAAAAATAAATACAAATATTATCGAAATTTCCTCGAAACGGATTTGGATGGATGAAGGATTAAAGGATGTATATATGTTTACCTATCAATTCTTGTTTCAATTGCTGATGTGTTTGATTCTCAAGACTTGGTAATCCTTCGATTATTGTTGTCCACAATATAATAAATATTAGCCACAATTGGCGACCTTGATTAAGCCACCACATATTTTGTTTCCGTTTCAATTCAATTTAGTTCAAATATATATGTACCTATGCATACATATATATATATATATACATAAGTATATGCATAGATAGTAATAAAATTTGAGCTAAAATGTTATTTTTGTTAGCCTCAGCACAAATTATATTTATTATTATTATTAACAAGAGAAGAAGACAGACAACTTTATATGGCAATAATAATTTATGGACTGCTTGTGAGAATATTTTTGACAGATTTTTCTTAACTTGCTTCACTTTTTCGTTTATAACTCACGTAGTTGAGTTTTTGTTTTTCATTTTAAATTGTCAAGTTTTCGTTTTTCTCTTTTGCCCTACAACATAGTTCATTCTTATTGAGTGAAAACGTGTTCACAATGTCAAACTCAAGTCCAGGAAATAAGAGACAGACAGAGAAATGAAATGTATATACACTATATATACATATTACATATATATATATATATATATAATATATATAGAAGAACACACTCAGATCAGAGTCATTCTTGAGGGCTTTCAAAGTGCACCATTAAAGGAAGGTAAAGAAAGTTAAACGAATTTATATAATATATGTAGACATTCTTAATTCTAATTCATTATCAGTTAATATATTATATTGTTTCGAAGGCAAAGCATTATTTTTGAAAGATAACTGGAAATCGAAATCCAAATCCAAATCCGACGAACAGAAATTTAATAAGCAATCTAGGCGAATACAAAATAATCGAGTTTTGATATAATTTGGTTCAATAATAATATATATAACTAATCCTTTACTACACTATTTTCTATTCTATTTCCCGAATTCCATTTGGATATATAACTATCTAAATCACCAAACTGAACGATAGAATACTATACTATACTAAAGATGGACATCAATGAAAATATTGTTATTTATATAAAACCCAAATTTCTTTTATATCGGGCAATTGTTGTTTTCACAATTCCATTTAAATAGAACTTCAGCAATATCATTTCGATTAGGCGATCGGACAAAATGGCCTTACACTATAAGTGTCGAACATTAATAATAACATTAATATCAGAAAAATATATCACAAAATTCCTTTTTTGGAAATGATCGGATTTAAACTAAACCTTTTTGTATAGTACATTTAAAATGGAATATTATCAAGATTCATAGAAATCGGACAACAATATATTCTATAGGGAATATCAGTTTTCTTCGATCAATAAAATGCTTAATATTCTAAAAAAAAAAACAAAATTAACGCAAACTATGCGTATTAAAAATATTCAAAAGTACTAATAAATATTAGAACTAACATTTGCTTCATATATGTATATACATATATATGTATAAATATATCATCGATTGTTATAATGTTATAATATAATATTACTTAATACAAGCCGATGTCTCATGGAATATTCGTATATATATTGACTTCTAGATAAGGAATTCCCCACCATCTTCTTAAATTTAATTCAAATCGGAGAATCATTATCTATTTAGCATTAAAGATCATATATTAATAACTGTTTGTTATTGAATTGTTCAAAAGAGGAGAAAAATCTATCGACAAAATGATTCAATTACTGAATCGGTAAAGAAAATCGGGATAGAATAACAAAATAATATTTGTAATTTTAGAATTATGAAAATTCGATGCATATTTTATTACTATTATTATCACTTTACGTAATTTATAAAGAAAAAGTTAAAAATTCTTTTCAAAAATTCGTTGCATAAAATTTGTTTATTAAAAATTTTAATTTAAAATTCTAACTGATTTGACAATTTGAAATGATAATCATTATCGAAATATTGTAAATGTTGTATATAGAAATCCATACTAGATCTAATGAAAGTTTTGAAATGTTATAGAAAAGGCTTTTTAGTATGCGATTTGAATGAAATGTTATGGAGGGGAAGAAGAGAGGGGTTTTTTCTTTGTGATTAAGAGATAAATGTGTTTGCGCACTTAGAGGACTATAAGGCAACCCGATTTGTGTAACAATGATATATATGTATGTGTATATGTATGATTGTATATATGTATGTATAAAAATATGTTGTTAAATATAGTTATAGAAAATAATTTTTTACAATGCACTTGGCCGCTACTTAAAATTTATATATACATATATATAAATCTGTATATATATATATATATATATATATATATATATATATCAATATGTATTCCCAATGAACTAGACAAATTACTCACATTTTCCTTTTTTCTTTTCTTGCTGGGCTTAATTAGTTGTAAACTCGTTAATAAATTCATTGTGTTTCACATTCCTATATAGATGAATGATTCTATCTATGAACGATTTCATTAATGATCGATGTATGTGTGAGTGTGTGTGTGGATGTAGTTGATTGTGCTTGCTTATTGTTATCATTATGATGATGGATATTGGCCCTGGGCCAATGGAGACTTTTCCTTTCAAGCTGCTGACTGTTTGCTTTGGCGTTCATATGGCGCACATTTAAGATCATTTTTAGCTTAGAGAGCATCGTCTAGGAAACAATTATTTTGTGTGGTTGTGGTTGTGTCTGTGTGTGTGGTTTTTTTTTCTGTTGTATTGTGTTTGTGTATTAACTAGAAATCCTTATCCCATCCAGTAACATCATCTGGCGGTGGACCCTCTGGATCTGGTGGATAATCATCAAAGTTTGTCGTATCCACAACACTCTTCACTGTGGGCTTAATGGGCGGTTCCAATGAGCAATTCTGCAGGCCCCACCAATAGAAGCCATCGAACCATCTGTATGGATAAGAATAAGAGATTAATAAGAGAGTAATACTATGTAGTAATCTTTAATCTTTAGGAAATTGATGAAGACTACGTTCCTTATTGATACAACAACAAATCTAATTTCTCTGTATTATCTACCTATTTGATTACGTCCGATTATCAATATGTAGTTACTTTTGCTTAATAATCTTTTAGTTTTGCTGTATATAAATTGCTAAGATTTATTTAGAGTCTAGAGCACTTTTAGGACGAGTCGAGATAGACTAAATATATGAATAGATAGATATTATTATCCTCCATAGTCATAAACTACAACTATATCTAATCTAGTAATCTATAAGTTCGTAATATTCCAATAGAAACTTGTAAATACTATGTTCTAAGTATATAACTACGTCTTTTGTTATTTCTAACCAACAATATCTGTGTCTCTTAGATTACGTATGTATATTAAGTATTTAGAGTAAAAATCGTGCATTTATATATATAATTTGCAATTTCTATAAAATTTCTCTAAGCTCTTTGCATAATACATTGATAATTTTCTCATTTTCTATTTGATCTATACCTAAGTTTATCATTACAATTAGATCTATGCCAGCTTTTAGTTATTAATTGACTATAAAGTCTATATTAAATCATATCTATCCCATGGTTTTTAATTATTTTTTATGAGAATTTGTATATAGTTGTATAGTCCTATTTGCCATCAATGGACCTGATAAGTATAGCTTAAGTAATTGGTAATTGAGGTAATTTACAATTGCTCTAAATTTTAACTTAAACAAATGATCCTAAATCGCATTCCATGATTCTAATACTATTTTATATACTTTCATCTATAACTTTTTTAATCATTTAAGTTTTAGTTTTTCCTTTTCATTTACAGCTGATTTACCCTAATCTCTTATCTAACTATCTTTCTTAAGCATCCTTTTACATATACTTCGCACTTACTTATGCTTCTGTATTTCACTTATGCCGCCACGTTGATATCCCAAACGTTCAGCTGGATTATCGCGACATAGTTTCTTGATTAAATTGCTGGCATTACGTGTTATATTACGTGGAAATTCGATGGCATCTATGCCCTTAAGTATAATATTGTAGGTACGCATTGGATCGGATCCCGTGAATGGAGGTGTTCCTGCAAAAATATCAATTAATAAAATTAATATACATATGTAATTTAATTTCAATTCCAATTGCGACTTTTACCTGTCAATAGCTCAAACATTAAAACTCCCAATGACCAATAATCCGCACTAATGTCATGGCCGCGATTCAATATCACTTCGGGTGCCACATATTCGGGCGTACCACAGAATGTCCAGGTTTTCCGACCCGTTTGCAATTTCTTAGCAAAACCAAAGTCCACCAATTTAACATAGCCCCGCTCATCAAGAAGCAAATTCTCTGGCTTCAGATCCCTGTAGATGATATTACGCGAATGGAGATAATCGAATGCCTCGACCACACAGGCTGTATAGAATCGTGTGGTGCCATCATCAAAGTTCCCCTTATCCCTTAAAATTGTCCAGAGTTCACCACCCAAACAGCTTTCCATTAGCATATACAGATATTTCTTATCCTTGAAGGTCTTGAATAGTTTAACTATAAACTGACAATTGGCCTCGCCCATTATCTCCTTCTCAGACATTATATGCTGCTGCTGTCGTGTCTCAACAATTTGGGATTTCTTCATTTGTTTCAATGCAAACGAACGCGAATTATCGCCATTGGTTTGTACCAATTCCACTCGACCAAATCCACCCACACCCAATGTGGCAATGACACGCAAATCGGTGAGATTTAGATCACGGAATTCCTCATTGATTCTGCAACAAAAAAGAGAGGAAAGTTAATACATACATACATACATATATACATATATGATCGCTCAGTCAAATACTTTCTTAATGATAGAAACAAAATTTCAACTTACTTTCTACGCTCGAGGGCTCCTTCATCGTCATAGCGATGTTTGATTTCATCTAAACTTGATATCAGCTGATTAAACGTCTCACGATCAATGACCAAACAGCTGACTCCCTCAGGTGATTCACAAATAATATTCGCTGTGCGCAGATCATCTCTACAAAATGAAAAAAGGAAAATTAGTTTTACTAAATTTTCAATCGTTTTTCCTTTACCCTTGCCCTACTCACCCTTGCAAGGCTTTTTCACCAAAGAAATCTCCTTTGCCCAGCATCCGTATGAATTTCTCTTCCTGTGTATCCTGCTGCTTAATGGTCACACGCACCTTACCCTTGGATATAATAAAGAAGGTATCACCACGAGCACCTTGACGCACAATATAATCGCCGCGCTCATAATGCGTCTCCTCCAATACATCGGAGATTTTGATCAGTGTATCATCGGGCAAGTCTTTGAAAATTGGCACACTGAAAAATCGCAAAAGATATAATAATTAGATATTGAATTTCTGCATTATAATTATAAAAGTTGTGAATATATAAATATGTTCAAGTTGTAAATTGCTGTACTATATATAATTAAACACATTTTATATATTACATACATATGTGTATATATACATAGTATGGATCAACATATTACGTCAAACTAATTAGACTACGTTCAGATCGAACTGCTATATTGTGTAAATATTTACAAGGGCAGGAAATTAACAATTTAAACAACTGTTCACTTAACTTTCATTACCTTAAGATCTCTACACTTGTAAAAATTGGTGATAACTTTGTTTTTCGGTTTATAAAGTTGGCACAGTGTACAGCCAATATCCCCTCCGAGGATACCTTGACCTTTTACGAAGTGATCTCAGATCTCGGTGGATCAGGGGCATATTGAAAATGCTTTCTTTTTTAATGGAATATAACAGTTTGTTTCATTTAATTGTAATTCTCAAGTAGTGCGAACAAAGGAACTCAAATAACTGTGAATCGTTTTAGAGATAACATATAAACTATTTGTTCCGTTTCCTGCACTTGCAATACCTTCAATATTTTTCTAAATTAAATGAAAGCACTGTTTTCTTTCAGTGTACCCAATTCTAATAACATTAAATCTGATTCAGTTATTTTTGAAACTTCACCCCAAGCAAGCCAACCATTTGGATCCAATCTTCATCATTTTTAACTACCAAATTGTGCACTTTACTTTCATTTTTATTTGAGACAAATCGAAGTGCATTCAATTTGTTTTTTTTTTTCTTCTGTTTTTTCGCCAATTCATGGTTGAATTTCATCAATAATTATAGTCATAGTCCGAGTTATATCTCTATATAGAGATTGGCAGCCGGTAGCTAATAGCTAATAGCTTGTGGCTTGTAGCTTTAAGGCATACCAAACCTCTATTACAGTTTTATATGCACTTTTTAGCCTAGGCCAATTAAAAGTGATTTTAATTTGTTGGTCGGTCATATAAAGTAGCTGGAGCAGCATATAGCCAAGGGAGGAGGAAGCTGAGCCGAAAGACAGAAACAAAAAAAAAAAAAAAAAAAACAAATTCAAACTGGTTGCCAACTCTCTTTGAAGAAAGAAGAAATTTCTATGCGTTCGTTGACGTCGGAGCTGGAGTAGTGGCAGCAGTTGGAATCGAAGACAAAGTCGGCTGTCCATTTTGAGACGTTGCCCACACATCATATGGACGCCCATGACCATGACGAGACCGTCAATGACGAGATGGAGCTGGCGGCCGTCTGCCGGTCTGCCCGTCTGGCCGACTGCTCGTCTGCCCATACCCATTGGAGAAAGTTACTGCAATCCTTAAGCTAAGCGATGCTGGTTTTATTTTTGTTTTTTAGCTGTTTCTCTCATTTTCATTTTTGTTGTTTCTTTTGTTGCTTTTGGCGTTATTGATATAATTAAGTGCAAATGAACATTAATTGCAGCTGCAGGGAAGTCGCACCACCACCACCAGCTACTGTCCAGATAAATTTTTCTGGCCTTTTTTTTGTTTTTGTTTTTGTTAACTTTTTCGTCTTACCTCTTTAGGAAGTCCGTGTACTCGGCCTGCCTGATCAGGCCCGTTCGCATCATTATTGTTTGGAAACATTGTCGCTCAATGGCCCAAAGATTGCACTCAGTTATGGCTGTAATTGTTGCTGTACGTTGGCAATTATATAGAATGGCCAATTCCCCCAAAACTTTGGCACCCGAAAGGGTCGAAAGATATTTGCCTTCGCGTGATACCTCAACACGGCCATCTGTAAAAAAGGAGGAAGAGGTAAATTAATTTAATTAGTGTCTAAAGTTAATTAAAGTGAATTAAGATCAGCAGAAGTATAAAGAAATCGAATCTTTCTGAAATTGAAATATATGTCTGACACTATGTCATTAAATATTATTAAGCTAATCGAAGAAATTACTACTAAACCTACTTAATCTACATCTTATTGTTAATGACAATTTAATTGAGTTTCGTTTAACATATTCTATAAGATATTTTTTGCCATATCTCTCAATTTATATTCTTACCACTTTCATTATTCGTAGTTTGCTCATTTGGACGACTCTTTGTGGTCGCTTGATCTTTGAGATTTCCAGTGCGCCGACGTCGGGCATATGTGTGGACAGGTACAATTAGTCTTGGACGAGGTATTGAGAAATTCTCGCCATTGAGATCCTTTGAGCTGCCATTGCTACTGGCAGTGGGTGAAATGTGACGGCTACTTGCATCTTTTGCATCAGCTGATTCCACCTCCTCCACCTCTTTCAGTTTGAGCTGTTGCAGAGCCTGTTCCAAGCTATGACGTCTACCAATGGCAGATTTATCTGTATTATTCCTATTCCTACAAAAGGATGTGCTGGAATGATTGGAGGGCATGCGACGGATGGTGGCATAACGTTGAACCACATTCGTATTTGATCGACTCAGTGATACAGGTGGCTTAGGAGGCGGCTCTCTTGGCGGTGCCATTAACCTGAGGAGTTGGGGTTGCTGGCAAATGACTTCATTGCGGGCATCCGCCTGAGTTGAGGCGGTGAAACTGGAGTAGGAGGAACTGGGTTTCGATGACAATCTTACAGTCTGTGAACGACGGACAAGTGAGGGCGGTTTCATGGAGACTTGTTGACGTGGTCGTGGCATCCTTGCTCTCTCTGTGGGATCCATAACATAGTGATTGACACTGGTTGTGGTTGGTGACATTATTACGGTTGACTTAACCTTCTGCATCTCTTGTCCTGCATCCTCATCCTCTTCCTCATCCTCAGCCACCCATCGATTGTCGTATTGTTGCTGTGGTATATGTTGCAAAGCGGATGGCCGATATCCATTCAATTCTTTTATTGTTTTCACTATTCCACGATCTTTCGATTGCTCCAATTGTCTTATATTCTCCAAGGTCATTTGATATTTACTCAATGCGGAGATGCCATCCAAGAGAAAGCCACTCCCAGCATTGCTTGGCTGTCGGCTAAGTTTAATTGATGAGGCCGATGTCGATGCCGATGAGGAGGCCGTCGATGAGGAGGAGGAGGAATTGGCTGCCGCCTGTCTTAGCCAATTGGCCTCATATAGGGCACCCATGGCATTATGACTATCAAGTGATAGACTGGCATCCACCGCTTTGCCCGGATAATGTTTGATTTTCATTATTATAACGTATCTGTATAAATGTATGTAGCTACGTTAATGTAGGCGTCGAGGCGGGCGGGGGAGGGGACGCGTCTTGGGTTTTTCCTATTCGGATTTCGCCACGAAAATTTCACTGTCCACTGACGACGATGAGACGTGCTTTGTTTTCTTGATTTGGATTTTTTTTTTCTTTTTTTTTTTTTTTTGTGGTGTTTTTTATTTATTTAAAGTTTTTTCTTTTAGTTGTTGTTTTTAATGTTGTTGTTGTATTGCGATTTTTTGCATAACCCGCACACAAGCCATGAAGAAATTTACTTTTGGTATTGTTGACAAGTTGTCGTTTATTTAAACATACATATACATACACATATATGTATATACTATATATGCAAGTATATCTTTATATATATTTCTTTTTTCAATATTGTCGTAACTTTCCATATTCCCTTGCTCTATTTATATGTATATATATTTGTCATAACAATTAATCACAATTTGGCTTTAGTGCAAAATAAAAAAAAAAAAAAAGAAGGCAAATATCTTTTATTATATGAATGGAAATGAATGAATCGCTTTTTCATATCAAGCTTAATCATCAACAAAAATTACTTAAGTTAAAATGGAGTGGGGTAAGGGGAGGGGGCAGAAGTAGTGTGACGATTGACAATGATTGCGATAGCTAAGCAATAACATAAACAACAACAACAGCGGCAGCAGCAACAACAACAGCAACAACAACTATAAACAAATTTCAAAAGTGACGTAGTTAAACGACCTAGACAATTCAAAATTGAAACAAAGTCAGAGAAAAAGACAGAGAGAAGCGAGAGAGAGACAGAGACGTAAAGTAGAGCGTGACTAAGTCTTGATGGTACTGAAATTTATGCTAATTGTATAGGTAAACTATAATGCAGTGATCAGTAGATCAGATAATCAAATATATGATAAAAATATATGACTAAGTTGAAATAATTCCCCACCGATGAGTGTATCATCTTACAGATAAATTTATATATAATTTTATATTCTCAATATATCGTTTCATAAACTGTTTCTTATGTTTGAATTCCAAATAACATTTATTTGAAGTTTAACCCAAATTTTAGAAACCTTTATAATTCGAAACTTTGGTAGATCTTATCTTCGATATATTTTAATAATATTGGTAATTCCAAACATTGAAAAATAAAATCTCTCGGATCACTGAAGATCGATAGAAAAAAACTAAAAAATAACATGCAAATTACGCAAAGCCTGAATAAAAAAAAAGTTACCCTTTAACTTCTTTATTTACCCATTATAAATTTATTTGAAATTAAGTCAAATTAAGTTGTTATATCTTACGGATCGTTGTCGTAGATAATATTCTTTTAGCAACTTTACATTAGATGAACAATAAAGTCGTTTATTTTTGGGAAAAACAATTTAAATTAAACAAAGATCAAGTTGACTAAGTTCTATTTCTATATAAGCATACGAAACATTGGGGTCACTGGATCACAAAGTTCTACAGAAACAATGGGGGCCAAATTGCCTTTGCCTCACTTTTCCTACATTAATATAATCCATTACAATTGGTTGTAACTTGTTCACTTCAGCACAAAAAGGTCACACAAATGATGACCTCTTCTTAGTTAACTTTCCTTCCATTATAATACCAAATTAATACATTTTCATGATGGTAAATTCTTGAAAAATTGTCTAAAAATAACTTCAAAGATCGGAATACATATGATGATTTTTTTCATAGCCACAATTAAAATTCAAAACATGTAAAAACGATAAATGGCAAAACAATTTCTTAGGAAAATCATCACAGACATTCCCAGTGGGAAATGGAATCGAAAAAGTCTGGAATTTTGCGATTATTTCGAATAACAAAAAAAACTACATTATTAATTAATAATTTTTTTTTCTCTCTCTCTTTGATGGTATAGAACATAATATTTTTATGTTCAATACGTCATGCCATTAAAGTGATCAATCAAAAATCAGTTAAAAATGTAAGCCTTAAAGTACATTTTTTGATGTTATTGAACTATAAATAATTTACTGAATGTAATTTTGCTTGTTTTCCATTTGATGAGAATTGCTGACATTACTAAATATACATATATACATACATACATATAGAGGCCGTTATGTTATCATCAAATTCAAATGGTGAGATAAGAAATTGAAAACACATATACAAACATAAATATAGATTGTTTGCTTTAAAATAGAAAATAAAATTGAATGGCAAATATTTGTTTACGCTATGTTCGTTGTTATTTTGTTTCTTTTTTTTTTTAGCAACTGTTTTGTTTGCCCCAACAGGTTGAAAGAGTTTGTTAGCTGTTAGCAAAAGATCAAATGCGGAAATCCGTCATGCCAAGTTGGAGCCCAGATATTTTGCAATAACTTTTTGCAGAGAGGCTGCCGCAGTCGGACCCCAAAACGCACAAGGTCAGCCAGTTTAAGAGTCGCTGATTTGAATACAATCAGAAAGAGACAGAGATTGGGAGAGAGAAGGAGAGAGAAAGACGGAGAGAGAGAGAGAGGCATGAGAGTGGAAAACAAGAATTCACCAAGTTGTTAAACTATATGTATGTATGTATATATATATATAAATATACTATGTACTTAACTATACGTAGGTAAGTTTAACGGTCTCTGACAACGCCTTGGTGTCGGGGTCTAAAAGAGTCTCCAATTAAAATCAAAGTTAGTCACAGACATTGCCTACATAAGCCAAGGGCAAGAGCTACATCATTTGTTCAAACTGTTTGTAATTATACTACATACATATATACAGAAAAAAAACTGAGTTAACGAAATTACTCCCTCCCTCCCCACCTCCCTTCCTCTCCTCTTTTTTGTCCTCCTTTTTGCTTCTTCTACCATGCTTTTCAAGTCCAAAAATTCCATTAAATTAGTCATACAAATCTGACCGCATTTTGAATATGACTTTTTTTTTTTTTTTTTTGTTATTTGTTTCATGTTCATTTTTGGTATTTTTATTTTTATTTTTTTTGCTTGTAAATTATAATAATAAATATTTATGTCCCTTAGAGTGTTGTCTTTTGTTTGTCTAATGCTAATGAAAGTCGACAGAATAAAGAAAGTTATAAAATGATTGAGAACTCTGTGGATTACACAGAGAGAAATAAATATGAATTGCAAAATGAAAGAATGAAACTATATCATGGGAAATGATCTATTTCAAGTTAGGTTAGACGATTTCAAGCAGACAAGATTTCTAGCAGTTAGTTATAATGATATTCGGAAACGTTAAGGAATTGTTTGAAGATCATAAGAATTTAATAATTAAATTTAGAATGTAGGCTAGTGTAAACAGGTATTATAATAATGTTGGCCAATGTGATCGAATTGCTAATGTATAAAAACATGGTAAAACCCAATCTAATAAATTCCAATTCCACTAATTAATGTACTATACTTATTCCTCAATCATTATGTTTATTCTAAAATTCTTTGATATTTTTTCTCAGTGTATGAACCTTTTGGTTTGCCATATCTGCTATTTAGATAGTAGTCAAGCAAGTTGCGGGTTTGGTTTTAGCTGATTAAACAAACAATATTTGCATGAAAATTGCACAAAAAGAAAAAAAAAGTTGAAGAAGAGATTTGGCAACAAGAGCGACTTGAACAGCGATCATTGATCGTTGTATCTTTAACGTTATATATAACGTTTAATATACATACATATGTAGATAAATCGATTCTTTTATATGTATTCAAAATAACCAACTGGATATTTGACCTTGTTGATATTTAATTTCTTTATGTGATCTTGACTTTTAAATTGCAACATTTTAAACAAAGAGCTAGTCAGTTAAATGAATGATCTAGTTTCCATTCAACTAATTCCCATTTAACTGATAAGCTATGCGGTCATTGGGAAAAACCATTGAAATTGACAGGCCATCATTTCAATTGATTGATATGAATTATAACTTCAATTGGAAATCTGATCATTATCATATCGGACGTTGGGTCTTCAAGGGAATTTTTCCCAATTCCCCATTCAAAGAAAATTATCTCTGTTTTCCACACGAAAAAACAAAACAAAAATCCAAAAAGAAAAGATTACTCAATCATTCAACTGAAAAGCCCCAACTCATTTAGCATGTCAAAAAAAATAGAGAGAAAAACACAAAAATAAACTCAAATGGAAGACAACAAAAACAAAAAAAAAACTTGTATTTAAAAAGTGAGAGTGCCTCCGGCTACGGCTGCGGCTACGCTCCAAACAGCAACAACAACAAAAAAAATGCTAAACTAAGTAAGCATTTAAAACAAATGAGTTGAATATTAGTTGTAGTTGTTGTTGTTGTTGTAGTAGTATTAGCAGTAGCAGTATCAGTAGAAACAGAAGAAATCAAATAATAATGAATTCAAAGATTAAACACAGTTGTATCATCAAGTGATATGGGGTGAGGCTAGTGTCTCCAACATTTTCAGATTTCACACGATTTCTAAAAGAAACACTTCATTAGCTTTTTGGGGCTGATTCTTTTAGTTTTTCTGGTCCGCATGTCTTCCGCATTTTAAGTGAATTTCTTTTTGCCATCTGATATAGTAATTCTAGCAATCACTTTAACATTCTTTCACGAATTTTGGTTATGGAGCTTTGGCTTTGTGTATTTTTGCGAAAGAAGAAACCGTTTACCCCCCACCCCCCCTTTTTTTTTTAATTTTTGTCTGTTTCTCGTTATTCCTTTTTCTGTCTTTTTTGTTGATGACCTTTTTTAGTGGGTATATAAACTTTATTTTAAAGTTTGCAACTACTCCTAAATAAAAAGAATAAAACTGTATGTTTAATTAATCCTATTTCAACTTTCCAAATCACGAATTCAAATTAAGCGAAACAGTTTCTTATTGGAATCATCCGTAGCGATAGCTATATAGTATTATTAGCAAACTTGATTTTTATTCATTTGATTGACGTTGAAATATTTAATTTTTCGTTTTTTTTTTGTTTTTGCAAATTTAATTAAAGTAGCTCTAAAACCCGTTCATATTTGGTCTTTCCAAACAACAGTTCCAGTTTGATAGCTTTTTCTTCTATATACATAAATTGTATTAATCGAAATTTGCATGCATTCAATTTCTTCATTTTCAGGTGATAATTTTATTTAATTTATTGAACTGACTGATTCGTCAAAATATGGAATTTGCAAGGGTATTGAAACTATTTTACAATTGTAATTCGTTGGTTATTCGTTAGTTTTTTTTTTAATTTTTTTTTTTTTTTTTTGTTCAGACCAATGACCGACAAAAATACAAGAAAATCAACGGAACGGAGAGCAATAGCAGCAGGCCAGACATATAGACAGACAGATATACTACATAAAACCGGAATTCTTCAAGTGATCTTTTCGTTCAATCGAAACATTTTGCTCTTTTTGCTACCTTCGACTGCTGTGTGTGTCTGTGTCTGTCTGTCGGTCTGTCTTTCAGTCCGACTATCTGTCTGTCGTCGATATGTTTGATACGCCTACGACTATAGAAAGGAATCGAGACTTGCATTAACTTTAGTTTTTTCTTTCTTGTATTCAAACACTTTCACTTTTTTTTTCTTGCCTCTCTTTAAGAATTCTTTAACAGTTTCTTCCCCTTCTTCTTCTTCCCTTTCGATGTATGCATAAACAAATTGTTGGTGTTGGAGTTCGTTTTGTTGTTGTTTATGTTTTTGTTGCTTTTGTTGTTGTGGTTGTGGTTGTTGTTGCTGATGTAATTGTGTTAAAAATATTTTAATTGTTCGGCTTTAGTACATTTTTCTTCTACTTTTTGTGGTTTTTGTTTTTGTGATTGTTGTAATATCCAACGCGCGACGAAGCGTGCATACACCAACATACACTCTCACTCGTTCACACATGCACATAAACACACACGCACACACACAAAGAGTATGCAAAAAAACACGACAACTGCAACTGCACAAAGAGACGCATTTATCGAGTTCACGGGGGAGGGTGGTTTTTTTTTTTCTTTTTTTTTTTTTTTTTCGTAGGTACGATATTGCAATTCGTAGCCAAGCGCGCAGGCGCCTCGCACGTTGTCTCTGTAACGCGGTCTGACAAACGAATGAAACACAGAGTCATTGCTGCTGGTGCTGCCCATGCTGGTTGTGATTTCAAGTGTACCACAAGAGGGAGAGATAGCGAGAGAGAGAGCGATAGAGAGAGAAGCGGTGAGAGAGTGATAGTGGGAGAGATGCCCGTACTTGGCAGCTGGTACATACCCCCACATCTGCTTGTTTGTTGCTTGAGAGTCAAACAATGAGAGAGAGCAAGAGATGAAGAAAGACACAGCAAAAGAGAGAGAGCGGAATTTGCAAAAAATTCATAATTGAGGTAAATAAAAACAAGTGAGGCTGATGTAGGTGTAAATTCATTAGGAGATAGCCGACGAATAGTCACACTAAATAATTTTAATTTGTATATAACCCAACATTTGGGAAAAATTAAACATATTTTTGATTTAATTAGAAGAAATATTTGAAATTTGAAGTTGTTTTATCATTAGAAAATTTAACTTTTTTCACAAGGATCAATTGTACTTGAAATAATGTTTCGGCTACAGGATCTTTAATACAAATCGATTAAGGCCTTTGGTTTTTTAAATTTAGAATGTAAATTGGTTAACACTTGTATTCGAATTAGGTAGTATTGTAGGTTATATTGTAGTATCAATTTTCTTCTATTCAACAATAAATTTTGATTGAAAAAGACATTTAAATTTAACTCGTCAGCCTAAACTACAGACATATACTGTACATAGGTGTGTACGTATTTACGTATGTATATAAAAAATTTTATTCTCACCTGCAGCAATTTGGCAATAAAAATGTGCATGAATTGTAAATGATTATATACACTTTAGTAAATTAACATTAATTATAATACTTTCTTATTTTGTACATTCCAATTCGTTCTAATTATTTGGTTCGGCCATTTCAAATGCTCTGATAAATCGAATAAATCAAGCACACGCAAACTTAAGTTTATCATTATATATATTTATAAACAATATATGCAGGTATAGACATATAGACATTGTCTAATCAAGAATTTACTTTTAGTTTAGTATTTGATTCTTTTGAGATAATGGCGTCATTGCTTAAGTTTAGACTTCAAGGCAGACAATCAAGTATACGAATCAGGCACAAAATTTCTTATCTCCTGCTCTGTTTTCTTTTTAGAATATTTCTATTTTTCCATAGTCATCAATAAACTTCACCCCATTTCCTGCATAGTGTATAAACCGAAACTGAATGACCCAAAACCCACAAAAACATGTGTGAAAGAGTTTTCAGAGAGAGCATTATAAATGGAGAGTGAGGGAGAGTAAGAGAGAGTGAGAGAGAGAGAGCGAAGAGATAGAGTGGAAGACAAGACGAAATGTATGGAATCCGAGACCTAGAGACAGCTGCCGTGACATCTGTTCCTCCGATCGGATAGCGGGTTATGAGTGTTGTTGCACACAGACACACACACATGCAGCCGGTACGCGGATTAAGGAAGCAACATGTTGCATGATTGAGGAAGCACCAGACACAGCCTCCTTCTGTCTGACTCTTCTATAGCCGTATAATTTAATTGTGGATTTTTATTATTTTGTTATGCACACATCTAATGCAATTTACTCCCCTCTGACGCAATTAAAAATGTTAATGCTAGTACGTAAATTAAGTCGCCAACTAAATTAACACGAAAAGAGCTAAGCAGAAAGCCGCAATAAACTTGTAGAAACCCGTTGTACCCCAGGCAAACACATACAAAACAAAACCAAACAAAAAAAAAAATCTAAACCAAAACCAAATCTCAGCTCCATTGCCTTTTGGCGTGCAAATATTTAAAACAACAATTATTACCCGACCGACCAAACAAACCGAATCAATGAACAAACTCAGCACACCCAGAAAATCTAGCATATAAAACTAAAACGTGCCAACTTGAAAGGAAAACTCGTAAACTATTTGTCTACTGACATTTTGTTATATGGCAAAAGGCATTTACTGCAATTTGAACTTCTCCTCGCCCCTTTTTGCTAGATGTGTGTGGGTGTGGCACACACGTGCACTCAGTTAGTGTCTTATCTGCCACAACTAGTTGCACGATCTCACGAGTGGGCGATGGTGATATTAGGAAGAAAGAAAACCAAATTAATAATATTGCAATGCAATGCGTTTCATTTCTTGTAACAATTCATTGCATACTTTGTGGATGTGGTCAGAGTAAGACTTAAATTTATGTAGCATACTTAAAAGGGTAAAAGAAGATGTGACGCGCTATATATGTATGTATCTAAATCATAAAATAAAGTTAAAGATCTTATACAGATTTGTTGTTATCAACTTTCTCATGAAATTATTTTAATTAGTAGAAATTGTTGTTTTTTTTTTCTATCCTTACGATCTCCTTGACTTCTGCTGATCTTTGATTAGAAGAAATTATTAGCCACTTACCTTCCATGACATAGACAATGCTTCCGACATCTCCTTCCTTGATGATTAGATTCTTGGCTGGATATTTAACTGGATACATACAATCGACAATTTCTCGGATCTGCGTTAAATCCAAATTCTTCATGAAATCGTTATCCAAAATGGCAGCTTTGATAAGCTCACGGGAGCTGCAAGTAAGTAATGGCAAATGGACAAATCGATAAATTAAATGAAATTTTAGTTTCGGACTTTAACTGTCAATTGATTGGAAGTACCAAAATGAGCCATAAGCTCTGACTTTTAAGAATTATGAGTTGGTTCTGGCAAAAGGCCAATTAATTTTCAAGCTGACATATATAAATCGTTTTATCTGGTTTACCAGTTTTGGCTTACACGAAAATTCAACAAGTTGCCGCCGCTGCCTGCCACTGCCTCCGTTGCAAGAAAAATTGTTAGGCCACAATTGATGTTGGCATGCGCCCAATCGACCGATATGAAATTAATACAAATTTGAAAATTGTATGCTTTGGCATGACACAGTATACAACAGACAAAAGGGGGGGAGGTGAGAAGGTGTTAAGAGAGCGATTGGGGTTGTTGGGGGAGGTAAAGGGGAGATAGTTATGTTGCCAATGCCTGTAAATGTCAAATGACTTTATCTGTCAGCGTATTTGACAACTTGGCCCAGGCCAGTTGCAGAAGCAGGGGTTGAGCTTAGCTTAAGTCTGATTAATTAAAGCTGCACTGAGAGAAAAAGTAAATAAGTTCTCACTTTAGAAGGGACTGTTGAACTAATGTTTAGATAATGTGAGATAATAGATGGTTAAGTTATTGTAATACGTATTTGATTTTCATCAACTGAAAGTTTGAATGAGATGGATAATAAATTAAAGGTTTCTTAATAAAAATTTGATCTTTAATAATAAATTAAAGATGTTAAGTAACCATTAAATTCATTCCTCAATAATATCTTAAAAGTAAAATGACAAAACATCTCTGATATTAAAGTAAATCCATTTGTTTTTAAAAACCTGAAGATCAATTCTTCGAGAAAACTTTTTGTAGCAGGCATATATATACATATAAATACATATATATGCGTTAGGTCCCAAATATGTAATGAATCCTCATACTCTTTCATACACAATATTGTACCGAAGATAATCTACCCTTTTCCATTAGTCCTAATAAAAATTACCCCCTAATAATAATTTTATGCATCAATCTATCTAATTTAATGTCTCCTACTCAGACATCTATCTATAAGTTCCATACCAATATACATACATATGTTACTTAAAAAAGTTTGAACAAGAGTCATTTGAACCGATCAGTTAGACGTGTACCAATAATTTTTAAAACTTAAAGAAAATTATTTTTAAGGAAGTTATTTAAAAGGAACTATTAAATAGAAATATTAAATTCGTATTTATTTGGATAATAAATTTGTGGGAAATGGGCGCCAAACTGCTATTAAAGTATATACAAGTCATTTGTATGTAGGTCTTTAAGTAAAAATGTCAAAGAAACTCGGAAAATTGGATGTAAGAGATTTTAAGCATACAAACATTTCCTTTATGGCAGTTTAATTATATTTTTTACTAAAATAAAATAAGAACACAATTTTTTAGAACAACTTTGAAAACAATTTTCGCCATAGTTTTGTTCTCATATCCTCATCGAATAGAAGTAATTTCGTGATATTTTCGTTAAAAAAAATGCAAGTAGTAAAAACTGCCAAGATCGCAAGATTGTATCTAAAAATAAAATCTTAATTTTATGTTATTTTTCTCCTTATTTTTTGTCTAATTTAGAAACATCGGAGTCCACAATTTGAAAACATTTGAGGGTTGTTTAATGCCATTCTCATTTTTTCCATTTGTTTTTGCAAATAAGATTTATATACACCTGTCATTTTCATTGTTTACGTTACAATTTTATTATTTTTCGCCAGTGCACAGCAACCGAATGAGGCATTAAGGCGTAGCTGGGCTGTCGTCGATAATATTTTTATTTTCCTTATTTTTGGTTTTTCGGATTTTCGCGCTCACCCAATTTGTAAAAGACATTGCGCATGATCAGAGGCACTTAAAGAAGTGAGAAAACTTGGCTACCAGATTGCCCCCCAACAACCACACACACACACACACACAAAAGCTATAGGCAACCGATAAACGAAATATGCGAGCAAAGAGCAAAGATGATGAGTTCAAATTGGAGTGGGTAGTTTCAGACAGACGCCATAACACCACAACCAACCACCACCACCACTAACCACCACCAACCACCAACCACCTGTGGTGCCTGTTTGGCAGGTGGTTGCGTTTATATATGTATAGATATGTTATTTTTTTGTTGGTTATATTGGGCTATTTTTGGGTTACACCACACAACACTTACAATTAAAATTTTATAAAAACAAGTAAACGATATTCAAGTCACGAATCTCTCTCGACACTAGGAAGCGACCAGTGAAAAACTACAACAACAACAACAAAAAAAAAACACTAAAATTAAGTATTAGATTTCTCCAAACGAGTTCTCGAGTAGGTGCCCCACGGCGATGAATTTGCACCGATTTTGTTGCTGTTGTTGTTGCCTTTGTTGCTTTATGCGTAAATGCGTTTCGGTGTCGATGCCAGGCAAAACAATTAATAGCCTCAATTAGACCTACGGAGCGATATACTCATACTCATACTCATACTTGTATCCCCAGGTTGTCGGAGTCGGAAGCTATAACCATTTATATGACTATATTTGTGCGTAAATTTAATTTTATGGGAGTATGTGTGCCAAGGCATCGACAACTGCACCTAAATTTTTGTGCGCTTTTGCCTGTTTTTTTTTTTATTTATTTTTTTGTCTTTCTACCTCTCAAGAGAGATCACCCTCAAGAGTCTTTGGTTCACTCACATACATACATACATACATACATGCATACATACATACATACATATGTGTATCTAGATGCGGGTGCGTTCATTTCAACGGAAAGACAAAAATTGAAAGTGCAAATAGTTATTAAAAGCACACACACACACACACACACACAGATAGTGTACGTTGACAATAAAATGAAGTGGCTTAAGGCATTTGCTCTTTTGGTATTCCATTCGCCTTGGGTGGGGTCGATTTCTGTGACTGGGAATTGAGATTACGCCTGATATATGCGATTCGGGCCATAGATATGACTATATGATCATATTCACTGTCACTTAGCAGAGGACAATCAATGCCTAACTGTCAGCCAATAAATTGAGTGTCGATTGTATGATAATTTGATTGGAAAATTCAAAGAATGAATAAAACATTTTTAACAATATTTCATTTAGTTGCTATGATTCATTAAATAATTATCTATTTAAGCTAATAGTTTACACAATGTTATTTTAATTTATAAAAGTGCTAGCTAACTGTTGAATTTGAAATAAAACTCACGTTTTATGTTTAAAACGAAAATAAAGCTCACTACTTTAGTATTATTACACAATCGAGAAGTACATTAAGTTGCTAAAATACCTACAAATAGTTATTATACTATAAATAATTACGATTCTTAACTTAGCATTTTGAACGAATCTAAAAGGATACAGAAAATTGATCGAGTTTATATATAACTTCATATATTTTCGACCGGAAAAGGAATTGCATAAATTTAATTGCGGAAATTGCCCTTTAAGAAGTCTCGAGTGGTAATTGAGTGGTAATACGTGTGCAAAAATTCAATTTTCTATATATTCCTAATCGTCCGAGCTAATAGCCATGACCTCTGCCACTCTTCCAGAACAAATAAATTCCCCATTGAAAAGGAATTTTCCAGAAAATTGAAAATTAAGTGTATGGTAATTTGATAATGAATTTCTTCTTATAGTTTCATAGGGAACATTTTATTATTCTAAATTATTTCATTGAGTCTATTAACTTATTATTGTAGCTCACAAAATTAGGGGTTGTTATCTTTCACATTTAAATATTTAAACATAAAATTCTTAAAGATTTTAGAGCTTATCCAAAATCAAATTAAATTCGCCTATCTATTAACTATTATAATTTTGATGGGTTAACAGTCTTAACTAAAGTTAATGTATTAGATCCAAAAAAATAAATAATGTTGATTAAAAATTTGCCTAGGGAGCAACTTAAAACCTTTTTCCCTATAAGCCCAAATAGTTTGCCTCACACAAGAATAAATAAGAAATTCACAACTCAATTATCAAATATTGCATGGGCTTTAAACGACCTGATTAATTCATTTGTTGAATATCGATATTTTTTGCATTTTTATTCCCTGTTTGAATTCAATTAGTTGAGTTCTTATCTATTTGTCTAAAATCTGTCAGCACTTTCAACAGCAAGTATATATATTTCAATGTCTATATATACATATATATCAATGTTTATCGTAAACTGGTTCTCTTTTCTTTTATCGCCATTTGTTATCTATAAAATGCAGAAGTTTATTTATTTGATTTTGCCAGCTTTTGCATTAGTTGGTCTATGGCACCTTATATTTTTTTTCTTATGTTCACATATATATATGTATATATCTATAGTTATATAGCAAGTACCTTACTCATACGACCCCCTGCAATTGACAATTTCGCACAATTTTGTGGCATTATTTATTAGATGGTCACGTTGAAAGCTCCACACCAAAAAAATTCAGTCAAGCCGCGCGACAGTTGCTTGGTGTAAAATTGGCCACAAAAGACATGGACAACTTCTCCCAACAACTCCCAAGCGAACTTTTTGGTCCACCATTTGGCTATGGTTCGAAGTGTATGTATGTGGAGCACACCAACATGGCCCACGGCGTTTTTGATTTATGCCATGCAAGTGTCAAAAAATGTCCTGTTGCACACACGCAGTGCCAGAGGCATAGATTTTTTTTTGCCATAGAGATACAAGAAAAGTGCGAACAGTGCGAGAGAGAGACTTCAACCCCATTAAAAAGTCTAAATTGTTACCAGACCCAGATTTTTATATATATATATATGTTATATATATTTTTTTTGTTTTTATTTTAGTTTCTTGCGATTATGTCAACAACACAAAATTATATATGCATGTAGATTTGGCAATTTTCTAGCTTTTAATTGAGAATCAAGGAAAAGATATTGAAATATTCCACGTGTCACTAATGTTTAATGGAGGAAACATTGGAAATCTTTGAATAAATATTTAGTTTTCTTATGTTTCCCCTTCGAACAAAAGCACAGCAAAACGAAAAACAAAAAACAAAAAACAAAAAAAAAATTTAGCAAACAAACTGCTGGGACTTCCAGAAAGTGTGAAAAGTGTAAAGTCGACAGATTGGTGAGCGCCCACGCATTTTCACAGAACGAATTTCGTATTTATCTCTCTTTGTTGTTTTTTTCTATTATAAAAATTATTAAAAAATATATCCGAAATGACGCAATGAAGCGTGCTACCACCGCCAACGCCACCACCACCACCACCAGTGACCAGTGGCTGCCAGTTGGCAGGCATCGTGTCCATAGGATGACACCGATCAAGGCCACTTTTTTCTCTTTGGCTGGCGACTGTCAACAGACATTTTAATAAACGCATTTCAGGACAGACGACAAAACGCCACACAAATAGATAGAGAGACAGAGAGACAGAGACGTAGAATTGACTGTCCCAAGAGAGGGCATTGCTTTCTATATTGATTATAGATCGCCCTGCCTGACGCTAATGCTGATGATAATCGGCGGACCAGTCTATATAAATATATACTTATATGTATGTACATACTTGTGTATATGTGCATGTGTGTATATGGTTTTATACGATTCAAAATAGCTGAAAGCGAACAGCAGCAAATAAGCAGCTATTGAATTGTAATCAATTCGTGTTCCAATTTGCAAAATCTCATTAAAAATAGCGGAAATATTTGTCTTTTCTAGATTGCAATGGGAACTATATTAATTTTATGGATCCTCTATATATATGAACAATCTAAAAGAGAATAAATGTTACGCTGCTGTATCTAAATTTATGGTTTAAGGAAATAATAATGTCCCATTCCATTACATTCCACTTACAATGGATTTTAACTAAGTTCCCTATGCACAAGCGAACAAGGAAAAACTGTATTATCAAGAATTGTTTCATTCTACTGATCATTGCGTTTCATTTCATAACACACTATCCGTTCCATTCCATTTGGATTTTGTATTGTACATTATTTCTACAAGTAAAATAATACATATCGAAAGTTTTACCTCTTCTGAAGCACTAATGTTAACGGAGAATTAAAATGAAGCTCGCTTCTGTCTGTTCCATTCCATTTCGTTTCTCTTACTATGCGTAAGTCTGTCCACCTCAAAAGTATTCTTTAAATTTTTTTATTAGCTCCGTTATGGAACGGAATATGGATATTTTCAATACTGTTTTCCCCCCATTCAAAATGACGCTAAAGCGTAAGCAAGAACATCTTTCACCCCCATAATCAACCATTTGCATGCTTATCAATAATAACAATCTCAATCACATCATCAACAACATTGAAGTACACTCACCGCTCATCCTTATCATATTTGGGAAAACTGACATGCTCCAATAGCACCGATGATTCGCTCTGCGGTTCCGCTGATATACCCTGCGCTCGCTGTCTCTGAAATGTTTGACCCGATTTCCGTGTGGCTCCAGATACTGTACTTGGCCCCGGACTAGTTCCACCGGCGCCACCCGCACCGACAGTGCCACCACCTGATCCACCGCCTGCACCAGTGCCAGCACAACCTGCAGCACTGCTCCGGCTAAAGGGAAAGACACTTTGAAATTTGTCCAAATGCGATTTAAGTTCAGCGATTTCATTATCCTTGAATTGCAGGGCTCGTTGCATTTCCTGAATCTTCAAATCCTTGGCCTGAATTATTTGAATGAATCGCTCCTCCTGCGGCGTAGCGGCTATATAAGTAAGGGCAGCCGATGGATCCACCATACCCACCGGAGAGGGGGTGTCGGGCGTACAACCCGATATGCGTAGACCCTGCATTTGTTGGGCCAGGGCAAGGGAATTTGGTGGTACTGCAGAAATTGTGGGTGAATGGCACGCTGATATTGCGGGTATGGACAGTGGTTGAGTTCCACCACCCGTTGGTGTTGTTGCTGTGGGCGGTAGTTGTTGTTGTTGCTGCTGTTGATGATGGTAGAGCACCGGACTTCCAGTGGCCGTATAGAGACCTTGGGTCTGGGCTTGCAATTGCTGGAGCTGTTGATAGCGTTGCTGCAATTGCAATTCCTGTTGATGCAGCAGACTTCTGGGATCCGTATGTAGCTGTTGCAGGGTACCACTTGGTGGTGTACCATAGATAAGTGTGTGGGTTAGGACATCTGAGTGGGGTGGCGGTGCCGGCACTAAACGTAGACCCGACGAGGTATGCTCTAAACCCAACAGACCCAAATTGGCAGCTGGCAATGTGACAATTCCCGAGCCCAAAAGCTGATTCGGATTATTATTGTTTGGATTGGACGAATTGATAACGATGGGTCCAGCACCAGCGTTGTTGTTGATCAGCCCCAAGTCGCTGGGAAACTGATGATAGTTGGCATTCGGCTCCTGTTGCTGCATACTGATGGCTCTTCGTATCGGCGTCGTTTCGTTGCTCGGAGATTTTGTAGTCGTTGTTGTTGTTGTTGTTATCGCTAACGTTCGCTGATCTTCGGCGCTGCTATGACGACGATATAGACGCAACGGCAATTGTGTGAGTTTAAGAGATGGTTGTGGTGATTGTATCGGTGGTGTTTGTATTGGTGGTGTTGCTGGCAATTGCGGTACTTGTACTTTTTGTAATTGTAGTGGTGGTGGTGCTATGTCCGGTGGCTTTGCCTCAATATTATTGATTATCGCCGGTTGTAATTTCTGATATTCCGCATAGAAATGATTACTAACTGATGGTTCTGTTGATGCAGGTGGTGCTGTGGGTGTTGTTTGCAGTGGTGCATCTATTTCTGATATAAAATTAGTGCACTGTGGTTCATTGGTTTGACTTTGGCGATTTGTGGCTGGCCGCTTTGTGGCAAAGCACAGCCGATCAAAGCAAAAACGCATCCAGGCGGCCTTCAATATGAACCGCCGCCAGAAGGAATTTGTTCAATGTATGGAAAGTAGCCCTGAAAAAGCAAATCAAAAAATACAAGAAAATTTAAGTAACACACAAATATGTATATATGTATATGTGGGTAGAAAACAAGGAAAATATCATAAATTTAGAAAAAAAATATCATATAATAGGCAATATATGTAGGTACATATATTTTAATTGTAATCTTTGACTAATCTGGCTGTCTGAACTGATTTATAATCGACTTGGGGAAATTTAAAGCAACAGCTGACTGAGTGAATGAGTAAGAGAAAGAGATGATTACCACTCTCTGACAGTGAGAGAGAGAGAGAGAGAGAAAGAGAGACAGAGAGAGAGAGAGGGAAAGGGACAACCAATTGTTCCATTGGACTTTGATTGTCGTCACTGATGAATTTGAACTTATGGACTCTATATATTCCACCTTAAATCGCTTAGAAACTGGAATGTAACCTGTTTACAATAAGAGGGAATTATTTGTACTCCACATTGAATTTTTAAATTAAATATTCGTAATTAATTTTATTTAATTTTAATTATGAATGTACATAAATTTTCATTTGGCATATTTTGCTTGATATTTTTATAACTTAATAAATTATTTTTTTTAATATTTAACCTAGTGCTATTAATAACTCTTAATTTCAAATAAATTTCCTGCTTTCTACCACAAAAGATAACACGATTCCCCGTTTCCCCTTCAGGCCAAGACAATCCCATAGCTAAATGTGGCCTCAACTTGAGTTTTTTTTTTCGCTGCTTATCATTTTAGCTCTTTTTTTCCATTTGGTTCTCTTTGTTTTTTTTTTTTTTGCTGTTGTTGTTGAATTTTTGGATATACGAGTGGCACATTACATGACTTGAATGTCTCCATGCGGCGGACTATCTGAGCTAACATGACAGCCACGCCTAGCAACCCCTTGCCCTGATAACGCCTATTAGAACATTATATGCCAAAACTGAAAAAAAATGACAACGAATTGAAAAAGCAAAAAAGAAATAAAAATAAAACAAAAAAAAAAAACCGGCAACACGTAAAACTAAATAAAACTGGCACAGACAACTTCTTGACATATTTTTGTTGTTTTTGTATGTAGTACTATTGCTGTTGTTGCTTTTAGCCACGTTTAGACAATAATTCAAATAGAATGAGAGAAGCTAAAAATAAAACAAGTTGAAAACCTAAACATGGCCTGGGTAAGTTATAAACAAATATTATTAAAAAAGAAAAAGAAACAACAATAAAAACAACTATAAACGAGTGTGTCTGGTTCTTTCTTAATTCTAAGATGAAGAAGAAGAACCTGAATGAGTGGGCAAATATCCTAAGAGTAAAAGAGAGAAAGAATAAAATTAATTCATAGAAGAATAACTTATCAAAATATTAACTCAACATTTGTGGAATAAAAACATAATCTCTTCTGTCATGATTATTCATATTTGGTAATAGTCTCATAAAACGTGAAATCTACTTGGAAAGTAGATCAACATTTAAATAAGCAATTATTTAAAGCACTTGTCATGATCTACTTGAGTCATAAACTAGAACTAAATAATATCTACAGATGTTAGTCATAGATAAATACAAAGATCCTTCTCCTAGTGGATCTACTAATTCAGACAAACGTTTTACCTTATAATCTAAGATCCTATAATGGGTAGGAAAAGGCTTAATTAACCAATGGACAGTTATTATATGATGGACTAAACAATCGGGGCTAACAACCGATAGCAATACAATTCTAATTGATAGCTCATTTAAAGATTTTCATAGGATACATTACTTGCATATATCGGCCAATATATAGCCGTTTTTCCTTAAGATTTAACCAAACAATATTAAATAAGATCAAGGACTTCTAGCCCAAATCTAGTTATCTAATCTAGATAACCATACATAAAAAATGTACGATTTTTGGTTATATGTACATATATATATCATATGTATTTTGAAGGACATAAGACGTAGCGCCCCCGCTCCACTCCTCATTTTTCTATAAAGTTATGAATGTGTTGTATTTAATCTGTAGAATTGTGTTTTCTCTCAATCACACAAGTTTAAAATAGCGAATGAATATACATTAAACATACAAAGTTGAGGTGTCACTTTGCGTCCCTCTTAGAGTGGCGCCCATGGCGCGTTCCTGCTTGCCATACCCTAGTTACGCTACTGGACTAGCGTTGTACATAATACACGATTACTTTTAGTAACTTCTTTAATCAGTGATTGATGTGGAAAGTTCTTAGTTAGTGATCCAGCTTCTGCTTTAGTTAATTTCTTACACAACTTCACAGATTTCATTACTCATCTGATTAATATTCATACCTCATTAAATTTTAAGATAACTTTATTTTATTTTAGTATTTACACAGATATACAAAGGTGTATATACCTTTCATTACCCTCTTTTGTTTAAGTTACAACACCGATCACTGGAAATTGATATATAATATATGTATGTATAACAAGATCTACATATACATATGTATTAAGATCACTTTAGAATTATTGCAAAATCATTGCAGTTACACTCTAGAGATCACCTTGCAATTAAGGTTAACCATAATCTTCACGTTGAAGAGATCCGTTTTGTATTATGGATCGAAGTATTTCTCAGATTTGAGTAGAGTAATGTAGAGTGTCATCCCACCTTGAATTTTGGGCATGTCAATGGGACAAGGTACTTGATGTGAAAATGGAAATAAAATGATATTAAAGATCACATTAGATAAACATTAGCATATTAATGATTGCACAGGCGCAGAGGCAAACAGACGGCACGATTAATGGTCGATTTGTATGCCAATGTGGGCTATTTATACAACATAACACTCCATAAACAATTGGAGAGGGAATTGGCATTGTAAGTGATGGGAAACAGGGAAAGAAAGAGAGATTGAGATATTGAGACAGAGATAGAGAATGGGTAGAGTATTTCCCCATCCCTCCATCAGTTCGCCTCCCATTCGCCCTGTTGTTGTTGTTATCTGTTATATGTTGTTTGGCCAATTACCGCACTTAATTACCCGCAAATTTGCTAAATGCAATTTCTCGACATAGACTCAAAGTCAGACAGACAGACAGACAGACGAATAGATAGACGAAAAAGAGAATTGTGTGTGTAGACACTGAAAATTGAAACAATGGCAAATATTCAACCAAATTGACACAAGAGCGTTGAAAATAATTTTTTATTTATAGAACAATTGACGGGCCACTCAAAAATATATTCATACATATGTACATCATATATGCCAATTGGTCCCCCCCTTCCTCCTTCTTTTACCACTTGTCTTGATTCTCTATTTCTTCCCCCTTATTCAACCCACATGGCTTTTCAATAAAATAAAAAAAAGCGTTGTTCTTGTTGTTGTTGTATCATTGTGATCGGCAGCGTTTCTTCTTGTTTTTGTTGTGTTTGTATTTTATTTTGTTTTTTTGTTTTCTTTTTTTTTTTTTGTGGTTCCACTTAAGCACAATTTACTTGTACAATTTGTTTTCATCTCTACGTAATATTTTAAATGATTTTATATTTTTATTGTCATTTAAATGATGGCTTTTAACATTGAGAGAGAGAGAGAGAGAGAGAGAGAGAGTGGCAACTCTGGACAACACAACTTTTGAAACAGGTTCGAAATATTTTTTGTGGTTTTTTTGTTGTTGTTATTTTGGTTAATTATTTTGCGGTAATTCTTAATGTCAAACACCATGAGCGTGGCGAACAAGTCGAGGGTATTAACATCAAATCGATCGTGCCGAGTTCCCTCGAGTTCATTCATGCCAAAAACTGATAACAAGCAACAAGTGTGACAGAGAGAGAGAGAGAGAGAGAGAGAGAGATTGAGAGGGAGAGTGAAGATTGAGATAGACATAATAAATATTTATTTTAATATTGTTTACAAAAATCAAAAAAACTTTAGCATATGTCGCCTGGCCATTTAGGGATGTATGCTTGATGGGGCATGTCTAGATTTTGCAATATATATACAAAATAAAATAAAAATTCTAGACATACGACAGCAGCTCACGATCCGATCACGATCTCCACTGACACTGTGTGTGTTTGCGTGTGTGTTTGAATTTCACTTGATGACTATTAATCGCAATTAGTGTGTCATTATAATGATGATCGCGGTAGATAAACTATTTAAATCGAGGCTATTTAAATACAATAACAAAAAATAAATCAAATGACCTACATGTTAAGCGAACCATTTAAATTTTCAATTTTTGTTTAAACATATAATTTAGTTATTCAATGAAAAGACTGTCTTAATCAGTCCTTTATTTAATTTTAGATATTAATTGTCTTAAAAATATATTTAACCGGAATGTTTAAGTTTTTTAACAGATAGGAAAATTTGAATGCTGAATTAAATTATTTTCAACTCCATGTCTTTATTATTTTTTCAAAGTTTTTGCTTGTCAATTTTATTGTACATTTATTAATAATAATGTTTCAAGTATATTAACTTAAATTAGATGGGTATTCATTACCTACTTTGTTGTACTTTATTTTATACATACATATATGTGGGTACATATGTATGAATGTACACATTCTAATTCTTTTTTCTATCATTTTCAAATATATAATTTTTTTTTTGCTATTTATATAATTTTAAAATTAATGTTTCTCGTTAACTTATAGTTAGATTTAGATTTAGGCAATGCTATAAAATTCCAAAATTAATTCGCCATTATTTTCTGGCCTTACACCTGTATAGAATTTCTACCTTATCCTTACCGCTAATGCATTTGGTACATTTAATTTTATTTCATTTCATTTCATTTCGTTCCGCCTGTTATATGAAGGTTTTTTTAATTGATTGAACGTGCAGTTAATGCCAATTGGCGGCTCTGCCTTCATTTTTTCTGTTTTTTTTTTTTTTTTTGTTTGCCAATTTGCGGCTGGTGTCTCCATGGGTAGCCATAGATAGAGCTGCAAAATGGGTACATTTAATACCAGATACCAAGCGAACGAACGGACGAGCGATCGAGCAGTTAACCAACCGAATAACCAAACCACTAGACTAACTGAACAAACTACTAACTAAACTAAAATGAACTAAAACTGAAATTCAACTTTTGTTATCAGGCGATCAATTGCCTTCAACCATTCCGTCGATCGATCAAATCGAGCCAAATGAACGTGTCAGTCGGGACTAATGAGAGCATTTTGTAAATCACAAAGATAAAACCAAGGAAAAAGTAAAAAAAATATATATGTACATATATCGATATATTTATATAGTATATATACGTATGTATATATATGTCTGATGGGAACCCTTGAAATTTTCTTTCAATTCTATTAATATTGATTGTTTATGCAACATGTCAAAAAACGAAGAAATACACTTAAATAATTGCACATCTTTTTCAATCAATATAAATATATATACATTTATATATGTATATATATATATATATATATAATGTGTGTAGCCGACAAAATCCGGCTGATTCTTGTTTCAGTTTACAGAATTGACTTGAGGAAGCTCAAATGATTGGCGCGAACCTATAATTATAACATTCTATATATACATAACAGACATTTCCTATACATAACCAAATATGGTTGCCACATAACTTTCAATTGATGTCTCAATTTGAACAAAGAGAAAGAGAGACAGAGACAGAGAGAGACAGCGACAGATACAGAGAGAGAGAGAGAGAGAGAGAGAGAGAGAAATATAGATAAAAATATGGAGATAGGGGGACGAAAGCTGCTGACTAACTGCTTAATTATGTTTAAATGATTCGAATGATCCGCATTTTTCGAATGTTTCATTTTGTTTGTATTTCGTATCTTGTTGAATATCTCCTTGTCTCTTTCTTTCTGTATATCCTCCGCCTCTGTCACTTGATCTGTCGTCTGTCATGTCATGTCTTAACTGACAGTTGGCTATGCATTTAGATTTTCTTGTTGTGTGTCTTGTGTGTGGTCAACTAAGTGGCTGTCAGTTTTTTGATTAACAAATGATGATTTGCCAATTTGCAATATCCGGAAGATATCGAGAATCGCAAAACAGTTATTATTATATATAGATTATTGATTGATGAAAGATGCCGAACAAATGACCCTAAAAGGATATATTCATAAATGGCATATTTGTATGTGTATATATACATAGAAAGAGGAATCTCCTAGACATAACTACAAATCAACCATTTATAATAGAACAATATCAATTATTATTATATCAAAATTAAATGCTTATATAATCTCATTTATTTCTGTTCGCCTAAGGTTTAATTTAAAATAAGTTTAAATATAGAATATTCTTAAGTGATCACTCATCAGTGTTTATAAATAAAAGTGATAGAAGTGTCAGACTTTCTTATCAACCTTAATTTGTTTCTTTGATTTTTTTAAGCTTATCTATAATGTATGAATTTCATTAACATGGTTTAGTACTTATTTTTTTTTTGTTTTTGGCATTTAATTTAGAAGTACAACCATTCTTGTCTTTTCTAAGGATTGAGAGATGCAGTCTTAGCTAAGATAAGGCAAGCTTAGATTGAGATATAAGTAAAGCATAATAATTATGTCATATATTTAAAAATTCTGTTAACCAATACCAAGTTTGAACTAATTCTTTTCAAATGATAATTAGATTTATGCATGTAGACGCAATTGAAAAGGGAAAAAAGAACAAGTTGTGATTGGCCAATAAAAAGTTAGCAGAAGAAATTACACCTCATGAGTCGTTTTGGATTATAGAATCTGTTCAAAATTAGGTTTTATTAAAAAATGACCATATGACACTGCAGAAAGAAATACTTATATGTTCCATTTTTGCTTCGTTCTTGATTCGGAAATTCTAAATTAAAATTTATTTTCCCTTTTGAAAATAAGTTTCTTACTTTGAAAAAGAACTAAATACTCGGATTTATTCTGTAATTTATCTGTATGATATTGCATTTTATTTTATTGATTAGGTGTCAGTAGGTAGGTAGTCAGGTGTTGTCCTGGCAAGTAAAATGCAATCATTAATAATACTAAGCATATCTATAACTTTCTTTTGCATCTCGACTACAGTATAATATATTTTTTTATGATTAATGTCAAATGCAAAACAGAACTATTAAAACTGCCTAGATTTACCACATTAATGTTAAATCTTTTTCCAAGAAATTCCAAGAAAAGTAATTCCGTTTTTTTTTTCATCTTAAATTTACTCAATCAATTTGTTTTTATTTTCAGATTTTCAGATTGGAATCAAATATAAATAGTTTCCTTTTTCAACTGTAAGTTCAACATTAACTACAGAATTTCCTTTAATATATTGGTATTTTCTTAATCATTTGAGAAATGATTACAATTTAATCATAGCAAATCAATTTAATTGTGATGCAGCACCTTAAAAAGACATTAACCAGATAAGAATTAGCCAGAACAAGATAAATGTGTGTGTGTGTGTGTGCATGTACTTATTGATCCAACTTGAATAGAGTTGTTAGGATTCATTCATAACGACAATTTTCATCATTTATAGACTACAATCATTGGGTATGAAATGAGATCCATATCTGATTTTTGCGCCTAATAAATGTCAAACGAACCAAAAACAGAAATAACGATGACTTAAATGAAGAAATATATAGAATCCGATGCAGCAGCAGCAGCAACAGTTGCAAGTTGCAAGTTGCTCGTTGCATGTTGCCCGTTGTTAGATTGTTAATGTAACTGCAACCTGAAGAACTGTGTGGACCACCCCACAACTTGACGACTTCCTCACACATTTCTACTGTATTCCCTTCCTCTGTTGTTGCACCTCCCCCCACCTATCACTCTGTTATGATTTGCCGTTCTACTTGTTGTCACATGACTACCGTCGTCTGTCGTCTTCTTCAACCAAGGAGATCTTCAGCATTAATTAAAACGTTTTTTGCTCGTTTTTAATGCTTTTGGTCTCTTCTCTTCACTTGCTTTGGCGATCTTGCAGCAAAAAGGAAAATTACCCGCTTGGGAGATGCGCGACATAAAAGGAAATGGGTTCGTTTTAGTTGGATTTTGGTTACCTTTGTGAGGCTTTTATTTATTTATTTTTTTTTTTTTTTGTGTTTTGTTTCTTGTAGATGTTGCGGCTGTTGCTTTTTTTGCAGACTCGTCAACAACAATTTGCACTTTTAATTAACAACCACTTTGGGTACACGAGTTTAATTAGTTTTGTGCGTGAAATCGTTTAAAAATTCCGTTACGATATATGTATATATATATGTATATATCTATATGAACAACCGATTTAATTTACAATAATGTTTGGCTTGTTGACCGTCCGAGCGACAATTGAGAACTGAATTCAACTCAACTGAATTGAGCTGAGTAAACGAGTAAAGGAGAAGCAACGACCGTAACAGAAACACACACACACACCATACACACAACACACACACACACACGCCTATCGATAATAGTTCACTCACGTTGACTGCGGCGTCGAAATGTTTGTTATCGAAGCAGGGAAACCCAGAAGCGACACTCGTCTTTCGTCTGTCGTCTGTCGTTCGTTTCATTCGTTTTAAAATTAAAACTCGGAATTTGGCTGAAACCAGTTAAATAAACACGCACACACACACACACACACAGAAACACCGACAGACAGTCGCATAGATATATGTACATAGGCCCTGCCTCTGCTGTGATTCGTCGCCATACATTAGCTTTGGCTTCTCCTCTTGATCATTGCACACACACACACTTACACACACTCACTTGCAGTCGATTGCATTGCATCTAATTGCCTGCTGGCATGCTATAAAAAAAAAACTTTAACTGAAAAATCTCACGCACTTCCCTCAGCGGCATCATGATCATCCTCTTTGCATATTCATGAATTGCTCTCTAATCGTTTTACTTGCTAAACTTTGATCATAATTCAAGAGGATGTTAACTAAGCTGCCTTAGGGGAAAGACATCTTAATTGCCCCTGAAGATCAGCAGCTGCCAGCAAACAAATGGGCTAACAAAACTGGGGAAAAAAGTTGGCCAATTTATCAGTTGCTTATGTTTAAATAGATTTATTAGAATAATAACTGGGTCACACGTGTCGTATACTTAACAAGGGCGAAAAATTAATTACGTATACGCAGTGTATAATGTATACTTGAATATAAGAAAAATCGGTAAATAATTTCATTAAATATTATTTGGCATATGTAGCAAATGTTGTCGGTCGGTGATCGAATAAAATCGGTTGAATTAATCGGTTGAATTATATAGTAACAAAAAACGATCAGTTCAGATTTCATAAAGATATAATTTAAGTGCTTAAAAACTAAAACTAACACATATACTTAATCATATTAATATATTAATTTTGTAAAGATTATTATTATTTTCAATATATTATTTTCAGCTTGTTAAAAAGTCGCAAATATTTATCTTACAGTCTCGTTTTCCGCAAACTGCAATTATTAAAAATATAAAATTAAGAAACTATAATTTAAAAATTAATTTTGTAAAAATATCACGTTTAGCCATTTAAAAAATGCATTTAGAAAAGTTGACTAATTAAAATAAGAAATTTTGTCAACCTTTTAGCTATTCAAAAGAAGTCAAGTTGGCAGATCTGAGAAAGCTTAAAAAACTATAGCTAATTTACACGATATAGAACCATATTAAGACCTAAACACGATCTAAACTAACATTTCCATTGAGCGTTAGTGGAAATTGCTGGAATAATAAAAAATTGCCAACACAAATTATTTATATTAACTTCTCTGGACTTTTATTCGGTTCAAAATACATTTAATGTCCGATAGGATAAAGTCTGGAAATGGCTAAAAAAAAAATGGTAAAATGCACGTCTGTACACGTATTTACCATACTTTAGTTTTCTCTGCATTTTTCCAACATCTTTACTTTTTCACTTAGCCGCGATCAATTTAAATACCTTCTATAAATAAATCGTGCAAAAGTTTTTAAGAAAATTCCATATTACGCATACGCCATGTTGACAAGTTGAGACAATTTACAGTGGGTCTTGTTTCTCTCTTTTCACTGTTTTTTTGTTTGTACATTGCATGAAGCATAAATCATATCAATTACAATATACCAATATATATATATATATATATTTATGTACATATTCGATTAATGAACATTTCATCACCATAAAAAATGATTTTTTTTTGGGAATTTTTCTCATAGTTTTCACATGTTATGATTAAAACTCAAAAAAAAAATGATTTATTTAATATAAACAATATTAAGCCGCAGCATGTAAACAATTTCATCTACAGGGGGAAAGAGACAGAGAGAGAATATACATGGCGATGACTATTGGACGTGATTTTTTCGATATAGTTAAATGGAAACATATGCAATGCATGCAAATGAAAATGATCGGCTAACTGCTTTGATTGGCTAGATTTGGCATAGAGTTCACTTTTTTGGTTGCGTAAGGGAAAAGAGAGAGAGGGGAAATGATCTACAACTGCTGAGGGGGAAGTAGAGGGGTTAGGCAGGGATTGAGAATGATTCAAGTTGTTGTCTGTTTACATTTTGCGACATTGGAAGGCATATTGATAAGCCCCTCCGCTTTGTCGTTGTTTGTCGTGGTTAACTGAAATGAAGTGAGGCTAATAATTAAATACATAAAATCGTTATAAATTTATATATATATATATATGCACATATGTATATATGTAAGTGTATAATTGACGTAATCGTTAAAGGTTATTTGGGCGGCAACAGGCCAACATTTGTAATTGAATTCAAAATATTGTCTACAACAATTTATTTTTCCTCTTGTTAAATTGCAACCTGATTTGGTCTGGGTAAAAGTTGCTCGAGAGGAGGAAATATAGAGAAAAAAAGGAATTACATTTGTTATTAATATGTTAATATTGATTATCGACATTTTTACATACATGAAAACATTTATATGTATTTATATTTATATATATATATATATATATATATATTATTAACAATCAATTTAAATAAGCAAGTAGGAATTAAAAGTAAAAATTTATAGTAACAATTGTAATTTTTTTTCAACTGACTCTGTTCATGTTACAAGTAAATAAAACTATCGTTATTCGATGTGAATAAATTTAAAACAAATGACAAGAATTTGTACATAATTTAACTTGATATATCTTATTATATATCTTATCGAAATATTTTAGGTTATAGATTTTAAAGCATAGTAGTTATAGCAAATACAACGACTAGCTGCCATTTGTAATTTTTTCTCAATCAAAGGATAACTGAAAAAAAAAATAAATGTACCAAAAACTTCAAGATAAAACCTAAAAGAAGTTATCAATTACCGTATAAAATACTCGTATCTTTTTTTTGTTCTTCGTAGAAAATAAAAATATAGAACTCACTCACTCACGACACTAAATAAATAAAAAAATAAGAAACAAATAATGCAAAATTAATTAACTGATTTTACAAGCAAATGGTGCAAGATAAGTAATTAAATCTTTCCATTATTCAAAATAACCTAATAGTTTTATTTCAACCCTTCTTCAATTATTCTATTGCTATTCTCTTCCAAACTAGAAATTTAAATTTACGTTAAATCGGTTGTCTACCGTTATTTCATTCTTTTTCAAATAAAATCCAAAGCTTTCTCTGTTTTCTTGTAAGCAATGATAAAAAAAGCTTGTGTACACAACTTATTCAGCACAAGCTTTCGCTCTTGATTCATCCAGAGGTGAAACTCTACAACGAAACACACATTGATATGAAAACAAAAGTTTCCGCGCAAAGAAGAGGGGTTGTTGCGGTTGCGGGGGGAAGGGGTAGGGGTTAGGCGAATAAAATGTAACGAGTAAAAAATAATTTAAATAGAGAATAGAGTCACTTAATAAATAACTTGAATGATAGTGTTTGATGTCATTTATCGATTAAATATGATTAAGGGTTATTCCAGTTTACTGTGGATATGCACATATGGAATATTCCCAGATGTCATTTAGTGTATTTATAAACACAAACAGCGCTGTAACAACAGCTGTTCTGGAATCGGCCAAAGAGGTGGAGTAGTCAGAGAGAGAGAGTGATATATTTGTTATAAAGCTCTTAATTTGTTGGTTCATTCTCTTTTACTCATTCGCTCTCTTTACATTGATCTTTCAGTGCTAAATTCCAGAGTTTCTTATTTTCTTATTTTTATTTTTTATTGTTTTTTGGTTTGTTCAATCGAACAGGTGGGCCAACTCTTTCACTAACCTCTCGCTCTTACTCTTACTGTAGATAAAGAACTTGTTGAATAGTGAAAAAACACAACCAAAAAAACTGTAAACAAGCGAAAAATTTGCCAATTTAACACAAAATTTGATATGCAGCTTACACAAGCTTTGACTTTTTTTTTTAAATTTTTCTTTTATTTTATTTTAACAAACAATTTCAAAAGGGGCGCGGCTGAAATAGGAGTCTTTAAGAAAATCAAGAAATACCCCAAATGCATTCAGAGCTACAACTTCAAGATACCCTGTTTAAAATTGTAATTGTGTATATTTATAGCGTAGCCTGTATGAATATTTTATTTCATTTCTACTAGCAAATCCATCGACTTCTCCGTTTATGCAATTTCGATGTATTTGAATAATACTTGTTATTATTTATTTACATATGCACATCATATTTATACCTCCTAGCTGAAACCTAAAGACACGCCTCAAAAATGATCACATATAGAGTTAACTTACGTATCAAATTGGCAGATTAATTGCAGTTACAAAATGAAGATCGGTCTAACTTCGTCATGCCGAACTTTCTATACTCTATTCATTACATCGTTACGTTATTAAATTATTGTGTAGGATAAAGATCTTTTCAGGAACCATTAAGAAGCATACATAAAACCGGTATATATCTACCAAGCAATTTATGTACATCCAAGTACCAAAATTTCTTGGTCATATCGTTCTTATGAAAACAAATCATATAGTCACTAAATAATATATAATACTAAAATACTAAATATCTAATTGATAATCGCTAGAAAAAAGTTATTTACTCATTGGAACTATGTTCATATGTATATACATTGTAACCTTTCTTAACGGCCACTTGGAACCAATAAAATATTATATTCCATTTAGTATAACCTTTTTAAAGAACATAGTAATTGATCTTCCAAACTATTGGAATTATATAATTCAGTTTGATGTTTGACGTCTTTTCCACTCCCATTTGTTAACTTTAATGTTGATCGGAACTAAGAATCTGTTCCGATAAACGCAGTCAGAAAATACTCTACTTTAACAAGTAACTGCTTAGCGTGAAGTCTCACATGTTGTAATGCCAGACGTCGCGTTTTCATTAGAAATCTGGGAAAATTAATTGGTTTGTTATTTTAGCCGAAGTCTCACACAAAAGTTGCATAACTTTAGAACTTCTCCAAGCGGAATATACCCGCTATCAACCACAAATTACAGGGCATTACCATATATGTATGTATGTATCTTTTGGTAGAAAGTGTTTGTTCCTTATTTCGTAAGTTTTTGACACTATGTTTATTTATTCCAATTGAGTGAATTTCGTTCGTTTTTCGATTTTTTCGTTTATAAGAATTGCAAAACTGATTTCCATTTTCAATTTTATTAAAATGCATTGGCATAAGATTTGAAATTCTTTTAAAACCAGAGAATGCAGTCCGTCTAAAATTTTAGATAAGCAACTTGAGCACTTTGAAATAGGAAAATTCCATAACCCAGCCGAACATTAGCGACCCGTAACCGAACCGAAATGTACCGAGCTATCAATTAACCTAAATTAGTTTCAAGTATTTAGTTAATAGTTTGGTTTAATTTCCAAACATTTCTTTCAATCAACTAAGACTTTTTTCTTTTTAGAATTTAACATTAACTATATATAAAATTTTTATTTATTTATAATCTTTGACTAACCCCCGCAATAGTTTCTGTGGCTGTTTTTTTTTTTTTTTTTTTTTGTTTATTTGCGGCGCAGTTGTTGAGCTAAAACATTCGATAGCAAAAATCGACAAAAATTACTTAAACAAAATAAAACAAATACAACAAAAATAACAACAAAAACAACAACAACAACAGTAATGAAAAACAATAAATTTGTATGGCACAAAAAAAAAATTGTCAGAGAGGCGGCAGCTATTTTGCACTTTGTTTGTTTGTTAAACATTATGACAAAAATCTATAAATAGTTCATGGCAATTCGAAGGAGAGAAGAGGGAGGGGAGGTTAGACAGGCAACAAATAAGCCAGACAGGCGATCGCTTTGTCTCTGTCTTTGTCTACGTATCAATCGGCTATTGAAGAGGTTAACAAACAAGGGGAGAAAACGGGAAGGTGGAAAACAGAAGTTTACCATAAATATGCACTATATAATGCACTAAAAATTTACATATGTATGTGTATGTGTGTATACCCTTTGGCAATGGTATAATCAGAGGACGCTTTGCTCTAATTGAAGATCAAATGTGGTAATACCCTTTAATAAGCAATGAAAATAGAGTTTCGATCGTCCACGGACTTTTATTGACTCATATAAAGTTATATAGCTGGCCAATTTTATTGAAGATGTGTATAAAACTGCTTAGAACTTAAAAAAAAATATTATTAATTACTTTTTCTGCCCAATTCCACAAAAATTAATGTAAGAAAATGATTATACAAAAACGCACCGGCAGACGAACAGATGGCCTCGACTATACAAACTCTATTAATAATGCAAACATTATAATAAACCGATTTACTTGAGTATACCCTTATTTTCAAGGGTATCATAAAATAAATCAACAACAAGGGCTTTAAAGTCAAACTTATGGAGCCTTCATTGATTATTCAATGCAAGCACAAGGGCACAAGAAATAGAGAAAGAGAGCCATAAAGTGAAGAGAGAGAGAGAGAAAGAGAAAGAGTTCCTCGATTTCCGATTTTTGCTGTTGATTGTGCAATCAGCAAAAACAAATACAAATACAAAAAATAACTGAGCGTGGGCGTCAATAAATTAATTAAAGAAATCACATAAGATTGTAAACAATAATTGCATATTAAATAACTTACATTTTGATGATCGGCATATATGTTTTAATATATATTAATATCGTTTTAAATCCGTAGGAAAGTGTGAAATTCAATCGAATACGATCGATCCCATATGGAATTCTATCCGCACCAATTCGATTTTAATCGCTCCGAGATGATATACCTATCATTAAATGTCTGATGACAAGATCGGATGATCTGATTGAGAACTCCAAATTATTTCACTTTTATTTTCGTTAGTTTTGATCAAAGATGATATAAGGGGATCTATGGCGAAGAGATCTGCAGGGTTCTTTTAAGGGTAGCCCAACCCTATGTGTAAATATCTATATAAATATCTGTTCAATCCGAACCGATCCGATCCGATCGGATGTAGTCTGTCGTGAAGAATCTCTTATAAGATTCTCTTACACTTGTTTTTTTTACCGGCTTTTAAAGAATGTTTCGCTTTTGATTGATCTTCTGCGTCTTCGTGTCACTTGTTGCTTTTATTATTATTACTTTTCCTCTTTTTCACTTTTTTTTCTTTTATGTGTATGTATAAAAAAATTTTTTTTTAACAGGAAACACAAAATTAAGGCAAAAATGCAGGCGACAACGGCAGCAGCAGCAACGGCTGCGTCATCAGTGAATTGGCCTGCACTTTGTCACTTCTTCTGCTTCGTTGTTGTTGCTGTTTGTTCCTTTTGTTCTTTTGTTAAATTATTTCTTGGTCTCTTTTTCATCCGCGTGTTGTTGTTTTCACTTGATTTTTCTATGAGACATTAAAAATTAAAATGTTATTTAGGTAGGCAGACACAGGCAGACAAACAGCGAGAGAGAGAGAGAAAAAATAAGAGCTCCAATTTATAGCCCAAAGAGAGCAACAAGTTGTCATGACAAGAGTATGAGAGAGTGAATGATCAAACAAGTGTATTAGCTCTCCCGCTCTGACAACGTGTATTGTTGTTATCACCTGAAGGTAATACAGTGAAACCTCGTTTAAAATACTGACCTAAACAAGAGGAACAATGGGAAACTAACTACATATTAAATACTTTGGCTATGGTGATCAAAACAAATGAATAAATTACGTTTTTATAATAATGTATCATATATAATACTTTTATAACCAAAAAAATGGATATCCAATCGTATAAGGTTCTGACATTTAACTCTGAGTATTTCTTTTTAGGTCAAGACTAGGTTTCACTGTATGCTCTCTCTATTTATGGCTCTTTCTCTCTTTCTCTGCATAGTTGGAGCTCTGCTGTTGCTGCTTCTTCTTCTGCTTGTTTTTGTTGCTGCCAGCGTAGCGTAGTTAACTTTAACGGGCAACAACAACAACCACACGATATTGTTGCTAAAAATAGATGCGCGACGGCGGCAAGACACCAGCAAAAAACAAAAAAAAATTGAAGCGAAGGCGGCAACGCGCACAAATTGGAAAAAATTGTGTGTGGCAAACTTAACAAAAGCGACAGAGAGGGCACGAGAGAGTGAGGGCGATTGTGAGAGAGAATATTAAAATATTATATGAACAAAAACAATTTCTATAGCAGATGAAGGAAATGCGTCGCAAAAGTGCATTGTGAGCGAGTCAAAGAAAGAGAAAATCAACATCATCAAGAGAGTAAAAGTGAGCAAGGCTGCAATTGAAGCTTTGATTGATGCGGAGTTTTGCGGATTATAAGACAAAAAAAAAAAAAAAAAACTATGCCAAAAACATATAACATGATGAATGCATGAGAGAGTGGAAGGGGTAAATAGAATAAATTGATGGCTATATTTAACACAGTATTAGCAGCAATGCAAGGTAACATTGTCATTCTGATACCCTCTAGCTACTGGATAAGTCATATAAAGTATATAAAAGGCTTCGAGGTGGATGTAACAGTCATGTTTCGTTTCAATTCAGTACTATAATTATGTACATTAAGAAAAATATTTAGGAAATTTAAAATTGGAACGAATTTAGTGACACATTTCAATGTGCAGGGTGACTTTGCTGTCGACTCCCTCAGTTCACGTGCAGAACTTTTTAAAATTCAAATGCCAAACGGTAGGCAAGGAGTAGGAGTGATAGAGAATGGTGGAAAGAGGAGTAGGGGGATTGATAGATCAAATTGCAGTTTCCATGATTCGATATTGATTTACATGAAACTATAAAACGCTGTACATATGGAATCTAATGCTTGTTGTTGCTGCCACTATTAAAAATTGAGGCTAGATCGTACGACTAAAATAATAAAAACAACAACAACACAACAGCAACAACTTAGTAGAAGAGCACACAAACACAAACACGCATTAATACACTAACACACACGAACGTATCACCACGACGACGCAGCTCCAACCGCTCCAACGAACTAAACGCAACGACAGCGAGAATTAAACTAACTAAATCAACTTGAAACAAATTTTTATTACTTAAACTTTTGATAATTATATTTTCTTTTTATGATTTTTGTATGTTATTATATTTATATTTTACCGTTATTGATAATTATTCAGCCCGCGTGTACGAAATTTAAAAATGAACAAATCACTTACAGTCTGAAATTTGTAGAATACTCAAATCTGAGTCTGCTAATAAAATATGCTCATATCTGAGACTGCTAAATAACATTAACAGGTGAGTTGAGCTGTTTGCGCCAGTGTTTACGCAGTGGAAGGTGGAATGTGGGTGGGTGTTTTTTAGTATTTGAAATCAAGTGGAACAACATCACAAAAAAACTTTTTATTAATTCTGCTTTTTTTATGTTTGATCCCTAAATTGTAATATTTTGTTATATAAAATATGATATCTAAATTTAGTTGTTACTTGTCTGTACAAGTAACAGAATTGTTCAAATCCAAATTGGGCGGTCAAATTTCAAATAGTACTCAAATAGTGAGTTGAACAACTTTCTCAAATACCGGTAAATTTACATGCATTTCCCCTTAATTGGTACTTTTTTACTTATCTCTCTTTTCTTCTTAGTGGAATTCATATAGCACAAGAGGGTTGCCTGGCAGAGCGAACGGGATGCAGCATTAACAGGCGTTCTTGTTGTTGTGCTACGTAAATAGGGGCGGGCAAAACGAGAAAAGGAACAAAAAATTTACCGACAAAATGGAAGGCAAAGGAAATTTTTAAATGTTTTGGAATAAAGGTTAGACGGTATTCAAATATTATTTAAAATGGATCTGATACAGAGAGAATTCACAATAGATTAGTGGCATTAATTTTGTGTAAGAATTAAAAATAAAATAAAAGTTTTAGTCAATTGATAAGATGTCCTTAGTTTATTCCAGAAATTTATTAGTAAATTGAATGTCTAAAGAAAATGAAAAGAACAATTTTCTAATTTACTTAATTCATATCTTAATAAATATTTACTAATGTTCCACACCTGATGTTGAATAATTTTCTAAGGTAGAAATTCTTTTGCAAATTTTATGTTTTAGTTTTGATCAGACCAATCAAATATATAATATCTGTACTCTACTGTAATTTTCTCTTTAGGTGTAACAATAATATTTCCCAACATTTTTCTTCTCATCACTGAAGCAAGACACAAATTTCTCTCTTTGCCAAAGAAACGAAAAACCCGAAAAAAAAAAAAAAAAAAGAAAAGGCGTTCCAAGGAGAACCAACCAATACCCACACTCTGCGGCTCTGCCTCTGCTGACGTAAGCGTCGCTGCTGCTGATGTCAAAGCAAAAAGGAGAAAGAAGAAAGGTGACTGAAGTGGCGCTACTGCGGGTGGCTGAGTTATGGGATGAGGAGAGAGGGAGGGGGCAGGCGGTGGTGGAGAGAAAGAACAAAAAGTGAGGCGGCAGCAAAAGTTGATTAGATGGATTTCGTTTGGTTTTTGTGTTTTTAATCACACACCAATTTCATTTATTAAATCTTCGCATCAGCATTTCATTTTTCGTATTTTCTCTCTGCTCTCTGCTGCCTCTGTTCATTCTCCCTCTCATTCTCATGGTTGCTGATGCTTTCGGTCTTTTTGTTGGTGTTTGTCTGTTGTCTACCGACGGCATTTTTGTCATTTCAACTTCTCTCTGTGTGTATGAGTGTTAGCGTTGTGTTTTTGTGTTTGTAAGTATATACATATGTATGTACATATTTGTGTGTGTGAGTTGGCTTTTTGTTTCTGTATTCCTTTGCACTCACTCATTGTCACGAGCAATTTGAGCTCTCACCTCATCCTACATCATCCCCTGCCTGCCCTCCTCTACACACACACACACACACACACACACTCACGAACACACTCCCACACTCTTCTCATTCGCCGTCTCGTTCTTGCATTTTCTGTGTTGGTCCAATTGAAACTTTTTACAAAATGAAATTGTTTTCGTATTAACAATTTCATTAAAATTAAATTACTTTTATTATTACCAGAGAATGATGCTGAAGCTTTTGCTTTTCTGTTCCTATCTACCCCTCCCACTCTGGCTCCCTCCTTCCTCCTCACCCACTGTTAGCTATTGTCTATCTATGGCATAGCTTGGCATGGCGTCTGTTTTCCTCAACTGTCAAACAAATTAATTGCGCTTTTAATTGATTTTGTTGTGGGCGAGAAAGAGATAGTTGAACACACAGCCTTAGTAAGGGTGAGATAGAAAGAGATTCAGCTTAAATGAAACCAAATGATGAATATAGAAACGATCACCAAAGTTCAATCTACATATATAGAAACAAATTGGTTTAGAGAATAAATGTTGAAATTATGCCAAGAATTGAATTGAATTCTTCGAATCGAATCAAAATCAAAATTAGAGTCAAAATTTACTCCATAATCTTTTTAATCTCAACATGGGATTGCTTTCTAAGCAAATTATTACAAGGACAACATTATTATGTTATTTATTTTATTCATATACAAATATTATAAATAAATTTGGTATCGTCACAATTGCTTTAAACTCTCATTAAAATTTTCCACTACTCAACTCCCAACATATGTACTTATGTTTCCCAAGTGAATATTTTCCTAAGTTTCAATTACTGAAAGAAATCTGTTATACCGAATTCCTTCTCAAGTCACCAAAAAAGTATGCTATGAAAAACAATATATGAAAAACTGTAAAATATTAAGTTAGCTTGTTTATAACCTATAATATTAGACAAATGTTCAACGAATAAAACATTATCTGCATTTATTTTATTTACACAATATCCCCCACATTGTTGTTAACTATTCATTCATATAATATGAATAAAATGCAAAAGAAAAACAGTTTTAACATAAGTTTTATACGTTTCAATGGAAATTGTACTAACACACATTATTATTTTTTTTTAAATATAACATTTACCGATCATACAAATAAAAAGAAAATATGGTACATTTTTTTTCAGTTTGAACAAAGTTTGATTTAATTACCGAGATTTTAAGAGTTTATAAATTCGGCTTACTGAAGCTAGATTCTTCACTTTACAGTAACCAAATTTTATAAAATTGAAAAAAAAATGAAAGAGGGAAAAACTTAATATAGCGAAGAAGATGACGGTGGTCAGATAGTAGGAGGAAAACAAGAAAGAACGGGGAACAAGAACAATAAATTATTTTTGTTAGTGGTTTTCTTACACAATCCCGAACGAAAAGTGTTTTCCATTTATTAAGCGTAAAATTTAAATGACCATATAAGGAAGAAATAGAAAGATAGATAAATAGATAGAGAAACCGACACAGAAGCAAAGAGAGAAAAGGGGGAGAGAGAGAGAGGGGGGAATCTGTGTGTGATGGAGTATAGGAAATGATAGAAAGAGGAGATGAGACATTTCCACTACCACTTTGCCAGGATCCTGGGTGAAATTTATGTAATTTATATGGGCACTTGACTGTCTAAATTGCCTGCGAAGGCAGCGCCTCCAACTCCAGCTCCTCCTTCCCATCTTGGCCTTCTTCAATTGCTGATTCTCCTGCTTTGCCACTTTTTATATCATCTACTTAGCCTTAATGGCAAATAATTAATTTCCAGCTTCCGCGTTTCGTGTCGTTACGCCTCCCCTCCGCCACCGCCTCCGCCTCCGCCTCCGCCACCTCCTTGTGTGGCAGTACCACCACTTTCTACAACAACGACCATTTTCAATTTACAAATTGCTTATTTTTCGACTTGGACTTGGTCGACAGAGAAACAGAGAAAGACAGAGAAAGATAGAGAGAGAATGAATGTAAGTGAGGGTGGGATTGGGAAAGGGGTGGGGAGAGGGGTAACAGAGGAAGCAGCAGGAACAGCAGCATCAGCAGAAGCATCCAGGCCCAGTTAATGCATTTTACGTGCGGCCAGTCAGCGAATGGTGTAGAATGGGCCCCGGCAAAGGCTACGGCAATTACGGTTATAAATTTTCCAAGCCTCCATTCTCCATCCTCCATCCTCCTTCTTTTCCTTATTCACATTCTCTGCTACCTCTCTCTCTCACTCCTCCTTTTGGCACAGAAAATGGCATAGCCTCTGCGAAATGAATAGCCTGCTAAAAGAGTGTCTGGTAATGGCCAAGGAGTTAAGGGGGCCGAGAGATGTGGATGGTGCGGCGTTGGGGAGGGGTAGGGTTTTGTGTTCCGCCATTGAAATTTTATTAACTTCTTTTTTTTAGAGGAGAAAAGTTTGCTACCAAATTGCATTGCGGTTCACTTTTATTGGCCAGGCCTAGGCCCCATTCAGAGTTCTTTCAGTTTCAGTTATTTATGAGGCGACATTTCAACTTGAATTGCCCTGCCCCACCACCCCACTACCCCATCACCACTCCACCGATCATCCCTCGAATGGGCATATACAAAATTTATTGATGCCATCAAAAAACACAAAAACCGACACAAAATTGTTTATATTTATTCGTTTTGAGTTAGAGGCCGCCGCATCATCATCAATGGCCCAAATAACACGCCTCCCTTCTGTCCATTTGTCGGCCATCCTCGTGTTTATTTTTCTCTTTCTCCTTCTCTTTTCTTTTTTTTTCGTTTTTATGGCCGACGCATAATTTTGTTGAGAGCTTCAGCTCACTTAAGGCTAAAATGCCTAATAAAATAAATGGCTAAACAGAATTAGAATAAAATGCGTAAAAGGATACCAAAAAAAAAAAAAAAGAAAGGGTAAGCACCAGAAGAAGCTGTAGGAGGATGAAGAGAATATTTCAGTGTAGGCCATTTTGTCTAAGTGGATCAAAAAATGAGGGAAATAAGCAATGAGAGAAGGTGTGTGTGTGTGTGTGTGTGTGTGTATGAATATGTTCCAAAGGTAAAATATGGTTTTCGGTTACGATATCGGCTTATAACCATAAAATGTACCAAAAGGAGCATTAACTTGAATTTTTTAAACTGTTTATATATATTGAAAATATATATATAACATTTCGTTCATGAATAATATCTACTATAAGGAGTTTCAACACTTTGGCAAAACATTTATAATTTATTTTGGATTTTTGAATTGAAGGAATAAAGATCAGTTGAATTTAAAATCTGAATTAAAGGTGAGGCCTAAGTTTTATTTAAACTAAAAATTAATTAAACTAAATCAACTTTAATTTTAGCAACATTTAACAATTATTTTAGAAAAACAATTTTTTTTTCCATCTTTATGTAAAAAGGATCTAATCATCCATTTCCTTCATATTGAAGAATTTTTTTTAAGCAGAATTTCTTTTATTTCAGACCTTTTTCTTAAGTTTTTGAAGGACCTCAAAAAGATTTGGTTTTCGTGAAATTTTTGAAAAATTCCATTAACATTTTTTTTCATTTTATTTAATACGCAAATAATTAACATGAAATTTGAATTGAGGATTTTCAATTTTTATGCAGAAAATGTTTTTTCATAAAAATAAATATAATATATTTTTAACTTTAACTTTCAGAAAATACAGAATATTGACAAGTTGTGTGTTTTTGTGTTATTTAAAAAAATATATACCGTTTTTTAAACCTGAAGACAAATAAAATTGATAATTTATGTAAAACTTAATTCAGATTTGATTTAATAAAAAAATGTCCTAAACAAAATTAACACACCACAAAAAAAAAAAAGGAGGGAAAAAAAGAAGAAGTAGAAATGTGTACAAAAAAAGAACCTGTCGAAAAAATTTTGCGGTTGCGCTGTTGTTTTTATTGTTGTTGTTGTTATTGTTGCTTCTCGTGTGTTTTTCACCTGCTGCTTGGAAAATTGCTTTGGCGCCCAGAAAGGAAACTGTTCACCCCCAACCACATTTATTATTAAGCAAGTAATTCCACTAAAATCAACAAAAGGAACAAACAATTTTCGAAAGGCAAAAACCAAAGCCAAACCAAATAATATGAAATAAAACAATAGGAGAAGAAGAAGACAGGCCGACAGACCGACAGAAGGAGGCAATGGAGAATGGTGAAGGAAGAAGATGGGGGGATACATACATAGATGAGAATAAAGGGAAAATGAAATGAAATACTAATAGAACTAAAACACAAACTAATGGCCAAGAGGCGAACCAACTTACAATAGACACAAAAGTCATAAATCAGGGCGCCAATTTGGTAGAATGACAGGACTACTGCTGGCTCCTGGCTAACCCCAAGAGTCCTGCACGCGTGAAACGTTATGGGGCGGCGGGAATGCGGCATGAAACGTATAAAACGAGCAAAAGAACGAACAAACGAACGAACGAAACGAAACGAAACGGAAATGGAGCTCAAGGAGCAAATTCATTTCGTAATTGTGGCCAACGACCCAAACGTGAGAAGAAGCAAGCAAGACAGAGAAAGCGAGAAAGAGAGAGAGAGAATGAATGAGAGGATAACAATGATAATAAATTAGCTGAAATTCACTTAAAATTTGTTTCACCCAACTCGCTTACTCTCTCTCCCTCTCTCTCTCACAGATGCACACACACACACACACTCTCTCCCTCTTTCTGCCTTCTTCTTGCTCGTGCTCTGTTTCTCTCTCTCTCCCTCTCTCGCTCTGTATCTGAGCCAAAGCTGAGCTGAAAATTAATAAAAATAAATTGAGTTGTCAAAAATGATATGCGAAATAAATTCCAACGGTGAGTAATCGCAGCTAACCAAAAGGACCACCCAACGAACGGTAGTCTATCAGAGAATGAGAGAGGGAGAGACAGTGAGCGAGAGAGAGAGAGAGAGAGAGGGAGAGAGAAAAACAATGGGAGAAAGCTTTGTGCAACTTCTGCCACCTCTCTTGGGCCATTTACTCTGCTCCCCCTTCTACACCTCTCTCACTCTTGCTACCACTTAACGATGAAAATCCAATTTAAGGCTCTCACCCTCGCTCACTCTCTCTCGCTTACTCCTGCCATTTATACGTTTTCTTTCTCTCTCTATCTCGCGTGCTCTCTACGGCTAGCTATCTCTCTTTCGCTCTCTCCCTTTAGTAATAAAATAAAGTGGAGGTAGAAATTTTTAGAAGGCCAAAACTTACACCCCCCCATTCAGCCACCAAAGCAGCAGGAAAATTCAATTTTTCACAATGAAAATGCGCGAAGAAAATTGAGAAAATTGTCTTACACGAGCAGCAACAATTTCATCTCATACACATGTGTATGTTTAAGTGTGAGAGAGACACAATATGTGCAAGTGAGATGCCAATACAAGTCAATTTTTGTTTGGCCAACTCTGCGCAGGCGCTTCAATCATTTGCTAAAGCAGAAAAATATTGGGAAATCTGACAAAGGCGGCGCTTAGGGGCTATCTATACTCACACTCACAGTTACATTTAACCACCTCCCCACCCCTTAATAAGCATACACAAACACACTCACTAACGCCCATCCCCCTTGCGGCCATCTTGCTTGCCACACATTGCATTCATTCAGCCTCTGCCTCTGCCTCAGCCTCTGCCTCTGCTCGGCTGGCGCCTCTGTCAACGCAGATCTAATTTGTACGCCGGCAGCAGCATTGACGTCGCTTCTACGAACAGCGAGTGTTAGATCATTCGCCATCTGACGTTAAACGCGTTCGGTTCATATAACACACCCTCCCCAAAAGCCACAACAAAGAGCAAAACACTAAGCCCAGTATATCCCAATCTACATGCATATATAGGAAAACTGCTATATAAGAAAATTTCAGTGTTGATAATACGTAAATAATTATTAAAGCGTCGGTAAAGTGAGTTTCCAACAATCCTTCAATCTTTCATCTCGTATGGATTCCGTTTTAGTGCTCAATTAAGTCCTTGATTGACTGTGACGTAAAGTTTAGACACCTGTCTTACCCATTTTTCCCCCTCTCTCTCTCAAAAATAAAAACAAACGAAAAGACTAGCAACTTTCAAAACTTTTGAAACTTTTCAAACACTTGTAAAGTTTTCGTGAAACGCCTTGTTAGGTACCCAACACTCATATCAATATCACGTGTGTGTGTGTGCCGTGTGTAAAGCGGTAAAAGTTTTATAAAAATAAAAAAAAAAAAAAACAGAAAAAAAACCCAAGCCAAAAAATATAAAGGATAGTTTTCTTTTGACACGTTCGTAGAATTACAGCCAAAATTTTCACGGACGGCAATAAGGTGAGTTCACAGAGAAGGAAATTCAAAAAAAAATTGGGTTAAAATTAATGGAAAATGTTGAGGAAAATGAGAAAAATAAATTGCGAAATTGGATTACCAAACTCGAAATAATGATTGAGAATGTGAAACTATATTTAAAAGAAATACATATATAAACACAAAGAATCAAATAAAATATCAATTCAAAAAATGGTAATTGGTAGGAAATCTATTTGTATTTATTTCGGATTTGCTTTATTGTCAGTTTTATTTTAAAAAGTGATTACCAATTTGTTAAAATATATATTTATATTTGTACATTTATTTGGACATCGACAACGTACTTGGTTTTTAAACAATATTATTGTAAACAATATTAATGTTGATTGAAGATCTTGAATCGTTGTAAGTTAATCGAGAGGTTCATCTAAAATTTTAGGAAATTCAAGAAATATAGAAATATATTCGATCAACATAGGAAATTATTATTTATTGTTTATATACGTACATACATACTGATATTATTATTATTATTTGTATATACGCTGTAAGGGGTTTTAAACAATATAAAGAATTATTCATGTTTAAGGATAATTAAAATATACTTAAAAGCATAGCGAATTATAATAAATCCAAGGCAGTAACAACTCAAATTCGATATGTCAAATTCCAGCAAGTATTTCTTAAAAATTACTTTCTTTAGAATAGTCGAAAAACGTTTCAAAATAAGGATAAATGTTGACAATATAAATAGGGAAATTTTATCTTAAAACTAATTTGTATCATGAAAGGATTATCTGATAATTTAACTGTTACTAAGAGTCTTTAAGGCAATATTTAAACGGCTTATACGAAAGATTATTAGTAGTCTCTTTTATGAAAAACTTTTCGAAAATATCTATTTTCTAATTAAAGTTATTCAAAAGATAAAGTGAGCGTTTGGTGAAAGACAGCTTTATGAATTTCTTTGTATTTGAATCACATTGTTTGTCAAAATTTTAAGTTTTTAATGTTGATTTTTTAAGACAATCCCGGAACATATTCCCTCTACTGTAATCTACCTTGGAGAATACGGTTTTAATGTACTGAAAAGTAATTTAAACTTTCAATAAAGTTCCCTAGTTTCCAACAGCGATTTCTATTAAAGTAACTTCAATGCGATTTTTATAGATCTTAATTCATTTGAGAATAGAGACAAAGATAGATGAATTTGTTGATTTAATTTTACTTGTAGGAGAATATAGATATCTAATGGTAAAACTACAAAAACAACATTAATTAGATTTCATGCTATTCTAAAATTCTTACCAAGTCCCTAATAAATTGTCTAATCCTGCTTAGAAAAGGATCTAAGGACTTCCTTTTTCATAGAATCTTACACTTATTGCTCCATCATTCCACTTTTTCTTATCAAATCCACATCGTTTAAGCATTCTTTAACATATAAAATTAGATTCTATCCAATCTTACCAGCGAATCCTTTTTTTAAATCAAAAACTCAAATACAAAAACCTCACACACTTACACACACACACACACACACACACACACACACACAAAAAAAGAGTTTTTTCAACTTATAATTTATTTAGCAGCATTTTAATTTGAATTAAAAATTTCTTAATGACATCAAAGGGGAAAGGGGAAGTGGTGAAGTGGTGTGTGTCGCGGAGAAGAGGAGAGGAGAGGAGAGGAGCACAATGTGTGATAAAAATCACGAAACACAAACCTCAAGTGTGTGTCGAAGTATACGAAAAAGTTCTCAAGTGTTTATTCTGATGCCTTTCCTGTGAGAAATCGCACAAAATTTGTTAGCCAAAGACACTTTAGCCATGGCAAAAAGCGAACCGTGAACTGTGGAATGAATGGAGTGGATGAAGGATGGAGGATGAAGGATGAAGAATGGAGAACGAAGAAAAAAACTCAGAACGAAATGAAAACTGAAAGGATTCAAGGAGTCGCACAACTGTTCCTTGTCGTTCGTCTCCTTCCTTAATTGGGGAACAGACCAAAAGTTGATCATTCTGCAAATGCAGTTTGAATAATTGATGGATAATTAAAAAGAGTGCCGAATCAATGCGGTTACCCTGCCCCCCTCATTTTCCCCTTATACCTCATCCAAACAGTTCAAGTCCGACAAGGACAAAAATCAATGGCCAATAATTTGCCAAAGCGAATCCCGAAAAACCAACAAAAAAAAAAGGGGAAAGAGATTGGAAAAGAGATGGGGGGACAAGGTTGCCGGTGGCAAGCGAATACAAAATGAAAAAAAAAGACAGCAACGAAGTTTCAAATTAAATTGATCAACCGCAAATTAATTGGCTGCCATGCAAACGTTGAACGTTGGACGCTTCAGTGGATGCCCCACTTCCACCACGCCGCCACCCTCCTACCATAGAGACTTCTCCAATTGGATTCGAACTCCATCATCGAATGGAGTTTTGCTCTTGGCTGCTGCTGCTGCATTTTGCTATTCAACTCAATTAGGGGGCATGGTGGCAATGGGGGGCAATGGAGGGGGAAAATGGAGGAGGAGCTAAAAGCTAAAATACAATTTGGCGTATTTAAATTTAGCAAATAGAATTATCTTTTCCACATAGATACGGTTGTTGTTGTTTTTTTTATTTCCTTTTTAAGGCTAAGGGGAGGGGAATGGAAGGGCCAGGGGATAGGTTAGGTTAGTTGCCATGTTTATTGATTGCTTGATTAAATTGAATATCGAAATTGAAATTTATTTTCGTATAGCGAATCAAGTTGGCCTAATTGATGGAAATTGAGAAATTGCTTAGATGGATGAAATAAAATCGATTAATAGATTGGATGATATCGTTCAATAAATCGATGAGTAAGGCTTAAAGTTATTATAATATATAGAAATTGTTCAACGTGAGGTAAGGGAAATCTTCATATGTTAAAGCGTCTATTGTGATTTCAGATAATATCTATTTAAATCCAATCTGGAGATGAGGTTAAAAATAATTTCTAAGAAACAAAATGTTTGACAACTGATTCAAAACGTATGAAACAAAAATATTTTGAGTACAAAGTTTATTCTATATAAAGACGATTCCAAGTCTGGTTGCTCCTTTAACACTCTTGCTGCTTATGGTTTTTCAATATAAACTGAACTTGAAAAAAATATGTACAGGGCTTATAATACATTATATTGGACACAAATATCATGAAAATATGCTTATGTGACTTATGCAGAGATATTCAATACGTATTAGAAATTTAATAATTTAAACAAATTTCTATTTTGAATCAATTAGCAAAATCAAAATTTACCAGCTCATATTTATTAAAATAAAAAAAGGGGAACTCCAATAGTAACAATTTTCCATTCGAGAAAATAACTGCTGTATTTATTGATAATTTGAACATTTAATAATATTCATAAATGAATTCAATTAATTCAATGTTGAAAATCAATTTCACCATCAAAAAATTTGTCATTTCTTGTTTTAATTATTTAATCGACCCCCCATTAAGGCCAACTAAAATTTATTCTCAGAACAAAACCCGAAGAAAAACCTTCTCCTCCCCGCCTCCCATCACTCTACCTCTTCTTCTTCTGGTCTGTTTTTTTTTTGTTTTCTCTCCCTCATCTATGGATAAAACAATTTGCTTTAATTAAACAGAAAATTCAATCAAAATATTTATTATAATAAAAACGAAAAAAAAATCATGCAACAGCTAAAAACACTGCAGGGAGATCAGTTGTATTCAAAACCCACCCATTCCCCTTCATCTTCTCCCTAGAATGCGGGCGGTCTCCCCTAAAGATAAATATATTTATATATATATAACTAAAGGGTTGACTCTAGCGCGACACTTGGACACGGATCGAGTTGAATAAGCAAAAGAGAACAAGTCAGCGGGTGCATAATTCAATTTACAGCTGATTTTTTGCAATGTAGGTAGATTTCGGTTTGGTTCCTCTACAAGTAGGAGGAGGATGATGCAAAGGAGGGGGTGGCCTAGGGGTAGGGGTATGGGTGAGGATGGCTGGCATCATTTTAAGTTGAGTCTAGGCGCGAGCCAATTGACACAATCAAATTCGAACCTCGCAAATTCGCTTAATGCGCCGCGAGACAAAACACACAAAAAAAAAAGAGCTAAAAAGTTGAGAAAAAAAAAACTGAAAAACCAAAAACCGCAAAACTGCAATCAGCACTGATACCTTGAATATACAGTGGAAATTGGCTAAAATGAAAGTTCAGCAAATTCAATTATAAACGGCAGAAAGTGAAATTTAAGTGAACTGAAAAAAAGGTAAAAAAATGTTTGCTTCTCCAACCTTATATCTTTTCTATTTGGAATATTTTGGTTATAATAAATCAATGAGCAAAATACAAGAATATTTTCTTTCTTCTCATTATTAGTTAAAGTTATTATTTAACTGATAATGAAGAGAAAGAACACATTATTAAATTTGAAGACATTAAAAGTAAATTGTGAATATGAAGTTATATATAATAATAATAATCCAGACAATAGTAGAAGAAATATGTATATATTCTGGGAATCTTCGTTTTTATATTGCACTAAGATATGTGCATATATATAAACATATAAAATTCCACTAAAGTTTTTTTAACCAAAGGCTATAACTTTGATATTTGGATTACTTTAATCAAATTAGTCCAAAATGTTAAGGTATTAAGATAATTAATCTAATATAATAATCTCTAATACAATTAACATTTCTTGAGACTCTTGCTCCAAGGAATGAATCCATCACTATATATCCTTTACATGCATATAGTTTTAGATTCAATCAATCGAGGCTTCACTGTCAACTGAGCAACCTACTCAATGTCTACTGAAAATCATTGCAGTTGGCAGACCTGCGCGTCAGTTTACATATATCATTTGATTATTCTAAAAACGGATGCACTTTGCTACAGTGATAACCTCATCAAATGAGTATTCCACTACCACTGCGCCACCCCTCCTTCGTAGCCACTCCCCTTGCCATTCACCACCTCCACTCGTAGTATCACATCACCTCAGTTGAAAATTATAGCGGGTTTAGTTTTTCCACAAAAACAAAGCCACACAAGGAACAAAAAACCAAAAAAAAAAAAAACAAGTAAAGCAAAATTCTTTTTTTTTCTTTGTATGTGTGTGTGTGTGTGTGGGTGGGCGGGCAGACAATTTTGCAAATGCGTTTAAGTGGCTCTAATGCCAGCGGGATGGGGATGGGAGTACAGAAGGAGAATGGCAGTTGATGGCAGGGAGCGCACGTGGATAGATACATATGTAGGCATAGACATAGGCATTGGCATAGACATAGGCATGGGCATGGATACGGGGCGACATATGGGAAATGAACTGAATGAGTTGCCAGTGTCTGGTCTGGTCTGGCCTGGCCTGGCCAGGTCTGAGTGTGGAACTGCAACTGAAATAGACAACAGAAATAGAAGCTGGCGAATTATGCCAGTTGAGTGTCTCGTTTAGTCGCGATTTTGGCGAGTTGGCGAGAGATTCAGCCAGACCGATAAGTCTATTAGGTACGAGGGGATCTTCTAATGACGTTATACGTATGACCTTGGCAATTACAGGATGGATAAAAGTGTGTGTAAGAGATAGAAAGAGTGAGAGAGATAGAGAACTACAATGCGATAGCAAAATGTGGGTTAAGTGTGGGTGGTAAATGAGAGCAATGTGAAAAACAAACGGGCAAAATGTTAAGCGAAGGAAAAGTCAATTTTAATTCGTTTTTCCAATGAATGGAACATTAATTTAAAATAAAAATTATAGCTATGACTTTTCTCTTTGTCAATTTAAATACTGATTAATTTATATATAACTTTCTCAAGTTATTTTGCTCCTCTCTTCAATTGGAAAATAAATAAAACATTACGAAATATTTAAATATTTCATGGGTTTCTCAACTAAGAAAATTATATTTCCTGGACATTATTTTTATATAAAATTAAGTACCTTGAAGCAAAGTGTGATCCAACTCGTGTCTAGCCAACTTTTTTACTGTTTATTTATTTTAAATTGAGAAACATACCAATAAAAATATTTTGCTTAAATTTTCATTAAAATGGAATAATACAGAAGATTTTGTCTGTGCATAATAACATACAAAATCTTGCAGAATTTAAGTCTTTTATTGATATCTCAATAAAGTATTTTTTAATTTTATAAATTCTTACATATAAACATATATGTACATAAAAGAACAAAACAATATGAAACTAACGATTTGCATTATCTTTAAACAAACAAACTATTTTTTAGCTTAATAATCAATGAATAATATTCCCATTTAGGAATAACCAAACTCTGATAAACGTTATATAAAATGGAAAATGGAATGAAAAACAAAAATTATTTTCAATGTAGTTTTAATTCTGAATGTTACCTCAGAAATTGCATAATTGCAATTTAGATAACATGACTGATCGTATCTCTGAGATTTAAGATGCGTAATTCTATTTTAATTTTTCTATGAAGGTTTTTGAGTTTATCTCAGACGAGTAAATTGCGGTTTCGTGATGGAAAAAATAAATAAGAAAATATTAAATCAGAATATTTTTATAGGCAAAGACTAATACATTAAGTATGGAGTTTTAATATATGTTTTAAAATAAAATAATAATTGAAAAAGATATCAACTTTTATTGCGTTTCATCATGCGAAATTTCGGGCAAGGTAGATACATTTACATAATACATTATAAAATTCAATACATATATCAAGTATTAATAAAAATAATAACTATAAATTCATTCTGAGAACTTTCGATGATAGATTTTACATTCTTGATTTCTTTGTCATTTCTCTGAATTGTTTGAGTGGAAATGGAAATAAATGGGGAAAATTAACTCAAAATTAATTAAAACGCATCAAAATGTAATGCAATTTGCAACAGGCGACTTCACATTATGCAACAGCTGCTGCTATATAAAAACTCATATAAATATAAATTAATAATGTCAAACAACAGCAACAACAACAGAAACAACAAGAACAACAACAGAAACAACAACGAAGCGAGCAATTGCATTAATTGAACAAACAACAAAGTGGGAAATGCGAATGCATTTCTCCTTCTCTCTCTTTTTTTTTATCTATCTTCTCTCTCTATCTGTCTGTCTGTGTGTCCGTCTCTGGACTCGGATGATTCCCATATAACAGCATATATGTATATGCATACATATATACCTAGATATATGAATATGTATGAGGAGCTACTGCTACGATGCCAATGCCAATGCACTTTTCCAAACAAAATGCATTTTGCAGACCAAAAAAAAAAAAAAAGAAAAAAAAAAGTGGAGAAAAAAAGGCAAACAAATTATCAACTGTCGCTTGATTAATTTGAATTAACCAAATTAAAAATGAAAACACAAGTCAATCAGCCAGAGCAACACCCAGGCAAATGAAGGATGATGGAGAAAGTGATGGAATTGGGTGGGAGATGCGGGAGAGGCGGAGTTGGAGATGGAGCAAGTACATGAGAAATGGGGGGAAAAAAGTAGAAAAGATATGAAGAGAGAAAGCGAATGGAATGAAGATTGTTTAGAACTGATTGTTAGACAATGCACAACATTAAATGCGACTATAACTGTTATACTAGCAGTTGTGCTAATTGTTATACTAACTGTTATGTAAAGTTTTACACAAAGTGTGATACGAATACTAATGTTTAACTACTTGTTGTAATATCACTGACACTAACTGTCATACCAACTGTTATATTAAAGGGATTTAGGACATTCACAAGGTGCTTTGTACCTGTTCAGCCTTAATAACAGCTGTGCTGTTGTCATTATATATACATATGTTATATTCAATTTCATAAGTGTTATACCCAACGTTTAGTTATCCTTTTATTCTCCCTATTAATGTAATAAATCATAATCTTAATCATACTGATTTATCTTGTCTGAGACGCTTAAAGCAGGCACATTTTAAGCTTATTTTCTGGCACTCCTGTTCTCCTATTATTACCATTATTAACTGCAAACTTACTATATTTAATACCTGTCGCTAACTGTTATACTTTCTTGCTTATACCATTATGCAAATTAGCTTCGTAGCCCACACCATTAGACAGAAATAATTGCCTACTTTTAGGCAGGGTGTTTGGCTAATTTCTCACACCTTTATGGCAGAAGTGTTAACACCTGGCCAGCTTAAATTTACGTCTATGTAATGCGTGACAAGTTTCCAATATTCTTGCCACACTCTTGTTGTTGTTGGTGTTGGAGTCGTTGATGTTACTGCTTCTGATGGCCAATTTTGGTGTTGCATCTGTCGCTTTCTCTGTTAGGAGACCAACGCCAAGCCAAATGCAATTATCCAATTGCACGAAATGCGCTTGCCAGAAGTGTGTGTGTGTATCAGTGTATGTGTGTGTGTGGTGTAGACAATGCAAAACCCATACATAGATACAAGCAAACAAACCAAACAGTGTTGTAAGTGCAACTGGACTGGATATGGAACCGAAACTGATGGCAAAATGCCGGCACACGCGAAATTCAATTAAGTCCGCACTAAACAGCGAAACGATTTCAAACGGGTAGTGGAAAATGAAGAGGGGTACGGGGAAGGGTGGAGTTAGAGGCGTATGGGGGAAGTAATCAAGGGAGAGACTGGTTTATTTGGACAGTATGAGGCGGATGTGAAATCTGTGTGGTAAGCCTTTGTTGTTCTGTGTAGCAACCAACCAACCAACCGAGTTTCCAGTTAGGCAACTAGTTTCTATCCGAAAAACGGTGAAAATTCAATCAGAGCTCGAGGATTAGCCAGTGAAAGAGTGGGGAGAGAGAGAGAGAGTGAGAGAGAGAGGACAAAAGCGTCAGGCAAATTGTATTTGAAGCTTGAATGGATTGGAGCCCATAGTGGATGGAGTTCTAGAGATGTAACTTTACCCCACATAAAGTTTAAGATCCGATTCAATTTTAAAGGAGGATTGTAATCCAAAATGAAATGAGAATTACAAATTTTTTTTATCTGCTGAAATTATATAAATTGCTAGCTAACTTATATTATAATTTATATGAGATAATGTTTTTGAAAGTTTCCAGACTGAACTTTGGAAATGTGTTTTAATCGAATAGATAGATAAAATTCGATTTATAATATGATTTAAGCAAAATGTTACGAGATTTCGATGCAAATTCAAACTATGTAATAAGCCTATATATTTCAATATTTTTATTAAAATAAAAAAAAAAGTATTGAAAAAATTGTTAAAAAAGTTTATAAGTCGTTTTCGCTATGCCAAACAGTTTATTTTTATAATAAATAAATTTGCACCTAGAAAATTGTATGAATCTGTGACGGTTTCTTCAAAGATCTTAGATAATTCTCTTTCCAACTTTACGATTGTCCTTAAGGATATTATTAAGAATGATCCAAACATAAGATTAGCCGTTTTTACTATATTGAAAAGCATTTTTCCATATTATACGTTCAAAAATTGTATTTTTCTTTATGCAATTTTTAATTTCTCAACTTGTCATTTCCCCCAAAATTCATATATTAATGATGATTCTTTTCATGCCCATTTCCATTTTCCATTTTCCATATCCATTTCCTGTGTTATAGATCAACACATTTTCAGTTACATTTCAATTGCAATTAAAATTCAAAAAATTTTGTTGCCCCCTGCAACATTTTAATTTATTTGAGTAAATTTGTTAAAAAAAAAAAAAATAATAAATAAATAAATAAAATAGAAACGTAACGAAACGAAAATTGTATGAAAATTTTATTTATGACTCGGTTTGGTCGTGTGCTGACTGACTCTCTGTTGTGTCCCATACCGAGGTCCAATCCATCCACCCAACCAACAGCCACCCCGTGTGTATGTGTGTGTGTGTGTGTGTGTGTGAACCACAAGTGTTAGCATATCATGTTACAGACTATTTCCGCCAAATTTACACACGCAAAATAATTTAACACTGAGGATGGGGAGAGGAGATTGCGGAGAGGATTGGGGGGAGGGGGACAACAACGTGGTGGAACCAGCTGGGCCTCGAGAGTTTGTCCCTCGACGAGCGGCGCCAATAAATTTCCATTTAGTGTAGAGGACATCATGAGGTAGCATCATCACCTGGTCAGGGGTGGTGGTGAGCGGTGAAGGAGGGGGAGGGGAGGTGGCTGACTGGCTGGATGGGTCAGGCGGGGCATTCCATTAGAATTGTGAGAATTTGTAATTTTGCATAATTGTTATATTTGGAGTCCGTCGGCCGCAAAACTCATTTGCCAAATGGAAAATTGCCATTTCGTGTCTAATGTTGCACATGCGGCTCACAATTCCGAGTATTCCAAGCTCCAAGCTCCGAGTTACCTGGCCAAAGTTTTAGTGCCATCAAATGTTCCAGTGAGAGGAGGAAGGTGGCGGAAGAGGAGAAGAGCAGAAGAGCAAAAGGGGGTAGATGAATGCCTGGCTAACTAGTTACTGGTGTTGTTAGTGAATTAATTTCCATTGAATAATTTATGCTGAATTATTTTCGGGCCATATTAAATAGGCACTAGTCCGTATTCAGGATCCATAGTCATGGAGGTCACACATACAAGAGGGGAAATGAAGTGAGGAGAAGGTATATCAGTAGAGCTTTGCGGTGTTACATACCAAAAAGAGAGCGTGTGTGTGTGTGGGTGAGAGTGTGTGAGTGTTGACTGGCCCATGGGTGTTACTTTTAAATCAAATCAGAATGCTATTTCTGAAATTGATTTTTGAAATTTTAATGCCCATAAATCGAAAATTCAAAAATCATAGAGTAAATTAAACATTTTCAAATCAAAATAAAAAGCAAATGAAATTGAATCTTTTTTCGTATAATTCCAATACTGATGAAACTTTATAAAACTTTGAAAAAGAATTTCTAAAAATGTCTGTTAGAATTGTTTTAATCGCTGAGTAGGAATACCAACTGCAAGAATAATCTGTTGACCATATTTGGATGATTTTCCACTAGTTTATTAAGGATCTAAAGGGTTTAGTTTTAAGTTGTTGTTGATAATGGCAAATTTTGACATCTTTCAATTTTAATAACTTTCAGATTACAGTAACATTATCTTGTTAAAGAAGATTAATCCATTGAGCTGAAATTTTATTCCCACCAAGATCTCTTACATTTACTTTCACTTTATTGTTATATTCTTTCATTGTACGATCTATATCTTTAGGAGATGGTCCCTATTGGTATGCATTTCCCATACCACCCAGTAGCCTTTCTTTTACTCTTCCCCTAGATGTTTTAGATGTGACCCTGTGATATGATGTGATCTGATGTGATGTGATGTGATGCATTATGCATTCCTCGACTAATTAATATCTAAGATGATGGCCTAGCGCCAAACGCAACTGGCCCAGTGGCCACTCACTTACTGGTAGGGATGTCAGTTCATCAACATTTAGATCGACAACAAGAAACAGTTACAATTCTTTTTCTGTTGCGGCAAATGCAATTAATTTAAATCAATTGATTCGTTTGAGGACAATTTAATTGTATGCACGACGACAGCAGAAACTTTTCTTTGACTGAATGCAAGAAGACACAAGATGCAAAGAATCGAATCGATGCGAATCGAATCGTAACACAAATCGATTCTATATATGTAAATAGTATGTAAATGATGTCGATGACGATGATGATGATGCTGATGATGTGATGATGATGATGATGATGATTATTATTTGTCATAAGGCCCTGGTAATTGTCTTTAATTGAATCGAATTGAGTTTTGAGTTCTTCTGAACAGTGAGTTCTCTCTCTCTGTCTCTATCTCACCACCTCTCTTTCTCTCATTCTATCTCTCTCTATCTTTGGTGACATTTTGAGGTGCATTTTCTGTATAAACTGGCGTCGCCCAGGCGAGCCACAGCCCGCATTTTTCTTCAATTGAATTGTATATTTAAATTACAAGTTTCAGTACTCTTTTATTTTTTTTAGAATTTTTTCCTTATTTCTTTTTTTTTTTTACGTGATTGGCAAGTAAATTAATAAAAATTACATGCAATTTAAAAATGAATCTCTATATCAGTCTCTGTCTCTTTTTTTCTTTTGTTTTGGTCTTTACAGCTCGGTCCTGCAGCTGCGGGCAGAGGAATGTTTTGTTATCAATGTCCGCCCGCCCTGCATCCCTGTGGACCGCATCCACCAAGGTTACCAACATTGGACTATCCATTCGCTGCAACGCATCCATGTAAGTATCTTCTACACACAAAATACATATATATCTACATACATACATACAGACATATATGCATAAAGGGAGTAGAGTGGAACAGATGGAGGCTTCGATTAAATCTTTGTCGGACGACTGCTAAAAGTACAATTCGAAATTAAATTTTAGATAAAAAGCCAATGATAATCGCTTTGTATCTTCTAGTTACATTAACGAATTATTCTATTAACAGCACGAGGGTTAACAAATTGAAGGTGAAGGGAAAGGGGAAGGGCAGGAGAAGGCATGCATGGAGGGGGATGAGAATCTATCTTTACTCTCTGCTACAGATATCAGATTTCACGGCCGCACATGTCGAGAGTTTTGTATTATTATTACTTTTCCCTTTTTATTTTCTGCTCTTTTTTTTTTTTTTTTTTTGTTTGCCGAAAAGTTTTATGGCAGACCAAAAGGGGAGGGAGGGTTGCCATGTCAGAAATTATGGTAAAAGTAATGAATGACTGACCGACTGAAGGTTTGGAAAATTTATATTCCTGCTACACCAAATTATGCTGAGACTAATGTATCGAAATATATACGAAGAAGTAACTAAAACCTAAAATATGTTTGCCCCCTCTAGATTTCATTATATTACCTCCCAAACTTTTTAGCCTTCCTTTCGCTTACAAGCTCATAATAAAGTTTACGATCCTTGTTTCCACTAGTGCTGGACTACTATGAAATTTTCAAAATACAGTGTACAACACTATATATGTCTTACACGTTTTATCGACAGAGAACACTAACGAGAGATGACTCATGTAGATCTCGATCTTTGCTACATCAGATCTTCATTTATATGCATTGAACTCCGAGATGGACGACTTTATTGCAGTTTTTACAGTGGTTTTATCATTCTGATTCATAAAGAATAAAGTAAAAATAAATAAAAAAAAATTTCGATACAAATTGAGATACAGATTAATATTCCCGCTGATCATAATATTCTCGCTCCATCATTTGTTTTTAAACATACAATTTTTTTTTATAAAAAGGGAATTTTCATACATTTTAAAATAGATCCTTTGAATGAGGTATCGAAATTTAATCGCCCATGTTCAGTTCTGTATATAGAATCTATTAATAATTTATATTGATGATCGAAGTTGCTAGATGTAAAGTAATGATATTGACAATGTTTAAGGAACTTAGAAGTTGGGATCTTCTCAAGGTTTAAGAAGATCAGAAGTAGACCTATAAATGATAATACATAAAAGATATATTGTTCTTATATTGTTGCAATATATATATATATCGATCTATATACCCATCATAAGCATATGCATTTAATATAAACCTTTTAGTAAAGAGAATTACTTTTTGGTTGTAGTTTCTTTATAAATTTTTCCTCTTCCTCCAAATGTGGTTTTCCGTCTTTATTTAAGTCTTTAGATGGCATTAAAACATTTGCCCTTCTCTACTCACGTTTTTTTTCTTCATATTTTCGTAATTTTCCCCGTCAATTTGTGTGTATAAACCAAATTAGAGACACCTGCTTCTTATTTCTTCATCTTTTGATTCTTATTGGACAAGTGACTTGAGTTACAGTCGAAGAAAAATTCTGTCATATTGAATAAGTCAAATAATAAATAGAATTTGCACCTTGATTAGGATTAAGGATGAAAGCGAGAGTCCAGAGAGATAGAGATGGAACAAATTATGGTAGAAAACGTGCATAGCTTTACGTGTACTTACATTTGGCCATGCATTATACATAGATAGATGCTTGTGTGTGAAAGGGGAGGGATGGAGTGATGGTGGTGGTGGTGGCATGCAGAAGGGCAGCAGGTGGAAGTTAGGCGGCATTCACTCCCTCTTACAACTTTGCCGTCTTCATCGTGGCTAATCCCATTAGATGCCGCTTTGAGCCGGCAACTTAAATGCGCAGAGCAATTTATGCGACACTTTTGGCGGTGCCTTTTATAGAGTTTCTGTCTCTCCCTCTCTCCCTCTCTCTCTCTCTCTCTCATTCTCAGTCTCTCTGGTTCAAAATGAAAATCAATAAACTATTTCGTCGGCAGGTGGCACTTTGATTTTGATAAATGGCCCTGACGAAATCTGACGAAAAGTCACACACACCACTCACACACACACACACACATGCACATTGGTTAGTCCCGTGGCATACAACACACTTCACATTCCAACAAAAAATTTGCATGCCAAAGCATTAACGCTTTGCCCGCGATAATTGCATGAAATGAAATCCCAAAAAAACAAAAAAAAAAAAAATCCAAAAGGAGATATAAAAAAAAAACATTCAAAAACATTCGTAAAAAAAGTCAGCCAACTTCAACCAATTTCAATTCCAATTCCAATTGGAATCTCTCACTCACTCACTTTTCTGACACGTTCACGTTTGCTTGACTTTGCCTTTTGGCCACTCCTTGTGCCCAACACTTCCCCCATTATATCCCCCCGATTATCGATTGAGCGGCAGTTTTTTTTTTCATTCGTTCTGATTCAATTATATATGTATGTATATACTTATATATAGTATATTCTCTGACAGAATCACTCAGAGGCAGCGGCAAAGAAAAGTTTAGCAATCGTAGGAAAGAGAAGACAAGGGAGACAAAGAATTGAAGTAGTGGAGCAAGAGTTGAATTGGATAAAGGAGAAAAAGGAGCAAATTACATATAAAATTGTGGCTTTACTTATACTAAAAATCAAATTTAGCCAGTATTAAAATGTTTAAACGAATTCATAGAAACAAAATAAGGTAAGCAAACCAAGTTGAGATTATTATAACAATTTTTGTAGGCACGATAATATTATCCATATATTTTCACAAACTTTCCCATAGGGAACTTCTACATAAAGACATTTTCCATATTATGAATTAACTTTAGCTTTTATATATATATAATGTAATTTCTTTATAATGATCTTTTTGGTCCCTTTTCCATAATGAAGTTTCTGTCTTCTCCCGTCCGAATTCATTATAGGGACCTACGACTATATATAGGTATAATATTATAAGATACAAAATTCGTATTTATTGTATTGAAGTTCTTACAATAAGATCTTGCATGTAACTGCCGTTTGCTCTTACTAAATGACTTCCATCGAGAAGGAAGTACATACTATTAAATAGAACATCTTTCATAATATTTAACTTTGAACGGGCTTGAAATATTTTGCCTTTCCATTACTTCCACGCTTCAACTAGTTGGGAATTATAACAAATTAGTTTGCCATATGTCACATCTAATATATATCTAATATAATCTAATATAATATTGCCAATTTTCAATGTTTTTATTAAAATACTTATATTATAGTCATATGAATGCTGATTTGTTCATAAAACAATATAAAAATTTCAATTAAATGTAAAATAGCAAATGTTACATTTATTTTACGAAACAGTTAAAACTATATTATAAATCAAATATCAAAAAAATAATATATATGTGCCCCCCCTCAAAGGGAAGCAATTTGTGAAGGTGATTTCGAAAGGAGAGTGCAGATGACAATTATTTTTACTTGATTCTATGATCGAATAACCAAAATGATTTGTTCTAATTATATTGTTCTGTATGTGGGAATTTTACAAAGTAACCGATTAGATATTCGGTTACGATAAAAATAGCTTTACTTGATACTGAGTAGAATTTTAAATAAGCTAAAAGTTCTCATAGAGAAAAAGTAGTTTGAATACATTTTTAAGTCTAAACCATTTTAATCTCCCTTCGACTCAACCCTTCCTACCTTTGGGACGTAACTGACAGCCACTCCCACTTTACTCTCAATAACAAATTCCTTTGCTGAAAGCCAGCAGCTGTTGCCCCAAAAATTGTTGGCTAATTGAATTTTCTAGCAGGCAGAACGCCATTTTGTATGCCATAAAATATTTTATAACCACGAAGAGAGACGAAAGGAGGTGGAGGGGGGAGGTGGCAGACGTGTTGGTAGAAGGCAAAGGCGTTGACAGGCCAAACTTGACCCCAAACAGAAAAGAGATAGAGAATACAGATACAAGGAGAAAGGCAGAGAGAGTGAAAGAGACTGAGATAGAAAGAGACAGAGAGCAGCAACCAAAGTTGAAAGTTTTTGCCAACCTTTTTGTGCTATTTGCTTCCTCCTTTCTTCTGCTTTTGCTTTTGCTTTTCCTTTTTCTCTTTTTCTTCTTTTGCTGTAAAATTAATTTTCAATTTGATTTTAAATAAATAATTAGGCTAGCAAATTGCAAAATTTAATTTGAATTTCTCTGCTTCAGACCAAAGTCGCTCGTTCTTTTTCTCTTTCTTTCCTTTTTTTCTCTCCCCCTCTCTCTCTCTCACTCACTCGCACAAACGCACAGTTTTATCTTTCGCTTTCTCTGTTGTTTGCCTGTTGTCTGTCTCTTTCACTTTTTTCATGTTGGTTGTGTCAACTTTTTGTTGTTGAGCGGCAGCTGTTGGGCGGCTTTTGCTCTAATCCGATTAGCTGAAATGTTGTTACTTGCCATTCATTTGCGCCAGCAGGGCTGAAGGTCAGGTCAAACCCTCACTTGTCGTCCCCTCCCTTCTACAGCTACCCTTTTCGTCCTTCAACCTGCTACTGTTCCCTAGAGATTTCATATAATGCGCACTAATGTTGTTTTCTCTCTCTCTCTCTCGCTCTCTCCCTCTCTCTCTGTTTCTCTCTTTCTCTAAAAAAGAAGAATCATGGGAGAAAACGAGTGGGTAGAGCTTTATATAAAGTGTCGCTATAGAGAATGCAGCAAGGGGGTTAAGAGAGGGGTACATCTATTAATATTTAATTATGAAAATAATTAGAAAATGTTTGCAAGCAGGTAAACATAAAAGTAAAAATATGACAAGTTTTCTTCACAAAAATGAAGCTAAAGTGAGGCAATCAGAGACCAGATCAGAGGTGCTACAAAAAAGGAGTATACACTGGAAAAAAAACTAGTTGTAGTATTACCCGGAAAATAAAAAGGATTCGAATTTTATTTATCTGTTTTTTGGAAAATGTTTATTGACTTACTATCAATCTAAATTGAATTCTTTTAACGTTGAAAAACTTGACATAAATAACACATGTTACCCATTTCTAAGCTTACATTTCAGATCAATCGATTATTTTGATTTAATTATTTTGTTTATGGATTTGTTTTATGGATCAATATGCTACATTCATGGAAACTGGAACATTGCTTTAATATTCTAAAGTTTTCCTAAGTTTTCATTCATAAATCAGCTTTTAATATAATGATATCACGATATATATTGATTATATATTTTCACCAATTCCTTTATTGTTCAGGCGACATTAAGTACATTTTTTAAAATTGAAACAACCAAGAAAGAATTTTGTTTATATAAAGTTAAATCTAAAAGAGAAATATGTTTTTTTTTTATCTTTTACATGACAAATTCTATACAACTATTTAAATATTTTATTGGCTGTTTTTTTCAGTGTATTTGAACCACTTTGAGTATAACAATTTTCAACTCTTCCTTGTGTGTGTGTGTGTATGTGTGTGCTCTCTTTTGCTAATCGAATTCTATTTTTGCTAGCCAATAATTGCTGCAAAATGCAAATGGCAAATGGCCTCAAGAACGTTTCACAAAATGTTCCTAATACTCAGTAGAGATGACTTCCTCCCCCCTTTCCCCTTTTCCTTTCTAACCAATTCCATAGAGTTGCATAGAGGTCCAGGCCTGACCTGTGCTCCCCTGTTCCGTTTCGTTCCGTTCTATTCATTTCAGTTCAGTTCAGTTTAGTTTAGATGAGTTCAGTTCGTCAGTAGCGGGCAATTAGCACAATTAGGTTTCGAGTGCAAATCCCAAAGCGCACTCTTTCCATCTCATTCTCTCACTCACACATTCACTCATTTAGCCTCAATCTCCACTCTGTTTCTATCTATCCATCTATCCATCTATCTATCTATCTGTATCTGTATCTGGTTCCAATAAGAATTTCATGCTGAAAGCTTCAGCTACTTTCAGCCCTCTCACATGGCCAGAGTGGTAAAGAGAGAGAGAGAGAGAGAGAAAAAAACATCAAACGTCATAGAGCAACAACAACTCAACTAACCGCACTTGTCAGGAAGACAGGATTAACAAATCCTTGTTGGCAAATTGATTCAAAAAGTACGCAAGGGTGGCGGGCCAACACAGAGAGAGAGAGAGTATGTCAAAGGGGGTGAAAGAGAGGAGAAGAGAAGAGAAAGGAAGGGAGAAAAGAAGAGCAAAATCTTTCTCTTTCCCACACAGTAAGTGAGTCTGCCTCGTTAGCTGCTGTTGCCGGTAATGGGAGATAATTCAATTTTTAAACATTTGGTATAACAAGCGAAACCATCATTAAGGGATTTTCGGTCTTGGTCCTGGCAATCAGACAGAGTCAGAGGCAGCCACAAGGACGAGCACCGAAACAGGCGAACAGGGAAAAGCGACAGCTGAAGGACACTGCATAGACTGAGGTAGACAGACGAACAGTCAGACAGACAGACTGACAGACAAACATAACCAAAATGTGTTGAGTCTGATTCCGTAACTGTCTGTTCCTTGTCTCCAACAATAAGAAATCAATTTTGTTACAAATTTTCATTTAATTTTCACTCTATAGTTATTCTCTCTCTCCCACACTCTTTGTTTTAGTTTTCCCATTCTCCCAGGTTCCGGGTTTCTACCTCTCTTTTCTTTTTATTTTTGGTTTCAATTTCAAGTCCCGACACGCGTTTGGAATAAATATTTTGTTCTTCTCGTTTTTTTCTATATTTTAAATTAGTTTAGCAATTGAGACATTTCGAATGGGTGGTGGGTGGTTGGGTGGGTGGTTGCTTAAGAAGCGTTTGTCAACTGCCACAGCTCGTGATATCCGAGCTGAGTATTCGAATCACGATTTAAGAAATTGAATTAGCCTATGCAAATTTTAAAATTTTTGATTTTTAAATGATAGCAAAAATCTGAGTTAGCAAGTATATAAATTAAATCAGAAATGGATATTCGAATGGAATACTTGAGTAATATAAATGGGGATCGAAAGCAACGATTCTTGGTTTATATTAGGAATGTTCTAATATTGAAAACCTCTTTAAGATCCAAGGTAAACCTTCACTTTATTTATACCTAAATTAATGTCATTGGATAGATATCAGAATCATGTGATCTCTTGCATAGATTAGGTTCTTCTTAGTTTTAATGGATCTTTAATTCGTTCTTTGCAAAGGAGCAATTAAATATAGTTAGTTAAAGTTTTAGGAGAGTTTGAGGCAAAGTATATATTTTTCTACTTATAGTTTAAGCAAATTGTATATAAACATTTGTTTTTGCAGTGTACCGACGACTATCTAAACGTAATGTGATTCACTTCAACTCTTACACCTTCACAAATACAAAACTAAATAAATAAAACTTAAACTTAAATTATTCCGACACTTTTATATCGGCTAATGCCTCTAATTCCTTCCTTTTACTTATATGGTCCGTTTTTGTTTCTTCTTGTCTTATACCAGATACCAGCTACTCGTATCATCCTGCCATACATGATGAGACCTTTGTCCGTCGCAAACAGCGACGAAATCGCACCACTTTCACCTTGCAACAGGTAAGCAACACAAAATAGAAAATAGAAAATAGGAAAACGAAGAAGATGATGAAGAGCTAAAAGTGCAAGAGTTTAGTCCTTTATACTATTTAATTTTTAATTTCAGCTGGAGGAGCTTGAAACGGCATTTGCCCAAACCCATTATCCGGATGTATTTACTCGTGAGGATCTAGCCATGAAAATCAACCTAACTGAGGCACGTGTACAGGTGAGCAAAAACAACAACAATAAAACTTAACTTATATACATATACACGTATATATATAATTCTTCTCTGTGATTCCCCAAAAAAAGAAAAAAAAATAAGGAAAAATTATGCAAAATTCGAAAAGGTTAAAAAAAAAAAATGGAAAGGAAAGGGCAAAAGTTTAAGCAACGAAAATAAAAAATAAAAAAAAAAAAAACAAAGTTGTATCAAATTTCTGTCTAAAAAAAAGAAATGGAAAAGAGAGGACTACCCTAGTCCAGTCACGCAGCCTGATCAAAGCCAGAAACTGTGTGAGCCCCCTACCCTTCTCATTCGCCTCCCTCCACACCACTTTCCTCTCTATTAATAATGCATATGCATGGCGAAAACCTAAGGCTCAAACCTAATGCAATAAAAAACTGCCTTCAAAATGGAATCAAAAAATGAAAAAAAAAAAAAATATGGAAGAGGAAAAATGTAAAAAGAAAATGTTGTATATACATTTTCAATGACGTCAAAGTATGCAAAAAATAAAAAATAATAAAAGAAAGCAAAACTTCAGGCAAAGCCTTGACGGGCTAAAGGGCAAAAAATAAGGAACAGAAATTGTTCATCATCATCTTCATCAACATCAAAATCATCATTATCTTTATCTTCTTCTTGGTTATTCATAATAAATCAAATTTATTTTTCAATATAAGTACAGTTAGATAAAGAGCCACCAACAAAGTTGATGATGATGATGAAGCATTTTATAGAGACTTAAAAGCGAAAAGGCACGGGCGAAAAGAAGATACTAAACAAATTTACAGACTAAAGACATATGGAATAGAATAAATGTCGGAGCATTTTCCACATTATAATATTAAACAACTTAGAAATTTTGTCACAAAAACAAAACAATTTGAAATGCGTCGTGTCCAAGTAGTTTCATCTATCCTGTTTCTCTTATCCTTGATATAGATTGTAGAATAAACTAACTCTCAAAGATAAGAACTTTGACATCTTCTCTATAAGGACAGTCATATAAGGACAGCATCATAACTCTATTAGAACTGTCTTAACAAAAAGTTCTTAAGTAATAAATTAAATTTTAGATGATTTAAATTAAATGTTTAAAAAGATTTTTTACTTTTAAATAATTCGTTTCTTACCAATAAATTATCTTATATTCTAAGTTTACAAAATTAAAGGTTTTTCAGTTATTTTTTCGATATCTTTTAATAGATTCACTTCCAAATGAACTTTTGCATTCTTTTTACATAAATTTATTCTTATCCACGCAGGATGTTTCATTCACTCAAATTGAAACGAATAGAATGACAAATTGTCCCACTGTACATTATGATTAGGCTAGTTTTATCATCAGTCACATTTTGCTTGCATTTTGCGTCAATTGTATCCAAAATTAGCCAACCTACGCCATATAACTAATCTTGGCATAAGATTAGCTTTGTTTCTATGCAAATTGCATTCATTAGTGGTTAGACCTTATCTAAAGCTGAATGCTGAATGTTGAATCTTGAATACTGCTGAATGAATGTTGAGCTACATTTGTCAGATTAGAGCACGGAAACCTGACAATTAGCGGATCTATTTCAACCACATTCAAGTTGTTCTTCTCGTAGGTGGGTGGCATTGCTGTCAGGCCACTCGAGCACGCAGCAGCATGAAACAAATTATGAAATGTCTTAATGAGGATGCAACACTAACTAGACACGTTTGAAAGCTATTATAAAACACTTTGGTGGCGTTAGGCGTAAGTTCTCTTCCTAGACTAGATGGCTATTTCCGGCACAATTAGCATCCAAAACATCCAACTTAACTTCGGGAATCTCTCTTTGAAAAACTCAGTTCTTCTCGGATTTGATGTATCCCAGTTTTCCAGTTTCCCAGGCGTAATTTGATATTCGAGTATAGAGCAAATTCAAGTGCGGTAGCTATAGAATATCAAATAAAGTTATATGTCAAATGTCCAACAATGGGACACTTGTGGCACTTGTGCCACCAAACACGTGCTCCTGTCAAACTAACAAAATTACCAGAACAAGTCAAATCAACCAACCCTCAACCCCTGCCGCCTCCCTTCCTCTCAAAGAGACATTTTCAACCTGTCAAAATTTAGACTAGGAATACAGGTTCAGGTCTTTAAATGATCGGAAAAATGAGTGAAAAAAATGGACAACGGGCAACAAAAACACAAAAAAAACAACAAAAATTAAACCAAAAAAAAAAAGCAAAAAATGGTCTGGCCAACGACTTAGTCTGGGATTTCGATAATGGAATGAATGCCAAATAAAAAAAGGAAAAAATATAATAATTTTTATATACATTTTGATGAGGGTAAACACATCGTCGTCGTCGTCGAACATTGGCGACCACATTTTGACACAACAACGGGAAAAAAGGCGGTGGAAAATAAATTTTATAATAAAATTTGTTATGTATTTCGTTCGGTTCGTTTCGCAATGTAACCTGATATGTTTGGCATTTTGTTTTCTCTTTCCTCTTTATATTTTCTGCGTTTTCCGTTTTTTCCAACTCGCTTCCCCTCCTTGAAACTGTCTGCCTCGTCTATCACAAGGTATTTTCCAGTGCAAAAATCATTTACTTAATGTATATCTGACCCCCCTCCTCCTCCTCCTTACATAAAATGTATCTGAGCTTAATGGTGGATTTTTCTGTTTTTGGATAAATCTGCATCGTTTGGGGAGTTCCAATGAAGCGCACACAGAGAAAGAAAGAAAGTGAAAGAGAGAGAGAGAGAGACAGAGACAGCAAGATAGCTTACCTGTTCAAGAGACGAAGACAAAGTACTTTGAAGTTGAGCCAAGGCGATAGGAAAGAGCTTGCCGATAAGTGATATTGATTGATAAATTAGTAAGAATTTTAAATGGAATGCGGAAATGAAAGTGATTTATTTAACTTAAGAGAAATAACAATTTTACATTTATGAGAAGTTTCATTAGAATTGAATTTGAATTTCTAATAAAATGAGATATTGTGTTTCTCACATCATTATATCGTAGGCTAAATAAGATAGACATACCGGAAATAGGTAAAAAATTATTGTTTCAATATGAATTTATTATTTATACTTCCATTTTTAAGCAAAAAGAAATCCTAAAAATAATATAAAGATGACGACAACTAGTCCAATAATTTGCATTTAATAAATTTTGAATACCCCTAAAATGAATGCCACCTAAAACTGAAACAGGTTATATCCATATCGCTTGACTTTTTTGTGGGAAAGGAAAAGGTCTAATGCGACACTAGAAATCTTCCAATTTACCTTAATATCCAGTTTGTGTAATACTACAACAATAAACTTGCAAAAGTATCTTTAAAACGTTTTTATTTTAAAGAAACTCTCAGAATTTCATCATTGCCAAGTTAATGCAAACGAATCTTAACCAGTTTTAGAACATAATATTAATCAAGTTATTTACTTAAGGAATGAATTTAATAATTTCTTTAAAATAAAAGAATGTTCTCATATTTCTTGGCGAGTCAAATAATAAAGAATATTATCATTTAAATTTAAAGGAGTACATAATATTAATCAAAATAAAAAGTTTTTGCTTGGATATTCCCCAATAAATTAAAAAGGAGAAGCATATTAATTGGGTGATATTAATTGATTTATTTAGTCAAATTTCTTAGACTTTGAATTTAAAAATATTTTAAAGTTACCTATGTCCAAGTTGGAAAACTATTTCAAATTAAAAGGATTGTCGTTTTTACATATAAGATAAAAAAAACTTACAGAAAATCTATTTTAACTTAATTGCTTTCAGTTTTTTTTTAGCTCTCAATGTCAGTTTCCATTACAAATATTCAATTTGTAATATTATTAAACATTTATCATAGCTAAGATATTTAAAAATCATTGCATTTACTTAAATATTAATTTTACCCTTTAATATTTCTACATTAATTTCAAATAATATTTTTATATTCCCTTATGGAGGGATTTACAAATCGAAGAACTAAAATAACTTCTCATTGAATTTGTCGCAGGTAGTTGGGATAAATTGTTATTTGCTGATCCCTTCTACTCATATTTCAATAGATTTTCTCATACATATATAACTAATTCGATTAGTATTAATGTTCATGGGGCAAAAACCAACATAATTCCACAACAGCCACACCCACTACACGTACTACTTGCAAGCAAAAAAAAAAAAGGGGGATAACGGGTATAAGGAGGAGATGTGGGCGGTGGACATCATACCCGCACACATATAATGCCAATAATTGATAATTTATTATAATCACAAAGACCAAAAGCCAAGAGAGAGAGGGAGAAAGAAAGAAGGAAAGAAAGGGGAGAGAAAGGAAGGGGGAGAGTAAATTTCCCATCATCAAGTCCAACCATAAGACTTTACCGAACTGCAAGACTTGAGGATGTTGGCCCTTAGGCGTAAAGGGGTGGTGGTAGTCGACGGGAGAGGTGGGGTGGGGGTAGTGGCCTGTCAAATAATTGCATTTGCTTGAATAATCCTTTAATGCTGATCCAAGTTGATGGCTGCTCGGAGAACTCAGAGGAAACTCGGGTCTTCTTCTCTCCATAGCTCTTTTGCCTCAAGGCGTCAGAGAGTTGAATGGTGAGTCCGAAGGGGGTGGTACTCCTGGTGGTGGCGGCGGTAGTGTTGGCTGTTGCGGTAGCCCAATTATTGTTTGCTGCGGCCGATTTCCCCCCTCTTCTTCAATTTCCCTCGACTTCGAGTAGTGCAAAGGGTTCGGTACGAGTACAAGTTCGATTCGTAGGCCAAAATGCGTTTGATATTAACACATCTGTTCATTCATTCCACTTGAGTTGCTACCTCATCATCATCCTCATCTTCATCATCATCCTCATCCTCATCCTCATCATCATCATCATCATCATCATCGTGGTTGGGTGTTTGCATTGAGTGTTTCCCGGCAAACTGTGCGCCTTGTTTGCGGAAGCTAATGGTGCGCACTTGTCCGTAATTACCCGGGATCCGACCTCGTCCTTCTGCTCCTGCTGAGCTGAGAGTTCCTTTGCGTAATTCCCCCTTTTTTTTGCGTTTTGTTTTTGCTTTTTATGGGTGATGTTTACCTTTTGTTCCCTGACATTGTTTCCTCTTATTGCGTTCTTTTTTTTTTTTTTTTTTTTTTTTCGTATATTTGCTGTTACAACTTTTTGTTTGCTTTCATTTTCATGGTAAATCGGTTTTGATAACTTGTAACCACAAAATTTATAATAGGTATATGTATATCGAAACTCTTCTGTTTATTTTGTCAAGTATGTTTCCATTTTTCAATATATTCCATTGTTATAGAAATTATGAGAATTTTGTTCAAGTATGACGCCTTTGGGCGGATTTTATTTTGTTTTCTCCTTTTTGTCATTGAGTAAATAAATTATATATGAAGTGGGTACTCTACCATGAGATTAGGAGGAATGGGATTGGAATAAGTCCATAGAGGTGATAGGGTTAGTTTTAAGATGATTTCGAAATTTACACGATATGAACAACAAAAGCTTTTGCAATTAGTTGTGAAATGATTTACTACATACTTTGGGCTTAGATAAAATGATGGTTATCTAATCAAAAGTTCAATTGTTACAGTTTCTAGGATAAGACAAAGAGACATACATATCAGAAGAAAATACCATACAAATTATATATTATTTGTCTAAAATATTCATGAAAAATATGATGTGTAAATTTTTGTTTTCAAAAGTAAATTAAAACACTAAAAAATTGCTATAATATTTGCCATTAAACATCCATTTGAATGTTGGTAAAATGGATGAAAGAAAAATTTATCTTATTTAGTATTCAATCTAATTTGCCATAAATATTACATATATTCATCATTCACATGTAAAAAGTGCAATATGAATCCTTAATGAGAGTAAAATAGCCTAAAAAATTGAAAGAAGTCTTTGAGAATAATATGATTATCTAAGATGGAAATGTATTAGTAAAATATCAATAGATTAACTGCTGTGAATTAATTTGTAAGCCTATATAGGCACTTAAAGCTATTCTTAACTTAATCTATATGCGTATATAGAAGTACATTTTGGAGTTATCTTTGAACGTTTAAAATTCAAATATTAAATCTTTGATTCCATTTTCTTCTTTAATATTTTTTATACATTACAAAAAAATTGCTATTCAATTTGATTTTATATAAAAGATGATTCTGGGTAAAGGTAAATCGATTTGCTTTCGCCTCCTAAAAGTATGCACCGCAAATATGCAGAAGAGAAAATAAAATATTTAAAGAGAAAATTTTCATTCGTTGCTTTAGCAATTTTTTTTTTTTTTTCCTTAATACTGAAATCAATTAGAGTGAAAAAACAACATAATTAATTTGCCCAAACAAAATGTAAGAGGAAAAGCCAAAAGCTTCCTGTCTGTGCTCCTCCTTACCCGACCGAAGTTTTCCCCCTCCCTTTTTCCAGCTGTTTGGTTTTTGTTTCTCTTTCCCACTTTTATTATTTTTTTTTTTTTTTTTTGGCAATTTTCCGTAAGCCTTCGGGAAGCAATCAAGAAACTAAACCAAGCGAATTGAATAAATAAGAAACACGTTACTTGTGGTAATAAAACAAAGCAAAATTGTGCATGAAATTATGATTGGAGAGAGAGAGAGAGAGATGCCAATGAACAAACGAAGAGAGGTGGTGGTGAGGATGTTGAAGTAGCAAAAGGGAAGCAGAAATACATAAGTAGGAGTATAAGTCCTGGTGGAAGCAGACAACACACACACTCATACGTACACACTCACACACACACACACACAATTGTTTTTCATTATTCAATTTTTGTCATAATAACGAAAAGTTCCCTTACTCTCTGACTGCTATATAAACAGTTATCTCGCTCTCTAGCTCTCTCCCTTTCTCGCTTTAACAACTGCCCTAGGGGTAGGTACGAAAAACAAAAAAAAAAAGGAGAAAGACAAAAAAAAAAACATAACCGAAACTTTTGCCCAGCCATATTTTATTGGTAATGTGCTTATGGCATAAATATTGTATTAAGTAACTGGTGGGCGTCACCACCAACAAAAAAAAAAAAAAGAAAGGAAAAGAAAAAACATATCAGGAGCGAAAGAGATGGAAGTATGAGAAGGAGTAGAGTAAAACTCTGGGGAAGTTCCGACGAGACTGTATAGGAAGATATACATATATATACACATATAAATATATATATATATATATATTTGTGGCATGTGGGGGGTGTTAGCTTTTGCCTTTTGGGGTTGGATTGTGCGCAATTTATTGTTTGAGGTGTGGGGAGCAGTCTTCCTCTCTTTCTCTCCCTTTCTTTTTGTATATGTGTGTGTGTGTGTGTGTGTGTGTATGTCTCACTCAACATGGCCACCATGACTGGAGGCAAAATATGTGGAAATTGTTTTATTCCTGTGCCGCCTCCTTGTGATTACAATGCGAACTTTTGCACAATGTCTAATTTGAATTTTGATTAGGAAATTTACTTACATACACACACACACACACACACACACATATATACACATACATACCCAGACAGAGATAAGGGCGAGAGGGGGGGACTATACAAGATGGCGCCTCTAACAAAATCCCATTAGGGCGAATCAGCTACAACCGGAACTAAAAACAACAAAAGGAAACACGCGCGCATAAGCAAGCAGCACCAAAAGGATATGCCAGACCCAGGGCCCCAACACCAGGACCAAGCACATATACCAAACTGAAACCCAAACCCAATCCTATGCATTGTCTTGATTGTTAGAAAGTAGGAAAAGCCAAGCTCATTAGATCCAGTTGTGTGTGTGTGTGTCTGTTTGTGTGTGTGTCTCTCAATTTAGGCGCTGATTACAGGCCAAATTTGTTTTGCCAGGCAAAAATTTGGAAAATCTGATTTTGTTTGTTTATGTCTTAGATTGGGAGGGAAACACACACACACACAAGGGGAAAGTGGAAAATTGTTAAAGTTTTTGAGGTGGAAAATATCTCTTCTTGTGTGCAATAGAAAGTTTTTCAATTTTCTATTCTATTTCGAAAGCATGGAAAAAAACACGAGTAACGAAAAGGAGAGAGAGAGAGAGAGAGAGGAGAGAAAGGGAAAACTTTTGGCTTCTGGCAGTAAACATAATAGGACATGTGGCAACATTTCACATTTCCTTTAAACTTTCACAATCTCATTCATTTCTCTTATCTGTGTCCTTTTCGACATTTTTCCAGGTTTGGTTTCAAAATCGTCGCGCAAAATGGCGTAAAGCGGAACGGCTCAAGGATGAGCAACGTAAACGGGAAAATGGCGAAAGTAGCAGCTCATTGGATAAGGTAAGAAATTATGTTACTTACGAAAGGATCAGCTCGTTATTTAGTTAACTGAACTTTTTTCTTTAAAAGAACCGATTTGTAGTTCGGAGATCGTAATCTGTACCATACGATTAAATCGATAGTAAGCAGTTAAAAACCTTTTCGAAAGGATTTAACCAACTATAAAGTAATCTGAAATCCTTAAAATGATCTAGCTGCCATAAATTTGATTTCAGATTTAGCAGTTTAATATGGTTTATATTCGTAATAATCTCGCGGTAAACCCATTTCAAAAAAACCATTTAGAAAAATTAACAATAACCCAACTTGACCCTCCCCCAAAACCTTAATAATATTTCACATGGGAAAATTCATAAAAAAAACAAATTATTTTTGGGATTATATTGTCTTTATAAACAAAACGAATACTCGGTATTTCGTATCGGAATTAAAACCGTTGTGTGATAACAAAATGATTGAAAAACTGAGAATTTGTCATATACTAATACTACACAATCTTCAAAAAAAAAGTTCCCGGTTTACAATGGACAAGGAATGGATTGGATTTAACGTTGGAATTTGCGCTTAACTGTTTGCTGTGTCCTGGTCGCTGGCTTATTAATTTGCTGTGTCCTGGTCGATTGCTTAACAATGGTTCGTGTGGCATTTTTTTGTAATCTGTCATAACGATGTTGCAGTAGCATATGCCGCTTACGTTTCAATATTGCAGAAAAATTGTAGGCAATCTTGCGACCGCGTCCCAGAATGCAAGTGTTGCAGTTCGATGTGGCCGGACATGGGACTCTGGGCGGTAAACCAAAATTATGATTTTTAAATATGAGATCGGCCCTGCATCGGGATATATTGGTGGAGGAGCAGACACGTGATAGCATCTTATGTGATATCAGACTATTTGTACCGATATAAGGTTGCCATACGCTATTCCGACGCCATGGTAAATATGCATCACTTGGCATTGTCGTTTGGACCACTCCAGATTCTGGACATTCTGCAATGGCCACCAAAGCTTCCAATTGGTCATTGGATACTTCCGAACATGTTGAGTCGGAATTTTCCGGGTGGGCACCGCAGGTGCAACTTTGTTGGTCACTGCAAATGGAAGATTCCTCATCGCCACAGACAGAACATACATCACAACTGCTAGAGGATTGTGGATTGTGGCCACTGCTAATCGGCAATTGTTCCCTGTTAGTGATTGCAATTTGGGCTGCGCCATGTTGAAACTTTCCAACCATTCTTCGGCAATTAGCCCTTGTCGATCCTCGTGGTCCACTTGCCCGAACTGGGGGAGGTAGGATGGCTAGAACTTTTCTAGTCTTTGACGGCATATCCACACCTCTCCAATGTAATGCTCCCGTCTTGGAATCAATCCTTAAGTTAGATAAAAGTGCCAGTGACATATTCTCCAAAACATCTTGGAGCACTGCTCGACCAACTGGCCTACAGAGCAATCCCATTAGAACGTTTGCCTCCTAGTAAAAGGACATCCTTTATATATATGTAACCATTTTTCTTTGTGCATTTTGCAACACTTACCGCACACATTCGTCTACGAATCATCCTTGTTCTTTTGAAATTGATAGATTTATACATTTTAAAAAAAGAAAAAACCAAAATTAAAGTCTGACTTAATGGATTACTAAAAAATAAAAAATATTTATAGAGTAAAATCTTTCTTGAAAAAAATTTACAATTTTAGGTCGCTTCCTTGTGAAATCTAAAAACGTTATGGGGAATTTTTGAAAAATTTATAGAAAACGATGGGATTTATATTGAAAGTATTCCCTAGGCCAACTTGATTTTATAGAAACTGTTCGTTAGGTCCTTTAGACTGATAAGTTCAGCCCTTGATTATCCAATTATGCCAAACGGAATAATTCCAATCGAAAAATCAATAACTAAGTAAAAAAAACATGGACAACTATTAAATCGATCTTTTTTTATATATAACACAAAAATTATTTTTCTATTTCTTGCAGCTTCACGACTCTCGTGAATCCTCACCGGACATTACTGGTGAAATTGATGACGATATGGATGATTTACCGCCACGACAACGCTCACATAGCCCAATGGCCAATGGACCCATTGAGCAACAGCATTCCCATTCCCGAAGTCCACCCAGTGTTGGTATAGGAGGATTACATCATCTTCATGATTCTAGTGACAATGAACGTCCATTATCCTCGAATCAATTGACAGCCACTCCACATTCTGCCTCCCAATCGTTGGGCTCAATCAGTGCTGGTTCCCCATCGCCGGGCATGCGCGAACATACACCCTTGGCCAGTGGTCAGGGTCCACCAAGTAGTCCATCGAATTCACGTAATACCGATTCACCCATTGAAGTGGGTGGTCCCATGTCCTTGACGACGGGCTCCCGTATGGCTGCATCATCAAATAATTCAGCCTCATCCACACCGACACCAACAACACCACTTGGCGGTGGATCCGGTGGAGCTGGACAATTACCATCACATACAGCAGCAGCGGCGGCAGCATTTGGTAGCCATATCTTTGGTAGCTTTGGAGCCGGCACCACTGGCAGCGATAGGTGAGTTAACACAGTTATAAAATTATATCAAAATTCCTATAATATTCCTACCTATAGAATTCAAAATTCAAATTGATTAAAAATCTAATAAAATATCCAATTTTCTCAATTCAAATATTAAAAATATTGTTAATACAATCTATAGAATTAAAGTTTGAAATTTTAATTCTATATATTCTATATTTCTGTTGATAATATTAATTATTCTTAAATTTCTCAGATATACCCGTAGGGTTCAAGGGTATATTAAAGTCGCTAAAATGTATGTAACAGGCAGAAGGAAAATTTTCCGACCCCATAAAGTATATATATTCTTGATCAGCATCAACAGCCGAGTCGATATAGCCATGTCCGTCTGTCCGTCTGTCCGTCTGTCCGTCCGTCTGTCCGTCTGTATGAACACCTAGATCTCAGAGACTATAAGAGCTAGAGTAACCAAACTTGGTGTCAACATCCGTCTATTGTATACGCAGATCAAGTTTGTTTCAAATTTTTGCCACGCCCACTTCCGCCCCCGCAAATTAGAAAAAACTATAACTAGAGTTGTATTAAAGCTACAGTATTTCTTTTTGGCAGACTCAATTATATAACCAATATGTACCATCTGACCGAATTTGACTGAAATCCGTCAATAAATATCGGAGATAATACGTATATATGTTTTGTACTGAAATTCTATGGGCAGCAGCAGCTGAAATGTGTGAACGAGATAGCATGCGCATGTTTATACCGAATGACGCATTAGTTTCGTTCACTGTTAGGAGTGAGCGAGAAAGCATGAATTTGCTGTTTTGGCTTGTTAAGAGAATTTTATGAAAAATTTTATTCAATTAATGAGGATTGCGAAGGAGTCTGATTAAATGAAATATCCTTTTTTGGTACAGGGTATACTCCAAGTCGGCAGGGACGACTTGCTTACTTCATTTTGATTTATATATGCAGCTTTGAAATCAACTTGATCTGAATAGACATTACTTACTTACTTTGATCATTATTTCTAAAACTTTCAATTTGCGAAAGAAAAGGATAAACAAATCGTTTTATTTCAATGACAGACAGACTCCTTAACTAACGGGGAGTGAGTGAAGTCCTTGTCCTTGTATCAACACAGTTTCACACAATTATAACTACATATAAAGGACTTATCCCCCCCTATATGTTTTTTCCTATATGTTCGTGCTTGACATCTCAATTGCAATTGCAATTGTTTTCACCTCCCAGGACCTATCCATGACATTATGTCACCCTTCGTTTGGTATGGCCAACCCCTCGATATGTTTCTTCCTCTCTCCAACCACCCCCCCGCCCCTTTTGACAAGTATCAGCTAATTGCTTGCGTGTCATTAAGCTTCCACTTACAGAAAAAAAAAAAAAAAGAATTAGAAACAAACAAACAATAAAATTTATGGCAAGTGTCGCATTTTGTCAACAATTTGACAATAGCGACTAGAAGAGGAATTCGTATTATTTCAACCCCTCTGTAGAAATATATATAAAGAAATTGTGAAAATGTGAAAATCTGAAAATGTCACCCCTAAATTTGGATAGTCTGACTAAATTAGCAATTGATTGCAATAACAGACAAGAGAGAGAGAGAGAGAGAGAGGAGAGAATTAGAAAGAGACTCTGATGCAGAACCAGAGAAAAACGACCACAATGAGAGCAGTAATGACATTAGATGGTTGGTTGGGTGATGCGTACAAAGATGTTAGATTCCTTCATTCCAAAGATTTGAGAACTCCTGTGGTGTGTGGACTCTTGGCCTGGCTGCACGGACTATTGAGCAGGCGTGCCCAACGGAAGGCGTTTCTACTTAATGTTTTGGATGGAAAACGTTTAAATTCCATTGGCGCACTTCCGGTCAACCGGATGTCGTGTGCGCCAGCGGAAACATTAAGAGAAAGACAGAGACAGAGAGGGAGAGGGAGAGAGGGAGAGAGAGAAAGAGAGAGTAAGAGATAGACTAGAAAGAAAAACACTTATATCTAAAAGAAATCACTTCCCTTTTACCCCACCATGTGCCCATCCCCTGCCTTTCCCTTCTAACTAATGATGATTCAACTGCATTGATATAGCATAAATGGCACGTGCAAAATAATGTTGGGCGACCAATGTCTAATCATCAAACGGAACAACGTCTGAATGATGCAGTCATTGTCTTTAGCATATGTCGGATATATGTTACTGCGAGGGCAAAGAAGATATAGTGGGTGGGAAAACGAACTAAAAAGATTAATGTATAATCAATGACTTGTTGGAAAAGTCTGCATTATGATACGAAACCGGAACAATTGCCCAATATTTCTCTATTTCTTTTATGCGGGAACTGCCAACAGTTAAATCTTATCATATCTGAAATAAATAAAAGAAAATTATCATTCCGAAGTTAGCAAAACAAAAAACAAATCTAAACAATCTATCTATTATAGTCATAAAATAAAGAATTGTGATTCGATTTAAACTGATTCTGATCTGTTTAATTTCTTATACACAAATTGAGAAATGGAACAGATATTTTATCAGTAAGTAGGTACTAAAAATCTAAAATTAATTTGCCACTAAGTAAAAATTGAATTAAGAATTAAGATATACTTATGTATATGTATGATTTTTTCTTTACTACAAAAACAAGCTAAATTGGATACTTAAAATGTTAATAATTTTAATCTTTTTGTTGCAAAAAAATCACAAAATGTCCAATTTAGAAAAATAATCGCATTCTGGTGATGTGAGGACCTTATTGCCAGATATTTTATTGTAGGCAGTATATTGCCATCGCTTGCATTCTTCCTCATCCGCATAGTAACTTCATACATCAGTTGGCCCATCTGTACATTCTGATTTTGATCCACTTTTTCCTCATCCGTGGGTAGCAATTTACGGAGGGCTAAAAATTGAATCTTAATATTTCCTACTCCAAAATTCTAAAATCAAATCCATCTTACGACTCCTTAGTGCGACGAATATTAAAGCGGGAAGGATTAGAGTAAATATGATCAAGGTGAACTTCATGTTGACTACGATATATCTTATACTTAGAAATTGCAATATTACTTTGTTCGTAAGAAGATCAGTTTTGCTTATATCAGTAGAAACAATCTATGTTTCAATCAATTCGATTCGCTATAACCGAATGTTATATTTAAGTTAAAAATAAATTTTCATATCTTTTATTAAAAGCTAAGTATATAGCAGAAGATCTCTCAATACGCAGCACAATAGCATACCAAATGTTTGTTATATCTCTATTAAAATGGCTATCAATATTAAATTAATATTCTCAAATCGTGAAAAGTAGCAACCTATTAAACAACAAAAAAATATATATTAAGAATAGATTGATCGATGACAATTATAAACTAATTTTATGCAACATTTTAGCTACCATTTTTAGCCATATTGTGTTCACTTTCCACTTGCAACTTGCCACCAAGTTGAGCAAACAAAGTTGCTACTTGAAAATGTAATTGGGCGTAAATGAGGGTGTTTTATTTGTGATAAAAATATATATATATGTATATATAATAGCCCTATGGCAAAACCAAAGTAACCATATGTCCTATACCAGACACAAAAAACGGTGGCTGGGCTGCCGCTGTTGTTTTTTTTGAGTCCTTTTTTTTTGGCATTGCTCACATTGGGCGGTCTCATCATCAGCGGGTGGCAGAGCAAAGACTTTTCGCTCACATGTCAACGCGCCCAAACAACAACAACATTTCACCACAAAGAGAATAAAATCAAAGAGAGGGGAAGAGGGAGGGAGAGAGAGAGAGAGAAAAAAAGGGAACAGGATTTGGGCTTGGGATATAATGGCATACAGGATGCCCAACAATGAAGGGCAATAGAGAAGACAACCCACTGGGTACAGGGGCACGCGTCATAACTTTTGCTTGGAATCCTGCTGTTTGTTGTTGTAACGGTTGACCAAATCCAAATCAATTGGGAATGAATTTTCGATTTGCACTCAGCACTCATATATATGTATGAATGGATATGTATATCCTTATGATATTTTTATTATTCAAATAATACGAGAATATCCTGTGAAGCGTTTCATAGCAAACATTTGTCAAAGCATTAGTCACAAAGCTCTTCAACACACACACACGCACACGCACACACACTCAAATAAAAAAAGAATGGCACACAAAAATGCATAAATTACTATGTATATATATAGATATCAATCGAAATACCTATGACATCAGCTTATCTATATATGTAAATTTATATATATATATATATATATATACATATATAACTCCATTCCATCGAACTCATTAACTAACTATGACGACCGGAAATGAGAGGCTAATTAAAGACCGGCAACTGGCAAATCATTTGAGCATTATCATCAACTAACCAAAACTTGCCAAAATTCACATGGTTATATTTTATGCACAAATAAACTAAATATATATTACCCACGAATCGGAAAGGGGGACGACAGGGACAGCATCAGCAAAAGAGAACAGTGGATGGGGGACAAAAAAGAGGTGGGTAATGGGGGAAGGACTAACCATAAACCTCAAGCTACTTAAACATGTACATCCCCCGAAAATCAAGTATACTTATATACAAACAAACATCGAAACACTTGGAGAAAAATCGTTAAATCTAAAACCAAGTATCAATTTTTAAAAGAAATTTCTAAAGAAATATTAATACATAATTGAATATTTTAAATTGAAAAGTTAGATATTGTGTTTATTTTAAATAACATATTTTAAATTGTTAAATTGTTTACCAAAAACCACTATAAACTGCTATAATCTGCTATAAACTAAAAACGATTTGCGAGTATTTAATTCAAGATTAATTATTGCGATTCCGAGACTTCAAAAAGTATATAGAACGTATGAACTGTGTATAATGATATAATTTACTTTATTTTAATTGCAATTAAAGTTTCCTGTAATGAACTTCTATATAATGAAGATCTCCGTCTACTAAATTCGAAGACTTAGCTTTTCCATTCGTTTTTTAGTTAAATTTTTTATCCTTCCTGATAATAAAGATTATTATTATTAGCAGTTTAGCTAATTTTTAGTTGGTTCCGTGCGACTTCAATATATTGACCAATAATGTTAAATGACATAAAGGGTTGGCTATAATTATCTGCTGTCTGTCTATATAAGTATACTATGTATAATTTATAATCTACTAAAAGTCAGATTATTATTGTTATAATTTTTCCAGTGTATGGATAGCATACATATATATTGAGAGATAGGTGTATACATAGGTAAATATGGGTACTTTGCCCCGTCGGGCACAAACGCGAATGCCTTGAATAATAAATTAAGCAAATATTTTAATATTCATCATGCAATTAAAATAAGCTGACTCGCTGACTCGAACCAACTCTCTGATAACCCGTTCCACCCACTAGAATCCACAAACTTTTCCTCCTAATATAATAAGCTCGTTCCAAAACCAAGAAAAAAAGAAAACAAAAAACGACGCTCACAAAAAAAAAAAAGGAAAATTCTACGGAAATTAAGTTTGGTGTGGATAGAACGAAAAGGAAAAGCAACAAACTCCCACAACTTATACATATGTATATACGTAATATTTTTATGTATAAATATACATATATCCATATGTATATATATATCCATATATATCCATATATATAGTATATAAGTAGGTGTTGATTGCCTTGAGTTTTAATTTGTTGGATGTGCGTAAAGCATTAAAATGTTTGCCCCAAAAATTACACACAGAGTTTTCTCTTGCTTCCTTGCTCTAAATCTTTTTCTCTCTCTCTCTCTCTCTCCTCTCTCTCAGTCTCTCTGTCTCATTTTATTTGAATGTGTTTGTGTGGCTAGAATTTCTTCATTTTGCAAGCAATCTTGAAGGAAAAAGTGCGAAAATTTTAAGAAAACTTTCTGACATTGACAATCCTCTTTCTCGCCATGTCTCCCTCTCTCTATCTCTTTCTCTCTCTCTTTCTCTATCTTTGTCTCCTTCTATGTTTATGTTCGTGTGTGTGTGTGTGTGTGTGTGTTCTCGTCTGTCTTGGCCCAGAGCCAAAGTTATGTTATAACTAACGAGCTCAACGACAACACTCAAAAAGCCTGCTGAATGTCTTAATTAGAGATGGGAGATGGAAGATGGAAGCATCTGGAGGACCAGAGAGACTGATGCTGTCACTGAGAGATTCCTCTTCTTGTTGAGCATAGCAATTAAAGCGTCGGCGTTGCCTACTCCATCCTATACCATCTCCTAGATTTGCTGAGCGCATAGCCTCAGGCGTTTCAGGTTACTGCAAAAATTTGTCGAAACCCCTCCCCCCTCCTCCTCCTCATCTTCACTATGCAACCATCGCTCTGTTTGAATGAATGTGCACATGCAAAATTTAATTACGACCAAAGGATGAGTGCTTAATTATACGCAAACATTTAAGTTTACTGCTTTTTTCGCTACCCAAGAGGGGCGACCGAGGAACCTGCTCGAAATGGGGGTGGAATGGGTTGGGGCTATGGTATAGAGATGATGGCAACGTAGCTTGGGGCCGAGCCAACTCTATGTCTATGTCTGAGTGTTTACATTTGTTGTTCTTGTTATTTGAATTTGGACGTTTGTTTTTTATTTCCCTGCAAGGGCAACGTTTTTTTTCCATCTTTATTAAAAAACTCAAAAAATATAAAATAGAATAAATAAAAACAAAAGTAAACAAAATAGAACTGGAAAAAAATCGAAATATTTCCGTAGGTAGAAATTTAAAGAATTTCAAATAATTACAGAATATGATAGATATTTTAGTAAAAGTAAAAGTCAATATTTTATAATTTCTGTTATTGAAACTAATCTATTTTGTGGCTTCAACTTTGAATTTAAAGTTTAGTCTAATTAGGTGAATTTTTAACTTAAACTGCAGCTTTTTGCTTTTTTGTAATAATGTTATTGTATTTCATGGAATATGAATATGTATATTTTCCTTCACTTGATCTTTTTTGTTATGTATTAGGTAATCTGAAACTCCATTGGAAGGTGGACCAAAGTGTTTAACTAAAAGTCCAAGTAGGGTATGGGATGTGGAAAAAAGAAATACTTATTGAATCTTAAAGCATGTAATGGGAGTGCCTATCTTTTTAACTTATTTGAAGAATGTCAAAGAAAATGTTTGGTATTTGATGTACTTCTGACTTGGGCATAATATATAGCTAAATGCAAATTGAGACTTATAGACAAGGCTTATCTTTTTAACTCACATGAAGAATATCAAGGGAAATGTTTAAAATAATAGGGAAAAAATGTGTTTAAATTTACTACAAAATGATGTGAGAATCAGAAAATAGATTTGAGAAATAATTGACAATATTTTTTTAACGAAATCATTATTTTTTTTAAAATGAGAAGGAACAGTTCTCAATTTCAGTAAAATCTGTTAAAAATTTCACTCAAAATTGGAAATGGTTAAGCACTATCTCGTCTATTACTTAATAAATTATTTAAATATTATCAAATGTGGAAAAACTTTGGAAAGTCTTATATATTTGTGATATTACCCATTATTTTTACTAATTTAATTTTGTTGTAATGTGGATAAAAAAAAAAAATTATAAAAATACTTCATTGATATAGAATTTCAAAATTTTAAAATTTCGCAAAAAATATGCCAAGAGGTAGAAAGCAATGTTTTGATTTGAATCAAAAAACAAATTTAGTTTTCTTATTAAATACAAGAAAAGAAAATTGTTAATTCTTCAAATATTTTATCTTTTGTTCAGAATGTTTCATTTCTATATTTAAATATTTGTATATTATATATATGTATGTACATATATACCAAAATATCTAGTTTGATTTAACACCAAATTTCAATTGCTTTGCATGAGAAATGGTTACAAAATGCCAGTAAAAACAACAACAGTAAAATATGCTTTTAATTAACGCTTAATTGAAATAAATTAAAACATTTTTATGCGTAATTGCATTATTATTAATAAACCTAAATATTCTCTTTTTTTTATGAAGAGACTGAGGGGCAAAGAGGGAGTGAGAAATAGAGAGCGAGAAAGAAAGAGAGATATGTATGTATGTAGGTATGAGGAACTACTCCCTATACTCAGTTGTTGTTTCAATTTTTTAATTGAATGAAATATGTATAACGCTTAGATGGGGGCCAACAACATCAACATGTGTCAAGGCAATAGACTGAGTTCTTCACTTCTCTTCGCCCCCCTCTCTCTTCCTTCTGGAATTCATTTACCACTCCGCCCCCTCATCAAACACTTAATGCAATTTAAAATTTTAATTGATAAGTGAGCCAAAACATTTTATGCGAAATGATGATGATGATATTTATTTATACATAAATATATATATATATATACATACATATATACGAGGGTTATTCAATAGATGGAAAATATATTTAATTTAAAATTGAAGAAAAGAAAGTTCGAAATGACAAAATTAAGTTACTGAAGAAAAGGAGAATTTCAGAACTTTTCTAGATATACTTAGATAATATTCATAATAAATTAATTCCCCACTTTAACTTTGACTATATACAATCAGTGTTCATAACTTAAATCTATTCAATTAATTACTTAAATCTATTCGTTTGTTCAATATTAACATTCTCACTAATAGTAATTACTTCAATAAATATTAATACTCAATATTCTCAATCAATCAAGTTGTATCCAAAATAAGGTATATGGTTAGTCCAAATCAACTATAACAAAGTCAAATCTATTATGTGTTCTTTGAAATATTGTGTTTAACTACTTATTGAGAGACCCTCGTAGACTTCAATAGATATGACTGGCATAATCCATTAATAAAATTATGGAATATTATTTGATATACATTTGCTACTCTTTGCTCTTCAAATAGAGCACAAATAATTGCGCGGTTATAAATTTATTTGACATTGTCAGTGAATTTGGCGGGAAACAAAAAAAAATGAAAAGAAAAACGCATCAAAAAGGAAAAAAAAAAACATGAATAAAATGAGAAGAAAAAAAATGGGAAAAATTCAATTTCCATTTATTCAAATTTACATTAAGCCTAAGACCGTTTTGGCAAAGACCTTGGGGGAGTTGATTTAACATTTTGTTTAGGGATGAAGAGCTGCGGCCACAGGAGCAACAGGAGCTTGGTCCTTCTGTTTGTGGCGACCACAAATGTCGCGGCCACTGTCGCTTTTAATTCTTTTCACTTTTTCTTCTTTGTCCCTCCCTCTCTACCCCTGTCTCTGTCTCTCCCTCTCTCTCTCTCTCTCTGTCTATCATTCTTTCTGGTATTTTTTCCTCTTGCCATCAACTAAAATTCTCGTGATTTGACGAGGTTTTTGCCGCTTTTCCGCGGTGAAACATTTTGGCCGCTTGAAACAGAATTTTGAATTTGTATGAAACGGAGATTCACTCACTCTCTCTCTCTCTCTCTCTCTCTCTCTCTCTCCATCTGTCTCTCTAGCTCTATGTATCTCTTTATCTTTCTCTCTTTTTGTGTAGTGATTTTTTAGCTTTTTCTTGCGTCTCGTGTTTTTTTCTGGTTTTAGGCAATTTTTGGTTGATGAATATTTTAGTAGAGGTTTTTAAATTGGCATATTAGAAAAGCTTGGCTGAGAGTTTACAGTGAAAGAAAAATAAACTGCAGAATCGATTTTTTTATAGAGAGAAAGGAATACGATGTAGAAGTTATTTTCTAAAATGAATAAAGATTTTTGATCAATTTTATCTTGGCCTTACTTATAGAATTAAATACTAAACATGTTGAGCTTTCAAATATGGAAGATTTTTAACAAGTATTTAAAGAGAATTCTATTAAAAGATATACAAATTCTTGTCTCTGTGAACTAGTTTAAATCACATGAAAAATGCATATATTATCATTTTACTTATTATTCTGAGTTCATAGGGTTTCCAAATAAAGTTTCTTTTCATTTTCCCTAACAATTTCTAATTTTCATATTAAATATTTTGTTGTTTATTTCATTTCTAGCAATTGTGGTTTTCGTCCAGTATTGAGTGAACAGAGTGCTGTGGCTGCTGCAGCAGCGGCAGCAGCAGCTCAACGAAATGCTGCCAACAATCATCCGCATTCGCATCCGCATCCGCCACTGTTTTTGCCGCCACATCTGGCCGCACAATTTGGTCATCATCAGCCACTATTTGCCGGTCTAAAAGGTAAGTCGTTCACGTGATTTTTCATCTCCCAAATCGAATCGAATCGAATCAAATCAAATCAAATCAGTTTAAAATATTATCAGCTGAGCTGAGCTGATAATATGAGACGAGTTGAGCCAGCCAATAAATCAAAATCATAAAAATCAAATTTATCAATATCAATTATTGTCACGAAAATTCTCATTCTTTTTTCTTCACAGGTGTGTCGCCCTTTCAGAGTCTCTGTTCGTGTTGTTCATTGAAACCGCCGCCGCCACCACCCTCAACAGTCGCCCCATCGTTGAGTGTGCCAGTGAGTAGTAGTTCAGCAGCCAGTTCCCCAGAGTCACCCAAGTCAACGAGTGGGGGTGGTGGTGGTGGTGGTGCTGGAGGCAATGGTAATGGCAATGGCAGTGGTGTAACTGGTGCTGGAGGTAGCAATTCCTCTGCTGATCCACGCTCAACTCGGTGGCCGAGCTAAGGCGAAAAGCCCAAGAACATTCGGCGGCCTTGTTGCAATCTTTACATGCAGCAGCCGCTGCTGGTTTGGCTTTCCCTGGATTGCATTTGCCACCATTATCCTTTGCCCATCATCCGGCCTTGGGTCACAATAATAACAATAATCATCATCATCATCATCATCATATGAGAATGAAGCATGAGGCCCAGGATATGACAGCCAGCACGATGAACGGTTTGAGCGGTGCTGGAGGAGGTAATACTTCTGGCCTTTTGCCAGTAACAACATCAGCTTCTCTCTTGGATTTAGCTGAATCGGCGGCAGCCTATCAACAGCAGCAGCAACAACAACAACAACAACAACAGCACCAACATGCAGCAACTTTATCGCCACCAACCACGCCCACTCAAACACAGCAAACAGCTGGTATTGCAGCAGGTGATTCACCAACAACAAACGCAACAGCAACAACACCAACAAATGGCAATCTGCTGCTAACCAAAACCGAACAATAAGGGGGAAAAAATGTAGCAACATTTTGATCGAAATAAAGTTTGTGCAATTCATTTGAATAATTATGAATATACACACACACACACACACACGCAGATAAAAATAAGTAAAACTATAAAATATTTACCAAATAAGATTTAAAAATTTTAATTTTTCCCTTTCCTTCACCCCCCAACAAGAGGAAAATGCACTTTGAAAATTAATAATAAAAAGCAACATAAATAGATTAGTTAGAAAGTTATCGAAGGAAAGCAAAGAGCAACGAAAATAATTTCAAAACTTCTCAAAAAACAACAAAATAAAAATAAAATATTGTAAAAATATCGGGAAATATAAATTTAATTTTAAAATAAAAATATTTTTAGTCACTTACTCAGCTTTTTAATACTTCTTAGCCATTTTGTCCTGAAAATATAGAAAGAGAATTTATTTGAGATTTTATTTTATTTCAATTGTTAAAGATTCAACACTAAAAAGTAATTTAATTTATTTTGCAATAAATAAATTTATAATTTCCATGATTTTTAGAATTATATATATATTTCAATCCGGTTAGAATTATTTATACATTTCAATCAACTCAACTGATTATACATAGTTTTTAAATTTATGAGAAGAATCATTGGTATTTTTCTAGTCTAAAGTAAAATTTAAATTTCTGATTCAAAAGCTCTCAAAATTTCGTGACAGCTATATTACACCGATTAATATATAGATAAATTTAAATTTTTTTAATAATTTGAATATTTTTTCTATCTATCGAACCAATGATTAAAATATCTTCTTTCTTTAAAGATATTTGGGTATTCCAGAGTGATATAATATCTTTAATATCTAGCAACAAATATGGGGCTATTTGCAATAATATTGGGATATAATAAATATAGTTTCAAGATATATCCAAAAAAAAAAAAGAAAAGAAAAAGAAAAGAATTCATTGCTTCATATACTTATTCTTTATATACTTGATACATATGTATATATAGAGTAGTAACTTATGGCCATATAAAAATAACATTGAACCCATAATTCAGTAATAATTTTACAACTGGTTTAATTTTGAATGGCTAAAACGAGCCTAAATAAAACCAAATGCGAGAGCTGTAAATTTAAATGATTTAAATTTAAATATTTTTCTTCATTTGAGACGATTCATTTAATTTACCGAATTATAACTATCAAAAAAAAATATAAAACTTATTTAAATTGAATCGAAACATAATATTTTCATTAATTCTCTGAAACTTGTAGTGCAACTTTTGATAACCCGGCCTCTATCTCTCTCTCTCTCTCTCACTCTATCTTTTTCTTTGCCTTATTCACTCGCTTTGTCTGGCTCTTTAAATGATTTTGCCTAACCTTAGACAACAAATTGTATTCAGTTATTAATGTATATATATTAAAAAAGAAATTTCCTGATATTTTTGCAATGTTTTAATGTAGTTAATGAGAATTTTACTCTCTGCAGTCTTTGCTGATTTCACAAAAAAATGATTAACACACAATATTATTAAAAACAAGAATATGAACAATATATATATATATATATATATAAACCTAGATTATAGCTAACAAATCAATCTAGCCTATCACAACTTACAGTAACAACAACAACAACAACAACAACAAATATCGAATAAAAACCCATGTTAATTAAAGTTAATTATAAAAAAACCAAAACAATAATAATAAATGATAAAAATAAAATTTGAAAATATATATAACAAGAAACAATTATTATTATTTTATTTAAACTTTACAGGTCTGTTCACAGATTCTCTTATTCTCGAATAGATTATTATTGCCATGACATCCACTGTAATTGAATTGAATGCACTCGTTCGTCTGAGGACGATAGGTCCATTTGCTTTGCAATGCACGACAATCGCCAATTTTACCAAATTCCTCACCACAGGCAGCTTAAATTTATAAAACATTAAAAATTATTATTATTATTATTACTATATGTATTATACATTCATTCGATTAGTGTTAAACTTACGATTCTTAAGGGCAGCCAAAGCGCTTGCCATCAGGCAGCAGCAAATTAACAAAAAACCGGCAAAATATTTCATTTTATATATTTGTTAAGCTTCTCAAATGCAACTGAATGGCGAAAGCAGATGTTTCGGTCATTTTATAGGCAACCAGAAACCGGCCTCAGTCTCAGACTCAATATCAAGCCTAAAAGCTTATCTGAGGGTCAGACCCAGACTCAGACCTCTTCTCTCATCTCAAGTGTTATGTGAGCAATGTTTGAAATCGTGCAAAAAAGCGGAAAAAAAACACAAAATAAGAAGCAGAGCTAAAAAAAACCTTTTAAACAAATAATGGTATCGACTTTTGGATACCCTGTACTAGGTAAATTTATTTGGTATATTTAAATTTGGTATTTTCAAATCAAACATCCGCCTTAATATCATCCGATTTTATCAAACTTATAGGTTCATCAGAAAAACAGGATGCAAAATGAGATTATTTAATGAAATTTATTAATTAAATTTTTAAGCAATTATGGAATTAAGAAATATCTATCTTTAACACACGCATGATAAATCAAAATATATAACGACAATACATTTTGAGGTACGACACGATCAAAAGAATTACGGTCAAAGGTTAAATAAGTGTATCATCTATCCTAGATGATCAATGCCAAAAAAGGTTGAAGTACTTTCTAATCCTAAGTCAAGTAAATTTTTTACGATAAAAATAAAAAAAGATAGTCCTGATTTTTGTGTAATTTAAAGTTCAATGTTATACTTGGGAAAAATTAATAACAACTCAATCAAACCTTTTATTTTCTTTTAATGACATTTGTTTAATATTTTTCATACATAAAGAATTTTGTGTTCACTCCAAACGTTCTTAATACGTGAGAACATATACTAAAAATCAAAAATTATAAATATTTTTCATATCACGAATCACGTTTAAAGCAACGTTTTTTCGTTATCATTTTTAATTTACTTTTTTCTAATAAAAAAAATATTCATATATAAAATATAAATTAATATCATAGTATTAGTAAAATATATAATTTTATCCGTGATATAAACACACTAATTTTACATATTTTTCAACATATATTTGAAACAGAAATGTATTTGAAGTCCATACAACACGAACAAAATTAAATATAATGGACAAATCTTATGCATTATGGGAATATATAGTATAAACACCTCAATGAAAAAGTAAAGCAGGAAAACCCATATAGTCAGCACTACCTTCACTTCAATGCAAACACCAAGCAAATATTGATATACCCGGTTTTTCTTTATGTATTTTGTTGAGAGTTTATAACAAAAACAAGCCTTGAAACTATAGTGGATTTCTGTTTTTTTTTTCCTCTTTTTCTTTGGTATATTTGGACGAAAATATTGCGAAAACAATCCGGTTATTTATACATATTGATTACGCATTATATATATATTGATTATTGATATTTCTTTAGTCCTTGCAAGCCTTTTCACATTCGGCTTGATTGTTAAATTGATTTGTGTTGCCACCACAGCCACCAAATATGAACTCGACACAGGCATTTTTAGTGGCATCATAACTCCAGGCTGGCATAAAAGCCATACAGGCTGCCCCATCCTGGGCCATGCCAGCCATAGAATGAGGCTGATTGCACATCTCTAGCAAATAGGATATACTAAGTATATAGATTAATCTCTAAAAATTGATGCCTTACCTGGCTTTGAGGCCTGTACCAAAAGATGATTATGGGAGAGACTTAATAGCAAACCCAAAGTAGCAGCTACCCACAAATACTTCATGTTTCTTATAACTCCAACTGTTTCGATATAAAGAACTAAATGGCCACATCATCAGTTTATAAAGCCAAGTATATATAGCATGTATGTATGTATATATGTAGTATAAATATATATATAATAGAATAGAATAGAATCTGCGGAAGTTTCGCTTTCTTATCTCAGCAGAGGTCAGACAAAAGATGGACCCTAAGTAAGCTCAGCTAGAAGGTGGCATTAGAGCATGACGCAATGTAGAAAGTTAAATGATAGCCCAGATGTCCCCTAGAACTATAAATATATATATATATATATATATATATGCATGTATGCATATGTCTAAAGCCATATGGAGATTGTAAAAATTAAAATAATTTAATTAAAGAATATTATAACGAATTAACTAGCTTTTAAGTGCTGTAGCTATTTACAAATACACATGTTAAAATATATATGTTAATATCACATTTCGTAGTTGATCAAAATGGGTAACGTGTGAATAAAGTAATATTTTAGATACCCAAAGATCATTAAAAATGAAAAGCTTTATGTTTGCCGATCAGTTTGTATATGTTAATTATAAGATAATTGTATATTTTGTTACATCTTCAAATGGAGGTCTTAAGATTTATGTCTTGCACTTGGCCTCACAGGAAGTCTTGCTATCGAAACGATTGGCATTGCCACCGCAACCACCATAAACGAATTTCACGCACTCATTCGCTGACGCTTCGTAGGACCAACTTGGCACATAAGCGAAACAAGAATTGCGACCATTGCCATTCATCGAATGGGGTAGACCACAGTCCGCTATGTTTATATTGAATAAATATATATAAATTAAATATAGTCAAACAAAATTAAACAATTTCCCACATACCATGCTTTAAAGCCCAAGAAGTAGCCACAAAGGCTGCAAGCATCATAAATATAGCAAGGAACTTCATAATCTATAGAAAATATAGGGAATTTCAAGTGACAAGTGACAAATTTAAACTGAATTAAAGTCAATATTGATTCCCACATTATATACCTAAAATGTAAGGCTTATCGCTGTATTATTTTTTTAGTCACACTCTTTGCTTCAACAAACAAATATTTATATTTATAAGTATATACATATACATATATATTTGTGCGTGTGTGTGTATGCATATGGGAAATCTCAGAGTCGTGTTTGTGTAAATATTTTGTTTAGCTTAATTAGATTGATGTCTCTTCCAAGAATTGAATTCTGTTTACTATTTTAGCAGGGGCATCCCAATGCTAACCAATTGTTGTACTAATTATCATTATTATTAAATCATATGAAAACTGAAAAACAATGGACAATACATTTCTTAATGACTCACAGCTCAGTCTACAAATTTCTAGCCATTCAATAAAGCGTAGAACCTGGTTCATTTATTAAATTTAAGTCTTTATCCAACCGCATAAATCTTGATTTAAAAATATATTGTTCATATTGAAAAAGTCTATATTATTCATATCGGTCTATATTGGCAAAAAGTTTTCACTAATTGCTATTTTTCTCATTCTTGAGAGACGTGACACAACTGTTATCTGAACAATACATATAAAAGTTGTATAATATATATAAGTAGAATATATATTTGTATATACTATATACTCGTTAGTTCAAGAATTAAGTCATTTGCAGTTAGAAATTAGAAACAAATGTTTCACGTTATGCCTTAAATTTAAAAGAGTCGTCAAATTAAAATTAAAATTGTTTCACCCATTTTAAAACATTTAGAAATTTTAGTCATTAAAAGCAAAACTTAATTCCTATGCCAATTTGAAATGGAAAATAATCAGAAGAAATCATCATCAACCATATATTAATTAGACTATCTACTAAAGCCCTTTAAATATAAATTATAGTACCTATAATGGCATATGTTACAGAAAATAAAGTGTGAAATCTGATTATAATAGACTAATATCGAAAATAGCTATCGAAAATAGTGGACTTATTTATTAAAAAACATTTTCAACAAAATATTAAAGTTTCTTATAACATTGTATGCTAGAAAAGTATATTTTCATATACATATATCTACGTCAGTGCCTTCAAGGTACCCATATGAACACAATTAACCAGATCAAAATCATTAACTAACATTGACATGCATGTAAATTGTATATATATATCCTAGAGCTAGAGCTAGAGCTCTAAGCACATCAAGTTTGTTTTTAATTTTCGCCACGCCCACTTTCCTCTACAAAATATTAAAAACGAATAACTAGAATTGTATTAAAGGTGTCATATTCTTATTAAGTCAATTATACAGCCAATATGTACCAGTTGACTTAACATTGTCGATATCAGATAACATATATCGGAGATATATGAATATAAGTTTTGTTCTGATATGACAAGTGCATCATCGCATGAAGTCCTTAAGAAAAAGTTACAAATAAGTTTTAATTTCTTTAGTTATTTGTATATATATATATATATATATATATATATATATATATATATATATGTATGTATATACAACATATCGATGTTGATCAAAATCGTTAATGTGTGGATAAAGTAATCAAATCTTTTAGATAACCAAAGATCATTTAAATGAAATATTTTGAAATGAATATTATGACCAATTAGTCTGTTAAAGATTTCAAAAATGATAAGAAATTTATATTCGTTTGGAGTTAATTATATATTTATTTATTACAACTTTAAATTGAGTCTTCAACAAAAACGTAAGGTCTTCATTTTTATGTCTTGCACCTGGCCTCACAGGAAGTCTTACTATCGAAACGATTGGCATTGCCACCGCATCCACCATAAGTAAATTCCACGCACCTTTGCGTTGCCGGATTGTAGGACCAACGTGTCATGGCAGCATAACAACCGCCACTTCGGGAAGGGCGTAAACCACATTCCGCTATGTTTAAATTGAATAAATATTTAAATTAAATATTATCGAAACGTAAATGAAATAGTTCAAATTATATATTACACACCATTCTTAAAGGCCCAGGAAGTAGCCACAAAGGCTGCCAGCATCACAAATAGAGCAAGGAACTTCATGTTCTTTATAAAAAGTGGAAACTTGAAAGGGAAAGGTGACCAATTGAAACTGAATTGAAGTGAATTCGGAATCAACCTTATATATATGTAGGCTTATCTCTGAATTATATTTCGGGTCACATTATCAGTCATTTCCAAGAATTTAATCCTGATTACCAAGAATTTAATTCTGATTACCAAGAATTTAATTTTGATTACCAATTTAGCAGATTCTTCTCATAACTAACAGTTTTTAGTACCAATTATCAATTTTTGAATCATATGGAAATTGAGAAACAACGGACAATATATTTCTTAACAAGCTGTGATAATGTCACAATTTTCTACCCGTTCAATAAAGCATAAAACCATGTTCATTTATTACACATTATTCTTTATCCAACCGCATGAATCTAGATTTAAAAGACATTAATTATATTCAAAAATTATATATTATTCATATTGGTCTGTATTGGCAAAAACTTTTCAGTAATTATTTTTTTTCCATTCATGAGAGACGTGACACAAGTGTTATCTGAACAATGCATATAAAAGTTTGGCTATGTATATATATATATATATATTTATTTATACATATCTATATATATATATATATAAGCTTTACTGCTCGTTAGTTTAAAATTGTGTCATTTTCTGTTAGAAGTGGAGCAAATGTTTCAAGTTCTCTCTTAAATTATAATTTTCAAATTTAAGAGATTCGTCAAATCAAAATTGTTTCTCAATTATTTTCCGCACGAATTTCGCCAAACTCAGCATCTTCTTCTATATTATTTTGTATTAATAGCGAAGCATCTTGATTAAATTGAATAACCCTTGAGAAGATGACACTTAACCTATGCCAAATTGAAAATGAAAATAATAAGAGATGAAATCAACTAATCATATATCATTTGGACTGTCTACAAAAACCAGTTAATAGGTAGTATGTATAAATATAAATCTAGGTACCCTTAATGCCAAATGTTACAGAAAATGAAGTGTGAAATTGGTAACAAATAATAAAAATAATTTTTATTAACGAACATTTTCATCAAAATGTCAAAGTTAAAGTAAATATATGTATAGATATATATCCATATACCTACGTCAGCGCCTTTAAGTTGCCCTATTGCATATACATGTAGGTACTTACACACGATAATGCAGATCGAAATTATTAACCAACATTAACATGCATTCCATTTATCAAAGAATTCAATGCTTATCACAATACCCTGTAAATAAAGGGTGGAAGGGTATAATGCAATCCCTTATGTGTGTGTAATAGGCAGAAGGAAATATTATCGACCCCTTAATATATATCCGATAGAGCTATGCCCCTCTGTCCGTGGGTTCTCAAAGATCACGGAGGCAGAGCAACCAAATCTGGTGTCCACATCGGTCTAGAACGTTAACACCCGTAATATATACTATATACTATATACATTCTGAGTAAGCGAGATAGCTTGCATCTAACTACTGCCTCGACAAGTAAAGAATTTTACTTCGAGTTTTTTATTAAATTGGCGATTTCAAGTGAGTTGGAACTTTTAAATATCTTCTCTTGATTCAGGGTATTCTAAACCCTATTTCGAGAAACTTTAGGATAAAGGATAATTTATCTCCCTCGATAAATCTTTCTACAGGATATACAAAAGACTCTCAATATTAATTTCACAAACTCTGAAACAATTTATTTCGAAACTTAAACAAATCAAGCAGAGACAATAGATTCATTTTATATAGAACGGTTTCCAAGCATCTCATAGATTTCATAATATTTAATTGACGCACTTTGCCTGGCAAGCTTCCTTGTTACCGAAACGATTAGCATTGCCTCCACAGCCGCCGTAGACAAAGTCCTTGCACGAATTAGATCCTGCATCATAGCTCCAGCTGGGCACATAGGCGGCACACTTGATCACACCATTGCCATCCACAGCAGGGGGCAAACTACATACGGCTAATAGGTGGAATATTATTATTGATTAGTATGTTAGCCAAATTGAGAATATAATTCCAAAAAACGTACGATCCTTGGCAGCAAAAGTCAAGCCGAAAAGGGCACACAACAGGCAAACGATAGAAACAAATTTCATTTTAATTTAGTTTTGATTTGAATGAAGCGACTAGATTATAGCAACTGAAGATCCGACTAAAAGTTTAGACAGATTTATACTAAAATTTCCTAATACAATATAGCCAGTGTCTCTCCCTCTCTCTCTCTCTCTCCCACAATCCTCTCTTTACCAATCTCTCCCTCTCTCTCTCTTTTTTCGAGTCTTGTTTTGTAGAGCTTATCAGTTTTTTAGTGTTTATTTAGTTGAGTTTGAACCTAAAGTTCATTAACAAATGCTTGTGAAATGTTCATATAAATAATTGCGTCCGACAATAACGACAAAGTATATAACAATTATGGATCATAAATAAACTTATATACTTTACAGGCAATATATATATACATATATATATAAATATATATACTTATATGTATAGCTATTTCCACAGGTGGGTGTAACTTTGTTTTTCACTTTAGTTGTTGTTCGGGTTGTTTGTGGTGCTATAATTGACAGTGGTGGATATCACCTCCTCCTCCTTCTCATCCCCAACACTGTCGATTGGTTTCAATTTACCCAAACACTTGGCCTCGCACTCTTCTTTTGTCTCAAAATTATTTGTATTTCCCGCACAGCCACCATAGATGAACTCTTCACATTTTTGGGTATCCAAATTGTAGGCATAACGATAAAATAGAGCAAAACAACGACCCGTCTCCTTTGGCAGATGACAATAATCGGGTATATTCAATGCATCAGTTGGTTTATCTTCATTCTCTACTTTTTTCTCTACAACCAAATCGCTGGGTTGGACAGCAGCTCCTTGGCACAGACAGAGCATAGATGCTCCAAAAATCATCAAGAATTGTTGTGTCTTGGTAAACATTTTGTGGCGGTTAACTGGAATGACTGACAAACTGAATGCGTAGCCAGGCTTAAATACCCAATCAATGTATATGTATGTTGTATACATGCCCACCAGTGCGTCATCCGAGAGATAAACAGGGAGAAAGACAGAGAAGAGAGAGAGAGAGAGAGAGCGAGCGAGAGAGGGAACGAGGGTGAACCGCACGTAGGCATAGCATTTTAGAAGAATATCGCATATTTACTCAACTGATTCGCTTTCGCATGTAAATCACAGTCGAAACGCTGATGACACTTATCCATATCTCCAGTGAATGCCAATGTCTCAATTTTCAGTATACATAGTTTAACCTGATTCAACCTTCATTATTACTGTAGGTTATCGCTCCATCGTCTAGTATACACACATATGTACATATACCTATATATGATATAGATAAATCATATGCAATTTCCGAGTATATAATTACAAAAAACTCTCACGAAATGGGCTTATGAGGGGGAATAACAAATCCTCTGATACTAGACCTTAATTGATTCTTGGAATAATTATTATTAAATCTAAAATCACAATTGTTTATTTGCATAACATTTAGCCAGGTGTTAAGTGATTGATTAATTTTTAAAAATCGACTGTACGAAATCTTACTAAATATGTTTACGTTTCCTAAATAGATACCAGGAACTACTCGAAAGAACTAATGAAATTTGTTTCTGCAACTTTTCTATTATCATTCAAATTAATTTACATATGAAGCGTCAATATTAATAATTTCAAGGTTCATTAGAGGCACATTAATAGAATATTATAAATTAGAGCTACTTGGGAAGTTGTGGATCTAATATCGTCAAAACCATATATACAATATATACATATTAGGAACGAGTACAATATATAAAGTTATGATTCTGGAAAAACTCAAATACCCAAATATAAAAAATTATAAAGAACGTGTAAGACTATAATTTTATAAAATACTTATAAGTAAAGCATCAAATTAGAAGTAGTTTCAAACTTTTAGATCTAATATGAACATAAGACCAACATAATATGGTCAAGCATAAAATTTTAGAAAAACCCTAAATTTTTATAATTTTAAGGCATAAGTATGTAATTCCTTTAAAAGTAGAAGAATAATGTATAATTTTTTAATAACAATTCGTATGTTATTTGTATATATATCCAGTAAAGTGAATTTCAGTTAAAAATCATTTAGTTTTAAAGGCCCCGATAGTTACATATATCTATTTCTCCCCTGTAGCTTAATATTAATTTATATGCACAAAGTGTTAATAATAATAATAATAATAATAAATTTTTAGATTCCTCATTAGAAGCAAGTGATAGCTGATTATTGAAATTAACATTTGGCTGATTATTGATATTTTGTTTTCCATGGTTTGATAATTTTTGTTGTTTTTTCCCCCTTTGATTGGTAAACAAATTTTATGTATAAAAATAAAATGAAATGATAAATGAATGTAAGACATGAGACTCCAGTTTTTTAGTAAATAAAAACTTAATACATAGTAAAAACTATATAAAAAATGTGTTTAATATTATACATAAGTATTAATATATAATATATATATATAAAAACATATATAATAAACTACATTAAAATATTTTTAGTATATTTGATGTATTTGTAAAAGAATATATATATATATTAACCAGGAGAAAAACAAGATGTAGAAAAGGGATAAGGAATTATTTGTTTCACATATTGTGAATTATCTTAACAATATCAATATTTGGATGTATTTGAGTACATTAAAAATCATTTGCAATATCCAATTTTCCATATTATAATAATTGGATGAAAATTTTTATTGAATCTAAAGCATAACTTCGAATTGTAAATTTGTAACCAAAACACTTTTTAGTTCTTTTAAATTTTAGTTTTTAATTTATATAACTTGAAAGCAAACAAATGCTATTCAGTAATAATAATTTATTTTCTAACTAAACAAGCCTCTTCGCAGGTTTGTTTAAATCCCCAACGATTATCATTGCCTCGACAGCCGCCAAATTTGAATGTTTCGCAGGCATTTTTCTCCTTATTATAGTAATAACGTTCGAGATTCATGCGACAAGGACCCGGTTCCATAGGTTGCAAACATTTTGCATCTATTAATCGATAAGATTTGAAATTTAATAAAAATTCTCATCTAAACAACATCACAACTTACCCTGAACTTTCGAGGGTTTTGGAGTCGTTGCTTGAGCCTGAGGAGCTACTTGGGGTACGGGTTTTGCATTATTTGCCTGGACAATGGGCACGGGTTTTACATTATTGATGGCTGCCTGTGATTGTGGTTTTGGATTGTTGGCCTGGACTTGGGGCACGGGTTTTGGATTGTTGGCCTGGACTTGGGGCACGGGTTTTGGATTGGTGATCGCTGCCTGACCTTGGGGCACAGGTTTAACATTATCGGACACTCCCTGGACTTGGGGTAATGGCATTATTATCAACATCATCAGCATCAAGCTGGACAAAAGAATTGCACTGGAGCTTAGAAATTGGGTCGACATTTGGCCGATCGTTCCCATTATGCTGAATATAATTGATAAATCACGGTGCGTGTGCGCGTTAATAAGCGACAATGTGAACTGAATGTGATGTGAATGTGAAATAGAATATGTTCTCTATATTTCAACCGATTTCATTTGTTCTGTTTTGTTTTTACACTTTTTATGTGTGTGTTGTGTGTGTGTGTGGGCCGTAGCTTAAACGAAGCATTTAACTTATGAGCGAGCCGAGCTTATAAGCTTAATTCATATTTATTAGTAAACAAAAATAAATATAAATGAGTTTAATATGTTCTTGATACTTCACCAAGTTTGATCAGAATCGGACGACTATATATAGCTTAGGAACGATCGGTTGAATAAGGCTTATCCTCAATAACTTTTGTTTTTCAACCGAATGCGAAATTTGATATTTATGAGTTTAATATGTTTGATACTTCAACCAAGTTTGATCTGAATCGGACGACTATATCATATAGCTCCATAGGAACGATCGGTCGTGAATAAGGCTTATCCTCAATAACTTGGTTTTTAAATCGAAATTTGTATTAGAGTTATATGCTTTTGATACTTAACAAGTCTGATCAGAATCGGTTGGCTTAATATAGGCTATAGACAAAAAAAAATTGTATGAAAATTTTTTTGTCAAATAATAAATTTGTATGTTTAATTACAATAATGTTCTGATGAATTATGAAAATCTGCTGACGGCTCTTTGTTATGTGTGTTGTGTGTGTGTGTGGTGGCTTAACTTTATTATACGGTTATTCATATTTATTAGTAAACAAATATACATAAATATAAATGGTATATGTATTATTTATATATATTATATATATGTATGCTTTGTTTGTATTTGGAGGCGTCTTTGTCAATTAGCATTTGGTTTGTTAAATTAGCAGCTCATTGTTAGCTATTGCTTAAATACCCTAACAAAATAAAAAATATGTAAAAAAAAGAAAAGCAGGTGTTGTTTTTCCCCTTGAGTTGAGTGAAAGTGTTAAAAGTTCTTTTGGGTAGTGGGGCGGGGCACAATTTTTGTACGATCGCCAGACTTGGCATGCTAAGCTAAAAAAGGCTTTAAGGTTCATTAATTCTGGGCTATTTGATCGTTATATTATTTGAAAATCACAATGGTTCAACCTTATCAACTCCTTACAGATATTTCATTTCTTAAATTGAAGAACTATATAATTTACGTGAGCAAAACAATTTGGGGTTAACCTATAATTTACGTAATCAACATTCAAATTTAAAGAAAATTATCTGAACTTTGAACAAAAATTGACTTTTAGATAGATAGATATTCGTTAGATACCTTTAAAAGGATATGTATTACAATCCTTTAAAAGAATGTAAAATATAATAACAAAACATGAAAAGAAAATATATATGAAATTATGTATCCCAATAAGTGACCAAATGTCTGGACAAGTTGTTGACCGTCGTTGTCCGACAATAAGAGTTCTGACTGTATTGACAAAAAAAAAAAAAATGTCGTAAAAATTCTACATTCTGACTTTGGAATCTCCCGTTCAAATAGTCCCCAAGGTCAGACTAAGTAATCAGTACACATAAACATATATATACAATACATACAATTGAACTTATGTATATAGTATCGGTTAAAAAGACACAACCATAGAGGTACATACTTAAGCATTCGTAAAAATAGGATAATTACAAATTCTAAAAGGATCCTCCGATATACCCCGAATTACAAAGCAAGTGACTAATGTTTTTTTTGTTTTTACAATATATTTCCAATATTCCCCAAAAATTATATTATAACAGATTATTTCTAAGAATTCCCATTATTCTGGATTAAAATCATTTAAATGATCAAATAATTATATATTCTAATCATAACCCAAGTGATGGTTCCACTTGGGTTTTTACGCAATTTTTTTCGGGGGGAATTATATGTTGGTTATAAATCAGGAAAACCGATTTAAAGTTAAAATATTTGTCAACAATTTGTGTCTCTTGACAAGATGTCTGCATGATTTTGCCTAAACTGTGACAATTTGCATAACAAATTCGTTAAGTTGTATAAGTTATTAGCCAAGTCATTGGAATTTGTGTATGCATTTGGACCAGGCTCCCAATCTGTAAGTGGAGGCTGTTTTTGGCTCATTAAAATTGCATTTGCAATTGTCGTCATGGAGACAGAAAATGATATGTATTTACATTTACATATATATACATATATATATATATATAAGCTTACTGTAATGGCTAAGTGATAATTAGACCGACTCCCCTTAAGACTTAGACATTGAATGGAATTGGAGTTGGACATCATTGAATGCAACACTTGTTGTAATTGGTCAAAAACGTTAGCAGGTGTTAATACATCAGGCAAATTGAATTATCCCTGATGATACCGATGCTAATAATGTTGATGATGATGATGATGCAGTTCATGGATGATAATGATGGTTAGTAGAAGGACTGACTATCAAATAGGTCGTGGCTATTTATTCATTAGCTCACACACATGCCGCTATAGTCATAGAGTTTTGGGAGAGACGAGGTTGAGGGTTGAATATTTTGTGTGCGTGACAATTCAGTTAACTGTTTAATTTACTTGAAATAATTGAAATGCCCGCCCACAGTTTCTCTCTTCACACATTTGTTTGTTGAGCTAGAGCGGTCGAAGGAGGAGGATGAGGGGGAGGAGGTGGGTGCAATCTCCCCCTGCAATTCATTCAACGTTTAATTACTAAATTAGTGGAGCTCTTTCTCTGACAACTTCTCATTCAATTAACCTGTGAGATTATTTTACGTAAATAAATAACTACAAAATCAGAGAGAAAGAGAGCGAGAGCGAGAGAAAGAGAGACAGATAACAAATAAACTAATTTATTTGGTGTCTATAACGAAGTTCTTATACTCTTACTTACTTTATCGTTCTCCACTCACTTGACCCATTTTTGTGCGGAAAATATATAAATATAAAAAATTATACTTAACTGGTTGATATTTATGAGCTTGTATATATCTATTCGTATATATATACATATATGTACATATCATATATTAAGCCCAGTTCTTTTTTCACAATCTTCTTCTTCTCAGTGTGGAATTACAAAGAGATTAGGCAATTTTCTTTTAAAAAGGATTAAAAGCTTCTGAACTAGTTCACTCTTTTTAACGAACGATCTAGTTCTCTCTGGATAAAAATTGATTTAACGATTGTCGAATTTTCTTTCAAAAAGGATCAAAGGCTGCTAAATCATTTCAGTTTATTCTACTTGAAAGAAGATAAAGCATTATTAGTGATCGATCAATTTATTTTATGTTATGTATTTCAACAGAGGCAAAGATCGATTGAACTATATAATAATAGAAGAAACTTGTTTAATTATCGCTTTGTTCATTAAATCACGTTCCATCGGAACTGGCACACCCTATTGAAAGGGTATAAAAAAGGCACCACCAGAGAGACATTTTTAAATACAGCGAGAAAGAAAAAACAGAGAGGAAAAAAGAATAAGAGAGAGATAGAGAGAGAGTAAGCTAACGATAATAGGAGAAAAAGAGAGTCGTAGAGAAGCACAGAGAGACGATTAAACGACTCTCCCATTTTGATATGAAATCTCGTTTGAAAATCGACATTAAATATCCAAGTAAATCCACTTGTTGTTATTGTCATTGATATGCGGAACATGTTTTTCTTTCTTTCATTTTTTTGTTTTGTTTTTTTTTTCGTTACTTTTTTTTTGCGTTTGCAAAAGTTTTTACGTCATTTCTGTTGTTATAAGAGATTGTTTGTGGCTTTTGTCTTCTTTTTTTTTGCAGTAGGGTATATATGAGACAGTTCTAACGATTTTTAAAGCCAACTTCTAAGACCCTACTGAGGAATTAGTGGTTTAATCTAAAACTAGAACAAATTGAAGTCAGTCACTAAGAGAATTTAATTATTTAGATTTAAAATTTGTCTGGAACTATTTAAAACTTTAATTAAAATAATCTATTAGATTACTTAAATATTAAGAGCCTGTAGCAGGCAACTAAAGAATCATTAAATAAATAGGTACAGTTTGCACAAAAGCTAAAAAAGGTAACCGAAATGTCACTTTGGCCGAATCCTTTAACACTTTTTTTTCATGTTCCGTTTTTGTTTTTATCTTCTGTTTGCCATTAACTTGGTCAATGTTGGAAGTCTAAGCCACACTTTGAAGTAAACAAAATGTACACAAATTCAATAAAATTGATCACTGTGATCAAACTGATCAGTGAGCTGTTAGCCAAAGAACTTGACGGTTCAGGTTTTCGTTTAGTGGACTGAAAGATGACTTTCATTTGGCACTGGCTAATTATAGGTCTATGTCTATTAATTCCAACCGATGGAGCCTCCAAGAGAGGTACCAAAGATATATATCTGAGTACTTAGTGTTCGCTTAAAATTAATATATGTATATTGATTACTATATTTTTCGATTTCAATTATTAGTAAAAATGTGTCTTCAGCCCTCAATTAGCGGTCGTTGTTTTGGCTATGTGGAAAGCTACGCCTATAATCCCCTCAAACGACACTGTGAGCCCTTCATCTATGGCGGATGTGGTGGAAATGATAATCGTTTTGCCACCAAAGTTGAATGTGAATACAATTGTCGTGATATCTAATAAGAAGAATAATAAAAGCAAAGAAAAAGAGGGCTGCTTTTGTTTTCTATCTATATATACATATATTTTTAATTTGTGCTTTCATTAACTCTGTGCCTCTGGGCTCGATTTCGTAGCTTTCACATGTCTAGAATTATTGCAAATTTTTTCACAATCATCTATAGTGCCAAAGAGACGTTTATTGCTGCAGCCCATGACATGACAATGCTGAGTCTCCTCATCATAGTATATGCCCAAAGTGGTAGGCACACACAGGCCACTAGTGCTTGGTTTCACCTGACAGAGATCGCCTAAAAGCAAATAAAAATCATTAATATTATATAAGCTATCAATATATGTATATAAGTATATATATGCTAGAACTTTAATTGATATTCTAAGTACACACATCTTGCAAACTTAAACTAGTTCTTTAAAGTTTTTATATTAAACCTAGTTCCGGTTTTAGCAGTGCTAATACGAAGTCCCATACATACATACATTGGTTGTAATACGTTAAAAATAACTCAACATTTTGTTGACTATTACGGTATTAATTCAATATCATTAATCATAATCTAAATCACATCAAATTAATTCATATGAATACCAATTATAATTATATAAAATAAAAAAACATTTATTAAACCAATTCCTAACAAAGAAAAAGTTTTTTAATTTGTAATAATCTCAAGAGAATTTTGTGTATATTCCTTAAAATAAATATCAGATTACAATATTGGATATAAACCAATTTTTGGAGTATTGCCAACATCCTCTCAAACCTTTATATAAGCAAATTGGAACTTCTTCATATGGATTAACTTTGCGTTTAAATGGAAATCTTTAACTTTTCTATCAAATTTCAATAAATTTCAAATATGAACCGATATATGTTCGTATGTATGTATGTATGTATAAATGTAAAGCAATTAAAAATATATAGATTAAGTTTGCAAATATATGTATGTATGTATACAAATAATCTATTTCATGAATATCAATTAAATTTCTTAATTAAAATATTTTCAATATACTTACGCACGAATGCCTTGACCATTATTGGCTGTAGACTGCCGATTATGAATATCAGGCAAAGGATTAGGCTAATTGAATTCCGATTGGCCAAGGATCTCATTGTGTTAGAATACTTTTTTTGGCAAATATTAATGGCTCTAGTTTATAGCAACAAGTTGGAGGTTTGTAATTTCTCAAGGATTTGCTTCCTTTTTCCAAGGATTAAAAAGTTTCTTTAAAAAATTGAAGATTCAGCTTTGTATTGCTGCTGCTGATGCTTGAAGAGCTATCGTTTGAATGGCCATAGGAGAAGGCACTCGGTCAATTTTGCCAATGACTCTGACGACGTTTATGAAGACAAATGCGCAGCAGCAGTTCGTAGCAGCCATATACATAAATAAGTACACCTATGTATGTATGTACGTATGTACGTGTATAACAAATATGGTGAACCGTAAAAATCCAATCGAATAGGTTCAGATCTCGTATCTACTATATGTATGTATGTACGTATGTATGTACAGATCTACATATATTTTGTAGAAATTTATGAGTTTTTTGGACCGTCTGCGACAGTTGGGAAAGTTCAAAAGGCTATTTTAGAAATTTCCTTTCCTTTCTCTAATTACGAGAATTTTTATTTTCGATTTACGTTAAATTTTTTTTATGAAAATTCAATTCCTTTTATTTTTCTTCACTTTTTTTTTCTTTTTTTGTTTATGAATATTAATTTTCTGTGTCACACACAAACACTTTTGGTCACTGGCTAAGTTAATGCTCTGGTTTTTAAGCTTGAGATCGACTCAACTTGAAACCTCGAACAAAAGGCAATCACAGACTGCGCAGCTAACGGCTGACAGAGACGTTCCAACTGATAACAGGCAAAACGGAACGACCGACCGCCCGTCTCTTAAAATGCTTGCATGTGCGATTGATATGCTTATACGTACGAATAAAAAAAATGATGGGGCGTTTTGCTCCCGTTGCCGCTCGTCATGATGTTGTTGTTGATGTTGTTCATGATGATGATGATGATGCCATGGAATGAAGGCAGCGCTGCTTGGGGGTTGATTGTCCGGCTTAAACTGGCGTGGGCCTGTTGCAAAAGGCCTTCCAATTCATATTGCGAGACTCTCCGATTCAATGTAAATCGAAATGCTCTAGGATCAAAAGCTAACAAACGGTTATGTTGGTGGCTTTGCAGTTGTATCAAAAATAATTAGTGCATAATTATTTTGAAAGTTTTTGATAATTTATGCATTCCTTATGGATTTAAAAGATTAACACGCTGCAATAGTTTTGGAGACTTTTGAAAAAGGGCTTAAAATAAGATTTCGATTATTCGATTACCATTACTTGAAATTTAAGAAATTTTAAAACATTTTGGAGACTTGAGGAAACTTTTTAAAGTGATTTTGAACACTTCTAAAAAGTTATGGATCAAGAATTGAGGAAAAATACGTTTATTTACTTCAATTTGTTCAGATTTGAAATCGTTTGCAATTTGGAGACTTGTGGAGGCTTTTTGAAAAAAGCTATATTACAATTTCAAAGTAAATATAACCGATAATAATTGTTCATATTTCAACTTGTTCATATTTTAATTCGTTTTCAATTTGGAGACTTGTGGAGACTTTTTAAAAAAAGCTGTATTACAATTTCAAAGTAAATATAACCGATAATAATTCCCTTAAAGGCATCAGTAAAGGTTATTTTAGAACTTGCAATCTTTTTTCTGGTATACACATTTTAAGGACTTTTGGAGACTAGCTTAAAAGCGGGCTTATTGTTTTAAAGCACTCTTTTACTTAATCATAAATTAAAAACATTATTCAATTTCTGTAGACAGTTTGAAAAAATAAAAAAAAAGTAAAGAGTAAAGAGGCCTAAGCGGTTAATTTTGGAGATTAATCAGCTGGGAAGCATGTGAAATATACTTATATAGAGTTTGCATACAATTGAAAAAAAATGAAATATTCATAATCTCCAATATTCCAACAAAAATAAGAAGAGTGTACAAAAAAAAGGCTGACGCAAACATTGTATATCAGCAATCCGACAGCAATTTCTGAACATGCCACACTGTACACACACAAACGCAAATGCGCGCACACACATACACACATACACTCATATACTCATATCAAAGCTCAAATGTTTTAATTACGTCATAGGTTAGCAGTGATTAGAATAATACTAAGAGATTAATAACAAATTAATTGTGAATTAGACGCAGTTGATCAACATTTTTTTTTTGGGATCAGACACTGAGTCGTTATTTTATTTCACGTTCGTTCATTCATTCGTTCACATATAAATCCCGATTTCGTCGCAGACCATGGATACAGGTAGTTACACAATCATGTTCACTGCCAAAACTTTGACCTGGGATAAGCCGGCAAGCACCAATTGAATATATTTTGCAATTCAATGCTGCTGAATCGTAATAGTAACCTTCAATTTCCACAGTGCACATTCCATTCGAACGCGGTGGAGGTTGATTACATATATCTAAAAAGAAAATTCCATTAAGTAAAGAGTATATATAATTAAATCATTTGAAATATATATGTAGATAGTTTTACTCACTCGGTATGATGGGCAGGCTGGGCACAAAACGTGCCTCTAAGAGACTAAAACTTAGGCTATAATACAGCATTAAGAAAAAGAGGAAAGGCTTGAGCTGAGACATCTCTGGAATTGGAAATGGAATACAAAACGCTATTCGTGTTCGTACTAAACTCCTAGCTGATAGTCAACTGGTCACAATGCTAAAAAGAAACACTTTTCTACTCTGCCTTACAGTAAAAGTACCGATAAGATAAGCGAGAGCTTAATGGGGGAGAATCAATCCATGCTGCCCTAAAGAGCGACTTTTCCCGACGCACATGTGTATTCCATGAATGGGGCTTACGAAGAGACGGACGACTGAGAGATTGAGACTGAGAGTAAGAAAAACAATGAAAAGATTTACCACATCTTTTCCCGAATGCATTAAGTAAATATATATACATATAAGTATGTACATATGTACATATATATATATATATATATATATATATATATATATACATATATAGGTAAACACTCAATACACAATAAAGTAATATTGAGATTGACTCGTTCATAAATAAGTATATATAAGGAGAGAGCAAATGGAAAGATAAATAAAAGCTAAAGAAATAAAAAAAGCTCAAAATTAAAGAAATAAGATAAACCGAGAACTTTATCATATTTCCATCGGTTTGTTTTCAATTATGATATATATATATATATATATATATATACTACACGTATACAATGCAATGCAAAACGAAAAAGAAATTCAAAATAAAAATTAGTTTACTACATCCTATAGAGATTTGATGGTTCCAAACATCTTCCAAAAAGATTGAAAATTACATCACCGATTCATATATACACTTTGGTATATTCCACAAAGCCACTTGGATTGGAATCACAATCAATCCGTTCATTGAATCATATAGCTCCTGCTTTAACTTTATGTATACAAAATCCGTATACATTGAACTTTAAACCAATTTCTTTAAAATTATTAAAATATTTCTGGAATATCCCACATTTGACTATAAAGTTAATGCTGCAATAAATACTATATAATATAAACAAAATTATTAAAAAGTAATATTTGTTAAACTTATATTAGGAATTTATTTTTACTCTTAGAGCAATTCATTGAGATGAACATCTTTCCTTACGGCATTGTTAAAACCTTCTTTATATCGATACCAAATGGGACTTTTAACAATTGCATCGGTTTTGCCTTGAAGAAATAAAAAAAATAATGAAATTACAAGTTAATTATTTAAAATATAAAAAACAAAATTATAATAAAATTAAACTTAACTTACATTCTTCAATAGCTGTGATCGCCGTTGACTTATGAGTAATGCGTCCGAAAAAGTCTTTCGTAAGCTGAAATAATCAACAATAAATATATATATATATGTATATACATATGTATACATATATACAATAAGAACTGTATACTTATATATAGCGACGGGAAAGAGAGAGAGAGGGGAAAAGAGTAACAAAAACATAATACCAAAGCATAAAACAAAAGCTAAAAGTTGTGTCGCTTTCATTTAAGATGGGCAATAAATGTTGCTTTAGCCCTAATGCCACATTATGACCTTAACGGTGGCAAAAGCAGTTGGAAGAAAAAAAACCGAAAAGGACAAAACTGAAGCAATGGCTATGCCAACTGAATCCCCTTATGGGTTATTAGCTTGGCTAGGATTTCAGAAAAACCGTAAGAGGAAAACAAGACTACATCTACATCTACATTTTTTTTTTTTTTTTTGGTTTTTCTTGTTTTTTTTTCGGATGATTCGAAAAATTTGCAAGCAAATTGCTGCTAACTAAATGCAAGAGATGCAAATTTCTTGTTCTTGATCCTTAAACGAACCTGCTGTTTAGGTTTATTGTTGGAAACGTTAGAAATTTGTTTCGGTTTCAATGTTTGCAAATGATTCGGTAAACGTGGTGAGGTGGTGGCTGGTGGCTTCTTCTTTGTATTCTCTGTTGCTTTGCCATCAGCTTTGGGTGCAGCTCGCCTAATGCGTTCCAAATCCACTTCACGTGCTATCAATTGGCGACTGAAATAGGGTAAAGTCAAGCCAAGTGAACCTGAAAATATAATGCATTTTTACTACATATATGCAAATGCAAAAGGAAATATCAATTTATTACCTGGAAAATTAGCCAATGAATCGAGATCTGGTTCTGTTTGAAATACATATTGACCTTCGGCCGATTTGACTTGTACAAATGTTAAACCCAAATCAACCATTACTTCTATAGTATGACGTAAATCATATTGTTCTCTAAAAGATATAGAAAAATATTTTAATCAATTTGTGATATTCTTGTATAGAATTTTACCACTTACTTGGGCGAAAGCAGTTGGATGGCCACTGAACGTAATTGTGGTGATAATATCCGTTTAAGCATCGGCACTGTATCCAGTAATAGAACATTACCCTGTCCCACACCCAAAGATGTTGAGGTGACACCTTTGCGAAAGGCTTGATATATATTCCGTTGGTTCTGGGTCTTCTGTTGAAACTGTCAACGACGATGAGATATGAGAAGGGGGCGGGGGTGAAAAAAATGTCATAAAAGGTATGCGCACAACGAGATGAATTGGGAAGGGGTGGCTTTTTGGGTAAACAACATTAACAAGTACATGGAGAAGTCTCATTAATCTTGTGATTGCATTTGAGGCACATAATGGACAAGAAATTACATTCAACTTGATTGTGTTGATTATGCACTCTTTTAGCATCATGTTTGCCTCGGCTAATGATGATCTGCATAATACATGAGTGCCACAAAGCGACAAAAAGCAAACGAATGGAAGGAAATATGGAATCGTAAGGTTTACCTCAAAGCCTCGCATGGGAAATGCTATTTTTGGCCAGGCCAATGTGGCAAAAAGTAAATGCCACATAACAAAACCATATTGTAGATATGGATAAACTGAATAATTCTGTTGCCGATTGATTTGATTTTGTAATTGATCCTGAAAACAGAACCATTGCAAGGCCTCACAAACGCCATGAAAATTCGGATCGGGCATTTTCTGTTGCAAATAATTCTCATAGACGCCCTGGGTAAGACTGTAAATTAATATATATATATATCAATAATAATAGGTAATAAAATTAATAAATATCGGGTTACATACCGTTCAAAATCTCCACAGGAGTGAACCACATCTAAAACATTCTGAACTCGTGTCGGAACAGACATATTTGTCAGTATTACCTCAGCCGGCTCATCGGCATTTTGTTGATTATTATTATTTGAAGCAGCCAATTGTTTCTTGGGACGTTGAATCTATATAAGAAATAGATATATATAAAGATTTTAATCATGTTCGAGCAATTTTACAATTGGCATACAAATGTCAACCATTTTACTTTTCAAAGGCAAGATCGAATCCCTTTACATAGTTCATTCGTCTCGGATATTACTTAAGTTTGTTCTGCCCATAAATATTATATCGGTCGTGCCGAAATTTATATGTCCTCTCTGCTACATCAATTGAAATTCTTTCTCTGTCTTATAGTTGTCTGATCTGAACGAAATTTGACGGCAAGGTGTAGCTTCAGTTATTTTTATACATTTAACTATGATTGTTCCTATGGTAGCTATGCCTTATAATGATGCGATCTGACCAATTTTTAAACTATAACAACAAACAAATCTAATAAGCTTATCTACCAAGTTTCATTCGCATAGCTTAAAATAAAAGGTCCAACAGCTTTAAAGGAACAAACAGATGGACTGGGTTATCAATATTGATAAAGTATATATGTATATATATATATATATATATACTTTATGGAATCGGAAACGCCTATATCTGTATTTTACATACATTTTCTTGGCTTTTATTACTGATTCTGACGAAGTTCTTCGGAATTGGAAACTGTCTTTTAAAGAAATCAAGTTAACTCACTCGAAATATAGCTCCCCAAACATCAAATAAACCCTGATGACGATCCTTTTGACCTAGATTATTGTTTAGGACATCCTGCAGAGTTAGACTATGCTTTTGGGCACTGTAAATTGAATGGAGAATAATGATTTATGAAATTTTAATTTGAAGATAATAAAACTTACTTAAAAAACTGCATGGATGATATACAACTTCTAACATCATTGCCCGATTTCTCGGCTAAGGCAATCAGAGATCCAAAATCCGCTTTCATGTGCTCTTTGTTGGCCACTTGAATCAATCTTTCGGCCAATCGTGCCGAATCTATTGGTGGAAATTGTACAACAAAGGCAATTTGTCGTAATGGCCGTAATGCAGGATCGTAGACATCATTGCAAATGCATACGATTGGTCGGCGTAGGACATTATGCTCGGGTTTAGATCCTTTCACTTTGGCCTTACTGTAAATGCCATCGCTAACAAATTTCACCAAATATTCAATGGATTGTCGTGGCGCTCCATCAATTTCATCCAAAACAATGCAATTGGGTCTTTTATCCTCATTTAAGACTGAGGACATTTGTGTCCCATTTTCAAGGGCCAATTTGAAGGCTTCCGGACTGCGATCATCAGAGGCATTTATTTCCCTTATATTATAGCCAGCATGACGGGCAATTGTGTGGGCCAATGTGGTCTTACCCAGACCTGGTGGACCGCATAAAAGAGCCACCTTTTGTATGGGTCTCCCCATATCATCCACATTTGTATTAAGTGCTTGACGAGCCTTGCGCTGGCGCCAACCACCATTGGATTCAAATTTACCAGTGCGTTTGTTAAAGCTATTTAATTGGGCACCCGCTCCTCCTCCTCCTCCTCCACCTGCTGCTGCCAACTGTTGATCTTGCTCCTGTTTGGAATGAAAGGCTTTACCAAAGACAACTTTATCCCACATTTTTAGCCAATATAAAAGACTTCGATTGGTCATCTCATCGGAGAGTAGATCAATGTATTTCCTAGGCTTATATTTGTCTACCCAAAGGCCACTCGAAGAGGAGGAGGAGGAGGTGGAGGAATTTATTGGTTCGGTTATGACTGGAGGCAATTGTGTTGGAGGAGCCAAACGCCGTAAAACCTGAATAAATAAATTATTTTGATCAATCGACTGACTTAATCTCTTTGTAACTTACCATTTCATTGGCCTCCCGCCAAACTTGCTCCTTGCTGTCTCCCAGTAGACTCCCTGTTATTCCCTGACGAGCTCCTATTAAGTCCAATTGCCTTTGCTCATAGTCCTCGGAATGAAATCTCACATAGATCCTTTCCAAATCGCTACGTTGTATGGGTAAAAATGGCCAATTTGGTATTTGATATGATAGATTTCTCATTTTGAAATCGGTGAGAGTTTTCAATCGGCTAATCTCATCATGACGGACCGTTTTGCTAGTTTCGCGCATTTTTCTGCGCAACTCTAAAATCTTTTCGATGGCCTGCTGATCACGCTGCTCTTCGGTACGTGCCTTCTTCACCATTGGATCCTCGTAGGACTCATGGAATAGATCATCAATATCACCAAAGAGATCCCGCTCCAGGCGTCTTTTGTTTGCTGGCCGCAGACCTTCTTCTTGTAGTTTTTCCACAGCTGGTTCCGATTCTTCAATAGCTGTCAGGCGTTGAAATGGAGTGGAGCAACCGCGACCACCCATGCCAGACACTTTTGGTGTACCAAAAAGTCTGCGGTTAACAGGTCCTCCGCCACCTTCACCATTTTCCACCTGACTCTGAGTTGATCCAAATGTTATTTGCGACAATTGTGGGGAATTCAAAGTGGAATTGGTTAAACGGGGAACAGAGCCTCCGGCAACGGATCCAGCTTTTGCCTTGGCGGCTGCTTGATGAGATGTACTTGGACCCACATCATCGGGAAAATCATCCATCATTTCCAGCTCATCTTGATATTGCAATTCAAATTCCTCATTCTCATCCGGATATTGATCCATATTTTTATTCGTTTTAATAAATTGTAAACAATTCTTGGCTTAAAACAACAACACAAAACAGTTTACCGCCAAAACCGAAATCAGCTGAGATTCCGACTGCTCGCTTACACAAGTTCAGAGCTATGAATCTCCATATGGTAGCACACTTGGCACAATAACAATAACGATTACACATAATTGTCTTATCGAAAATTAAATTGCAAATTTTCTTCCGATTTTTCGTAGGAATTTTCTAAATATTCGTTTTTTCATAATCTTTTAATATATTTAGATATATACAGCATATATACAGATCATAGGTACACGAAAATATCAATATTTTTTGACCATCTTAAGAAATATCATAATTTCTTTAGATAAGCATATATCAAAGAGTAAATATTACAGAGTTAGTTTTTTCGGAAGGTACTAACTAGCAATCTTAACAAAGTATACCCGAGTCATAAGTAGACTAAGAGATTGGGACAAATTTACATACATCTGAACCATTTTTAGGATTAATATAATTCCTATGCTAGCAAAAATTGAAATTAAACTTAAGGTCAAGCTTTTAAATTATACAAACCAATGCAAAAGTTGTATTGAAAACTTGATTTATCATAGCCTTAGTTAATTAAATTAGAACTAGCTGAACTATTTCTTATTTTCTAATCCCGGCCGTGTCACGTTAGAAATGTTCACCACCTCTATAAACTGCTGATGGCGCAAAGTTGCCACCTGGTCGCACTTGCGACAGCGTTAACAACGCTAAAAAAATCTTTATAAATTTAGATATTAACTTAGGACACTGCTGCTTATCTAAGTTTGTGCAACAAAGAAAACCACTCCCCGCCCGTAGAACGAAATCCCGAATTGTTTAATCATGTTTGCAATGGAATCAGCTTGACAGCATCCGCTGAGAGGAAGGCCGAACAGCTGTTTGTTCACTGCCCCAAAAATCGAAAGAAAAGAAAGCAAAGGGGGAGCAAGAAATAGCCAACACAGCGAACAAACAATAACAAGTAATAGGAGAAAACTCAAACAAATATTATTTTATAGTATTCGTAACTTAGCTTAAGCTGCTTCAGGTAAGCCGAATCAATTGATTAAACAGTTGAACCTCAAGCGGCAATTTATTTATTTTGAAATAGGAACAAAATGCAAACTTGGGCTGATTATGTGGATGATGAGGAGGCAGCCATGGCGGCTCCTGCGCCATCAGGATTCTCAAATAGTAATGCTGCGGGACCACGTATCTTTGGTGATATTACCACAAATCGTTTATGGACATTTCGGGTTCTAATGCACGATGAGTTGGGTCCAAATGAACAATTGGCCATAGTGGGTAATTGTGAATCCTTGGGTAATTGGCAATACTCGGGAGCAGCTCTAATGCAGAAAGAGGATAAGGCTAAGAGAAAGAAAGATGATGATCAAGACGATGACGATGATGGTGATGGTGACGAGGAACAGGAGAGCAACCTATGGTCAGCTGAGGTATATATACCCAGACACTGCTCAACAGAATTCCGTTATATGATTTGCATAGTTGATCCTTCGACAAATGAATTGCTTATCCGACGATGGGAGACTCATCTAAAGCCACGCCATATCCATGAACTAGATGAACAACCCACCAAGGGTAATAATAATATTGATATATTTGGCACTGTCAATGGTCAGTACAAAGTGGATCGTGGTTGGTTAACCAAAGAAACTTTAGTCCAATTGAAATTCTTCTATGCACCCTTCACTTGGAAACAACGAATGAAACGCCGCCATATTCATGTCAAAGTAACACCAATGAATCTACGCATACCCAGTCATGGAAATAATGGTGATATTTCAACGCTAGAGGATTCACTATCAAATGATACCCATGATACCAAGGAGACTTTGAATGGTGGCAATGGTGATAATGGGAGTGCCTTCAGCGAGGTTGTCACCCTTAGTCCGGATGAGTGTACTTTGCGTGCACAAGAGCAATTTGGATCACTTTGTGGTCCCAACGATCTGGTTATATTTCATTTAACCGTAAACGATTTGGAGAATACCGCCTATTTGATCGATCTTTATGCATATAGCTCACGTGTAGCCAAAGAGGATGGGCCTCCTCATCATGTGGGCTATCATTATGTTTTACCCAATTTGCTAAAACGTTCCGAGGGCAATCTGGAGCTACCAATTACCTGTTCGAAGGGACACCGTCCGTTGGGCATGATGCGTTTGGGTTATCTGATAGTTAAACCCTCTGGCACTGCCTCCAATTTGATGGATATGAGTGTTAGCTATTCACGTTACTGGAATAACAAATGGACTGGTCTGGATGTGGGTCATCGGGGTTCGGGTACAAGTTTTAAGGCCAAGGATGCGGTCATAAGAGAGAATACCATTACATCCCTTAAAAATGCCGCTGAGCATGGTGCTGATATGGTGGAATTTGATGTCCAATTGAGCAAAGATCTTGTTCCAGTTGTCTATCATGATTTCATGATCTATGTTTCACTCAAATCCAAGTGTAGCATGCAAGAACATGATTTCCTTGCATTGCCAATGAGGGAATTATCCTTGGAACAGTTAAAGAAACTAAAGGTCTATCACACCGCAGAGGGTTTATCCCGCGAGACGCGTTCCTTTCACAATGATGATATGGTGGAACATCAACCGTTTCCCCAATTGGCCGATGTTCTGGATGCACTGGATATTCATGTGGGCTTCAATATTGAAATTAAATGGTCACAACGTTTACAAGATGGACGCATGGAGGAGGAATTTGAGCATGTGGTTGATCGAAATTTATATATTGATTGTATACTCGATGTGGTGATGCGTAAGGCGGGAACACGACGGATTGTATTGTCATGTTTCGATCCGGATATATGTACAATGTTGAGATTTAAGCAAAATCGTTATCCTGTCATGTTTCTAACCCTTGGCAGGACAACGAAATATGAACAATATATGGATCCAAGGGGAAATTCCATGGAACTGGCCGTATGGCATGCGGTGGCCATGCAATTGCTGGGAATTGTGGCGCATACGGAGGATTTGCTGCGTGATCCCAGCCAGGTAAAAATGATTCGAAACAAGCTAACTGACCACACACGTTATCATTTACCCACCTTCAACCCTCAATCCTACACAATCGGGTGATTCTCCTCCTTCCCGTGATCTAGGTGAATCTGGCCAAAGAACGTGGCCTGGTCTTATTCTGTTGGGGAGATGACAACAATTCCAAGGATACTATCAAATTATTGAAGGAATTGGGTCTACATGCCATTATCTATGACAAAATGGATGTATTGACCAGCAAGGAAGTGAAGGTAAGTATAAAATGATTGAAATTAGACCAATATCAATAAATCAATCAATCAATCATTCAATCAATTCATCAATGTATTAAAGTACCAAAGATTTTCCATTGACTAATTTTAGGAATTTATTCACATTCGTTATTTCAATTTGCCACCCTCTCTATATATGTATATATTCTTGTGATCTCTATTTTTTTTTTTTTTGTAGCAAAGTGTCTTTCATCTTCAAGCCAAGGACAGTCAAAAGGAGTTACTCAAATTACAGGCTCTCGAAACGGGACATGTCTGGCATACCTCGGCCAATGGTAGTGAAGAACAACAGGCCTAACTTTTTGCATTAATTTATCAAATCAAAACTTAATCTATATACATATGCATATAATAATATCCATACATCTTAGGCGCATCTATAAATCATCTAGCAAATTTGCATTTCTTTTGTAATTTTTACTTAATAAGTTTGCTGAACCAAAAGTGAAATCGGAGCAAATACCTTGATATAAGGTCTCATGCTGTTAATTCCTGTTCTCTCTCCACCTACAAAAAAATTGTGCTTAATTTTCTATATTTTATTTTATTTTTTATTTTTATTTTTTTTGTTAATTTTATTTATTATTTTATATTATTTTTGGTTCTTTATCTCTATACTTCAGTTTTTACGTTCCCAAAACAATATTACAAATATTTTCTGTGTACATGAAGTGAAAAAAATTAAATAATGAAAATTTGCTTTTATGTTTAATATATATTTATATACATATTATACATACGTGTGAAACAATTGAAATTAAATAAAAGGATATATACATTTATTATTTGAAGCCAACAAAAGAAATGCATTTAAATTTTGTTGGAAAAAAAACTCAATTCAACTCAACAGTGAGTCAAAAAGCTTTTTTAGCTATCTACTTTTCGAAATTGGAATATATTTTCAAACATTGCGTATACGCAGTGTTGCATTTTGGCGCCACAATGAAAAGCGAGTTTGTTAGTGAGAAAATTTTGAACGGCGCATGCACCACATTCCGCATTCACATGAAACAACCTCAGAGTTAGCCATTCCTTCAAAACAGAGCGGAAAAAAACGAAGAACTTTGTTTTTTTTTTTTTTTTTGTCTTTCGCATTGTTCAGTTTGTTAAATCGCATCGTACAGATCGGAGCAACTCGGAACGGCATAAAAAGAAAAGGAAAAACTTAAAAATTTCGGCAAAAGGAAAAAAAAAAAACAAAAAAAAAAAAAGAAAAGAGGAACTGTCGACGATAAAACCCAAGAAGAAGGGAATAGGCTAGGGAGCGGCAGAAGGGAAGAGAGGAAGGAGCGTTTCGGTTTTAAAATTTTTTTTATTGGGTTAATTTTTCCCTCCCATTATGTTAACGTTAGCAAAGTGTTTAAGTGCTTGAAACGAAAGAAAGAGAAAGAGAGAGAGAGCGAGTGAGATAAAGAAAGAATTTCGGTTAAAAAATTTTTAGTTTTTCCCTTATTTCTTTTTGGAATTCAAATAAAAAGGAAAAACTATGTTTTTGGTAGGAAGAAAACGAAGAAATCAAAAACGAAGCGACAAATAGGTGAGAAAGGCGGCACCAAACGTAAAGTCAATGCATGTGTTTGTGTGTGAGTGACTGTGTGTGTATATATATATGTGTGTGTGTATCTATAACAAAGAAAGAAAATTTGAAAATTTTTATTCTTTCAAAAAAAAAAAGAAAAAAGTCGAAAACTAAAACAATAAGAAAGTTTTATGTTATACTAAAAAACGGCAAAAAATCGATGCGTGCGCCTCCTCCACACGTGTATATCCTTCTTCACCTCTCTGCTGTGTGTATGTGTGTGTGTGTATCCTACTTGCGTGTGTGTGTGTACACGCTAAGTTAACTGAGGCCAGCCAACTTCAAACCCTCCACAAGAGCGAAAGAGATCGACTAACAGAGCAAAAGAATGAGACAGAGAGCAGTTATAGCAAGTCAGGCCGCACTTACAAACACTCCTGACCTACTGCCCGAACACACCTCCTCATAATCCAACATCTCCCCCCACCCCATACCTACCCCACCCTCATACCCACCAACCACAAGTCATCCCCTATTGCCCCCTTAATGCCCGCCATCGTTTAACCAAAAAACAACTTCTTCTTACTAGTAATTGCGTGTGTAGGAGCTTACAGGATATGCTTTTTTTCCTTTTTTTTTTTCTTTTTTTTTGTTTAAGCGGTGTGGGTAACAAAAAAGGAAATTTCGGTATATAAAAAAGAAGACAGAAAAAGTAATTTTAAATATGTACACTAAGAGAAACATTAGATGCCGGTTAAAAGTTAAAAATTCCAAAATTGATTAAGTTGATAAAGTTAAGAATAGAAAATATAAAGAAACTTCATTTAAAATGTTGGCATTGCAATTTCTTTTTAGTAATATAAATTAGATCGAAAATATTCTTTATACTGAATAATTTCAGAATTGTTATATAAGAGATAACTGTAATATATATTTAAATGTCAAAAGTGTTTTTCTGAATAGAATTGTTAGAATTCCTAAAATTTAACCAATTTGTAATTATATATAAAATTTGTAAGAGAGTTTGCATATGGCTAACGGTAAAATGATGAGTTATATTCAAATTAAATTATAGTAAAACTTATTGAAACAAAGGAATAGATACATACATACATATAGGCATTTCAAGTCGAATATCGAAAAAGTAGTTCTTATTTTTTTTTAAATAAAACTAGTTCTAATACTTATCATTAATAAATAATCATTTTAATTTTAACTACAACTTAAATCTTTGTACTAATAATCTAAATCAATTTATTATTCTAAATATAATCAGAATTATCTCTAATTCAATTCAATTCATTTGTTTAAAAAACAGTATTAAAGGATATATATTTTAATATTGCCCCATTTGATAAGTTAGTTGTGGCACTTAATTTACGGTTCCTTATCATATTCTATCAAATTTTAATAAATTGCTTAGATTGCAGGGCTTTTCATTCAGTTTTTCTCTCAGTGCAGCAGCTGCCATTAAACCATTTTTTGCTTGTTTCTTTTTTTTTTTTTTAAATTTTCTCTGCTCATTAAAGGTGAATAATTTAGAATCTAAAAATACTTGGAATTCGAAAAGACTACAATTAAAATATAAAACGTACTTGTAGAAGAATTTATTCATCCTAAAAATATGAAATGAAATAATGAAATGGAAACTAAAGTGTGTGAGAAGTGTGCGCGTGTGTGTGTGTGTGTGTGTATGTTATGGAGTAACATAATTATTAGGTACTAATTGTAGGGAAAAAAGACGAAATTGGAGAGGGGAAGAGTAAGTAGCTAAGAATTAGTGGAGCTTTTTGACCTCAGCGTGTGGTTTTTCTTTTTCTTCTCCTCCATCTTCTTCTTCACATTTTTCCTGTTTTGGCTTTTGTAAATTGTTTGTTTTGTTTATAAAGAAAAGCAAAGCCTTATGTTTTTCAATTTTTATTGCCTCGATATTTGGAGGAGAAATTATTTTGGAGGAGAGAATTTTGGCTTGGCGGCCGTTGCCGTTGCCTCTGCCTCTGCCTCTGTCTCGGCCCCAACTAGTCGCCTTCAGAATAAACAAATTGAAAAATCCCGAAAGCCAAAAGAAACGTAAAAACACATACTACAAAAAGACGGAAAGACAGACAGACAGACAGTCCGACAGGCGGACAGGCTGACAGCCAGACAGAAAAAGAGTGGAACAGTCTGACTGACAGACAGTTGGACATTTTGTATGGATAGTTGCAAATGGGGTGGAGGTTTTTGGCTGGTCGAGTGGGTCGGTTGGTCGGTGGGTTGCTTGGGTTGGGTGGTTGTGTGTGTGTATCTGTATCTGTATACGCGTGTGTGTGTGTGTGAGTAAGTGAGAGTAAACAAAATGCAGCGCCAAAACTAAATATTGTTTAAGAACAAATATTTGGCTTTTGGTGCAAATCACGGAACATGAGGGCGATTTCTAGCATTCTCTTTGAATACCCTTTAATCTTGGACTAAAAGTGGCATATTCAAATTTGCAATTCTATAAAGTCAAATTGTCTGACTGTAATCTTATACTTAAATATATGGAAAGATCAATTCAAGTTTGGCTATAGTTTTATTTCTATATGCAGCTAAGTTTTCCCCTTAAATGGTGTTCATTCATTTCTTTTCTTTTCTATTGAAATATCATAAAATAAATCCTAACCTCTAACGCAGCAAGTGGCCAAGCTTTAGCACATCATATCTATTTAGACTTGAGAAAAAAGGGAGAATTATGAGTGTCGAACGACTTGCACTTAGTAAGTAATGTCATAAGCTAAGCCAATTGCTGCTTATTAGTCCATTAATTTACTTTCTTGCCTATTTAAATATCATTAAATAAATCTTAACCTCTAACGCAGCAAGTGGCCACGCTTAAGCACATCATATCTATGTATATAATAAGTAATGTCATAAGCTAGGCCAGTTGCTGCTTATTAATTTATATGCTAAGTCATCCTTTTCTCTGCGTGTTTAAGTAAAATTTTAGAAAAAAGAAGCACAGTTGAATAGACAGAAAGTAATATAGAACTCGTAATAGCGACAAGACGGAAAGGGACTAAATTTTGCTGTTACTTAAGAATAATAAATATTATCATGATAGGTAATAGTAAAGTCGTTCCATTTACTCAGTTTTTTTTGATATATTCTGGTAGAGAAGAAATTGTATTTTGGTTTTCCATGACGTTATACCTATCGCGTGGAATAGATGTTGTGGGATGCGCTTCACGAGCTGCTAATGGGTCAATTCGAATGAATATGATGATCTAAAATTCTAAAAATCATTTCATTGAATCATTAGAAAAACAATGAACAAAAAGTACACAAATAAATACAGAACTGAAACTGACTCACTTGTATTGCGAAGAATAAAAAAAAGAATCATATCCGATATCCCATTATAAATCTCATAAACAATTTGGTTTTCTTATTATTTGTTGTTCATTGTCATAAATTGAAAGTGTGCGAAAGGAACTCACCTGAAATGATATAAAAAATATGGGATATTATGCTAATGAATTGTATACATAAATATTGATTTAGATGGATGAAGGGAATTGTGTATTCAATTTATCCACATAAAACATTATCAAGGTCATAGGAATTATAATTGGATTAATTTGATTTACTTTTTTTTCTTTCGAAATTTAAAAAGATTATCATTAATCAAATTGTTTCGTTTGTTTTCAATTGAAAAAGATTCATTATAGAAATTAATGGTCTAATCGTATGGAAATTTTTATAATTAGCACAATTTATTGATAGCATTAATAAAAAATGATTGTTTAAGATCAATCAGAATTTTAAATAATCATTTAATGAACTATATCCAATTAGTAATTATTTTTCGAATTATCGAGAAAGACTTTTCAGAATTTTAAAAAAAAAATGTTCCTTACTTATGAATAATTTTAGGATACTCCGTTGAAATACACACAGCAACAGAATCTCTATACTTATGTTTTTACACATTAAACAAAATTATTAAATTAAACAAAAACCAGAATAAAGGAAGCAAAAACTTTTAAATTTTATTCAGCAAAGTCAGTTGCTGCGTACTGCCACATATGACGTGTTCAGATTCATCTGCGATTCTCTTTAATATGGAATATATTCATGTATAAGTGTAATGAAAAATGAATTCATTAAAGGATGCCCCCATGTTGCCCTTTGAATATTATAGTTGTCGAAAAAATTATAATGTGTCGACATATTACATACATACATACTTTAAATTTTAATTAATATTCATGAAAAGTTATGCATTAAATGCAAAACATTTATGAGTATGTACTTGTAATTAAATTCAAAACAAATAGTTAACGTGTTACATTTAATTTACATAAAATAATTAAACATAATATATGCATTTTTGTTTTTGGTTTTTTCTTTTTAGCGTCATGTTGTCGTTCAATCCCCCAATCCCAACATAGTGAGTAACATAGTAACCAGTCCTGCACAGCATAAAAAAAAATTATGCCTTGGTTATCCTAACATAGTGGACAAAAATCTTGATGCGTGAATATTGACGAAGTGCCGCCGAGTGACGTGAGTCGACGTGACGAACCGTCACCGTGAGTAGTGCTGGAAGCGAGCGAGTAAGAGAACGACGTTTGCGTGTGCCTTAAACACCAAAACCACAAACAAAAAAAAAAAAAATAACCAAAATAACCAAACCAAAGAAACAAAAACACCAAAAAAAAAGGGCACACAATAACCAACAAGATTAGAGAGGAAAAGGAAAGCAAGAAATATCATACAGGTTGGATCAAGAACTACCACTATATATATAGTATACAAAGAACTACATAGAACTACATCCTATCCACGAAACTTGCACGATTACCTGCACATTGAAATACTGTAGAACTGTAGTTAACACACACACACACATATATACCCACACACACACGCTCAGCACTTACAACGAGAACATATTACACTTTGTTGAGAATTGTTTATTGTCATTATCATCATTATGACTTATATACCTAAGAAAATGCAACATTATGCGCATGCAGCCATGAATCTGATCAATATGGACTCAGAGAATCGTGTGGTTCTCAATGTCGGTGGTATTCGACATGAAACATATAAGGCCACATTGAAAAAGATACCAGCGACGCGTTTATCACGTCTAACAGAAGCATTGGCCAATTATGATCCAATATTGAATGAATATTTCTTTGATCGGCATCCGGGTGTATTTGCGCAAGTGCTCAACTATTACAGGTACAGTGAATACTAAAATAATATTACTTGATATTTTTTGTAAAACTTTCGATCCCCTTTTTCGTTTTCTAGAACTGGTAAACTGCATTATCCCACAGATGTATGCGGTCCGCTATTCGAAGAAGAATTAGAATTTTGGGGCTTGGACTCCAATCAGGTGGAGCCCTGTTGCTGGATGACCTATACACAGGTGAATATTACTATATATACGAATAAAATTTAATTTTATACTAATTTTTTTATTCGTTTTTCTTATTTATTTTATAGCATCGCGATACCCAGGAAACTTTAGCCGTATTGGATCGTTTGGATCTGGATACGGAAAAACCGTCCGAAGAGGAATTGGCACGTAAATTTGGTTTCGAAGAAGACTATTATAAAGGTACCATATCCTGGTGGCAGGAAATGAAGCCTCGCATATGGTCACTATTCGATGAGCCATATAGTTCCAATGCCGCCAAAGTAAGTATATATATATATATATAATTTTATATATATGTATATATATAATTTTCGATTTCTATTTCAGACCATAGGCGTTGTTTCGGTATTCTTTATATGCATTTCAATATTATCATTTTGCTTGAAAACCCATCCTGATATGCGTGTACCGATTGTCCATAATATTACCGTTAAAACAGCTAATGGTAGTTCGGCCTGGGTTTTGGAAAAAGTCGAAACAAATGCACACATTGCATTCTTTTATATTGAATGCGTTTGCAATGCTTGGTTTACATTTGAGATATTGGTAAGTCTGATCAGGGTTATCAATGAAAATGTGACTGAAAATCATTTTCCATTATCTATTCTTTAGAACTCTATTTTATTACTTACTAATCATATTTTCTTCTTGCATTTATTAGGTCCGCTTTATCTCATCACCAAATAAATGTGAATTCATCAAGTCATCTGTTAACATCATCGATTATATAGCAACGCTTAGTTTTTATATCGATCTAGTGCTTCAGCGATTCGGTTCGCATTTGGAGAACGCCGATATATTGGAGTTCTTCTCGATAATACGTATAATGCGTCTATTCAAGTTAACTCGCCATTCGTCCGGCCTGAAGATATTAATCCAAACGTTCCGTGCATCGGCTAAGGAATTAACCCTATTGGTATTCTTCCTCGTTCTGGGCATTGTGATTTTTGCCAGTTTGGTATATTATGCGGAACGCATCCAACCGAATCCCCATAACGATTTCAATAGCATACCATTGGGATTATGGTGGGCTCTGGTCACAATGACCACTGTTGGTTATGGTGATATGGCACCAAAAACATATATCGGAATGTTTGTCGGAGCATTATGCGCATTAGCCGGTGTACTAACCATTGCACTGCCAGTTCCCGTTATTGTTAGTAATTTTGCCATGTATTATTCGCATACGCAAGCTAGAGCAAAGCTGCCAAAGAAGCGGAGACGAGTGCTTCCCGTTGAACAGCCGAGACCGCCGCGTTTGCCAGGTGAGCGTACGTATTTTTCACCATATTTTAAATTACGAAATTATCTAATATTCATTTTCTCATTCAATTCAAAATGACAGGTGCTCCCGGTGGTGGTGTTAGTGGTTGTGGAACTCCTGGTTCTGGTCCACATTCTGGACCCATGGGTTCCGGTGGTACCGGTGGGCCACGTCGTATGAATAACAAAACCAAGGATCTGGTCAGTCCCAAGTCAGGTGAGTTTTTTTGTAACTAAATCGGTTCAAGAAAATCAAGCGTGCTTCTTCTTACACCAACAAAAAGAAAAAGGAACAAGCGGGCACTGCCAAAAACTAAGTTTTTAACCGCTCTCTCTCTCAGCTCGCACAGCTGCACTTCAAGTTTGATACAAAAAAAAAAAAAACAAAAAGGTTTTAACACTCCCCAAAAACCCCTTTTCTCAAAATAAGTTATCACTTATAGCCTTAAATTTTGTTGTATCGCGTCATAACGAAAGTTCAAAGCTTCTTTCCATTCTATTTATTTATTTTTTTTTTTTTGTTTTTTTCTGACTTTGCTATATAACTACATTTACTTTATTCAAGCATTCAATACATATGTCATTCCATGTACGTGTATATATGTACTTATATGTAATTACCTATCAAGCAAAAGAACGGCTTTTTATCTTTTTCATAATTATCATATATATCTCATATATAATTCAAATTCATATTTAAAATGGCTTAGCTTTCATTTGACGCTATTCCCCCCCATCATATTTCTAACGAGATCAATTTGCGAGCAGAGTTGTAATAAAATATTCAAGTTTATTAGGTATATGAATCGTTAATCGATTTAGGAAGATTTAATATTTAATAGGCATTAACAAAGTTATAGACAATTGAAAATTTCATTTTTGCGATAGGATAATTGATAATTGAAAATATTGATCCATTTATAAATGAAAATAGATTCATTTCATTAAGTTCATTTTTCCTATGATCTTAATTTTTCATCATAATATTTTAATCGAGTTTTTTTTTGTGGGCATGAATTATTTAACTATCGTAGAAGAATTGGAATTTTCAAAAGAATAAAAAAAAAAATTTGTAATTAGTTACCGATGTTTTAAGGATAAAAAATAAGTTTCTGATATATCAAAAGTTTTGATAAATCAAATTTAAGTTCATTTGGAAAATATTTTCCCACCATTTATCGAATTTCAAAAATAAACAATTGTGAAACCTTTTCTACCAATATTTTTAAGAATCTTCTATCAAATTTTACCTAGTAATCTCTAAGATTATACTTGAAAATTATTTAATTAAAAAGCATTTTCCTAAAATTTAAGACTTGATAAATTTGGTATTTGAACCACAAAAAAATACTTTTCAAAATTAAAAGATATTTCCTAAATATGTAGGTACCTACATACATACATTATGTGTTACAAGTTTCCCATAATAATTATTTCGAATAGATTTGATGAGGAATATTCTCTCTCACTCTCTCTTATAGAGCTCTGCTCGTATTTTGATTAATCTCACAATTTATCATATTTCAAGCCGTTTTTACATTACAATTGATCAATTTTCTTAATTTTATTATAATCTCAACGCGATGACTCGTCAAAGTGTTATATGAGCATTTATTGTATATTCAAGTCATTACTACATATGATGAGGTCTTTTGAATATACTTACCTTTATATATACATACATACAATTTTATGCAATATATTAATATATATTATGATATCAAGATACAAGACTCTAACTATACATATATGTGTACCATATACACTATCAATGTAATTTGATTGCGAGATATATATACATACATATATATCTATAAATTTTTTTTCGATATTTTTTTTTTTTTGATAATTTTCTGTATAAAAAAAAAAAGAAAAACCAAAAACGAAACAAACAAAACTCCCCCTTATAAATCTTATGTAAATAGATGAATATACAACAATGATTGGCAAACCGCGAGATGGCAAAAAGAGCAGGCTACTTTAAAGCCAACAACGACAGCAACAACAACCACAAGCGCAACCACAACAACAACGACCACAGCAACAACAGCGATTTAAAGAAGAAGAAGATGCAATCCCCCTTCCCGAAATGCCCCCCCCTCATAACGAACGTTCATTTGTTTTAACTAAACCAAAAGAAAAATTTGATCGAGAATACAAATAAAAAAAAAATAAATAAAAAATTTGAACAAACAAAATTTAACAAAAACTGAGGAAACTGGAACTGCCAACGGAACGTGGGTACGTTGGAATGAAACCAAAACTGGATATGATAGATATATATATATAGACCTGCTATATATATATATCCAAATAGAGGATGTGCTATCTACAATCTGCTATAATTAATTGTAATTTCTGCGTGTTTTCTACTATCTCTCACTCTCTATATATTCATATACGTATTTATATATATATATAATAATATATATATTGATATCATTCAGTGTTGTTCCTTTAATTCTTCAGTTCTGGCTCGTTCGTTCCATATATACTATATTTATATATTAAAACAAAAAATATATACGTAAACAATATCTATCCTGTATCCTCATTCTCTCTCTCTATATATCTTTTTGTGAGTGTGTGTGTATGTGTGTGTGTTATACTTTATATACCTATACATATGTATTCTCTATATATCTATATATATATATTTACACATATATACTTTGCTTTAGTTTCGAAGTATTTACATACATAAATCAAAACGACTTTGTATTATCTTGAACTTTTGTATTTCAGATATGGCCTTCAGTTTCGACTAAAGACAAAATAAATATTTTGTAATTTGTTTAACTAAAAACTGAACAAAACACAGCACCAAAAACAAAAACAAAACCAAATCAAGAACAAAAGCAACAAAACATAAAATCAAATATATATTTAAATGAAAAAAAGAAAAAAGAAAAAGAAAAGAGAAATCAAAAACGAAATCAAAAAATCGAAATTGAAACTCAGTTATATATTCTCATCTCAATCATGCTATCAGCTATGCAAAAAAAACCAAATACCTCACGGATACAAACAAAAGCTGGGCGGGTGTGTTGGTTTATCTTCATATATATATCTAATTTATATAGTATCTGTATAACTATCAATTTATTATAATACATTCTCTAGACCCTCTACAAAAAACCAAAAAAAAAGAAATTATTCCTTCTTTTACACCCCCTCACCCTTAACCTCTCCCCAACCCACAACCCTTCTTAAGCTGTCTTTTTCTCTATCTATCTCTTTGTCTCTCTATGTAGAATAGGTGTTAGTTAGCTTTAGTATGAAAAGCCACCAAAAGAAAAAAATTATACAATTTCGGTACACCGAAATTTTAATACTCTTGCAGTTTGATAATTCAAAAATAAAATAAACTTAAACGGATATTTATCGTATTAACTTTTATTCAAATATTTTTAATTTTTATGATATTGATTGGTGAAATTTCGAATCTGATAATAAACCTTTCTATATCCGGTTATCTATACTTTTTAATCTATTATTTAACGGGTTTAATTGAACATCAGTGACCTAATAGCATCACATAAATATATATAGAGATTAAGGTTCAGTTTGCCTATTCGAAATTATCTTTGCCCTAATATACATATTCTCTTTTAATCAGTCTTTGTATGACAGTTAAAAAATAAATTCCACCGATTTTTAACAAATTTCTCAGAGTCATTAAAAACTATATAGAACTAATATATACTTATTTCGGGATAAATAATATATAATATATATATATGTTTTTTCTACAGTTTTTGATTAATCTTTCATATAGTAGCCTCATTCTACCGATCCTATACAGTTGTGACGCATATTATATATTAAATAAAAAGCAAAAGTTTGAATATTTGATCATTCCCAATACTCACATATATCTCTATTGTGTATAAAGCTGTGACATTGTATTCTGATCTAAACATTAGTGGTTTTTGGTAGCAATCAAGGGTTGAATTAATCTATATCTTTCTTATAGAATAATTTTCCTCTGATAGAACTTCCTGCATATCATATACAGTTATTATTATTATATATAAGAGTTCTCTAATCTAGAATATATTATTCCCATTAACAGTTTAATCATCACCCTATTGAAAACAGATAAATATACAACAGATAACTGAGTATATCGCTAATCAGTCGAGGGTTCCCAATTGCTCCAATTATTGCTGCAAGAGTAAAACTTTATAGAAAAACAAAACGAAATCCTTGCCCCATTTTTTTTTTTTTTTTCTCAAAAACTAGTTTGTAGCCCAACAATGGAAAACCTTCACACCCTCACCCTCTAACTACCCCTCCCAGCCTGGTTTGCAAAACGAATTGATATGGAAAATAATGAATGGAGTATCTATCCCCCCACATTATAGTTTTGTTTGGAACTTTTGAAGCATGCTGCATGTTGACCCTTAAACAAATGTATGAGAAATCTTCTATTGACATGAGTGTTGTGTATTTGTATGTGTGTATGCGTGTATGTATATGTATGTATAATTAAATGTTGTTCGTGTAGTAAACCATGTGCACCCTCTGTATTAAATAAGTATAGAAATTAACAAAAACAAAAACCAAAAAAAAAAAAACCGAAAATGAAATGCCAAATACTAAAACGTTGCGTCTGAATTTATCCTTTACTTCCCAAGTTGAATTCGATAAAATAATTTTATGCTTTGCCAATTTGTTAACTAAATTTTAATCAGTATATCATTCTTTTTTCTTTTCTTTCTCTCTCTCTCTCTCTCTCTCTCTTTCTCTTTATATACAAATATATATATCTATTGCTCTCTACACTGTTTTTCTTCTGGCTATCCCTTCATCTTTTCTATGGAAAAAAAAAAAAAAAATAAAAATTTTTCAAAATTCTCTGGCCTAAACACAAATAGTTGCTCAACTTTTCACAGGTCCCTTGGGTGCCAGCATTGTAGCCATGAGTCCGAGGACAATGTTAGATCTAAATCCAGCCTTGGCCATGGGTAAGCCAACATTTCAGCCCAGATTTCCCACACAATTGGCTGCAACACCTCAACAGGCGACAGCTGCTGCTGCTACAACAATTGGCATAGGAACTGGCGCCGGAGCTGCCGCAGCTGCTGCAACCGCTGCTGCTGTGGCAGTTACCACATCCGCTTCAGTTATACCACCGCCGGCTCCACCTTTAACAGTGCCCAGCATAGCCGTATCCACCACAGCCAGTTTGGGTAAGGATAATGGCTGTGCCACAACCAGCACCACCCTGGAATCTAGCAAAAAAGCTTTTCTATAGATCCGACAACATCATTACGATATCATTATTTTTCAGCCTCAAACCTCACACATTAAGCAATATTTAATCGATATCTAATCATAACCTTGGCATAAGTATTGTCTAATTGTTTAGTTATTAGAGATGATAGCAGATGATGTATGTATATCTAATTATTCATATCAAAATCAGTTCATATCACACATTATCTTATTCAGTGTAAAAGTAACCATGGATGATTTAAGTTTTCATTCGGAATATGTAGAATTTGCCCACAAAATGAGTTGCAGCTAAACAGTTAACATGAATAGGCTAAGAACAAAGTGAACATTTAAACCAGGGACCATGAAGAATAAAGTTGGAATTAAATGAAAAGGCTAACTAACAATTTGAAAACAAGTAAAGTTCATGAAAAGTAACTTGGGATACAGCAAAATCCAAAAAATAAGAGGAAAAACAGAAAAATGTCACGTCGACTAACCGAAACGTTTAGAGATTATTTTCAATGAAAAGTAAATTTGTGTAAAAAAGGAATTTCATTTGATTTACTATTACATAATGTTATTAATGATATCGCTTATTTGATTTTTAACTAGTTTAGTTTCGGTTATTGACCGAGTACACCAAAATAATTTAATAAGTAAAATATTTACAGATTTTTTTCAATACAAAAACTTCAGATAAATGAGGAAAAATATATCTCATTTAATACATCAGTTAATTTACATTTCTTTGCTTTACAATAGACCGCGAATGATATATATCACATGCTACTGCTCATCATTATCCATTTATATAGACTAAAGGAAATCAATAAAATACTTAAATAATCCTATTTCGGTTAATGGAGAAAAAACCATAAAGAAGTCATTTCATCCATGGCTACTTTGTTCCCCCATAAATATAAATATTCTTTATTATCTGCTGTCATCTCAAAGAATTTCGATATATTTACATATTATGTAAACTAAATGGCAATTACCAGACACGTATAACCCCAATTCGGAACATATGATTTGTCCATATCATGAACATACATACAAACATATATCAAATATCAATCAATACATATGTCTTTAGCAAACTAAGTATTACATTACCGAAATTGCTTGGCATTTTTAAAAAGAAACCGATTTTTGTTTTCTATTTTTCTTTTCTTTTTTTTTTTTGTTGTTATTTATTTAATTCAACAGACAGCCACTAAATGTATATAATACTTATATATGTATAACACTATATATATATATATAATGCTGTATGTAACAAGAAAATAGACAAAAAAGAAAAACTAACTATGTTCAACTCGGTTTGCCAGTTCCTTATGCGTTGTGTAAAGACTTTGCTGGTTTTAAAGCTTTAATTTCATAAGAAAAATAAAAAATGATGAGAATAATAATGAAATAATACAAAACAAACAGAAACAAAACAAAAAAACTAAAGAAAAAAGAAATGTGAAAAAATTAACATCAACTGAAGGGAAAACCCATCTTAAGCTAATATCAATTTTACAGCCTCAAGAAAAAGTCTTAATTTTGCTTACAAATTAGCTAATTTGTGAAGAAAAACCAATCAAACAGAATGGAAAAACAAAACTAGTTAAAATTCAGGCGGAAAACTTTTATAAACTTTAGGAAAAACAATTCTCTCATTTACGCTTCATCCACTCTCCCCCCCTATCTCTCTCTCTCTCGGCTCTGGAAATTAACTTCAATTATTTTCAACCTGTGCAGAGAGTCAAGAAAAGAAAACTCAAAGGCAACAAAATTTTTCATCTCTGTTGACTGCTTGCTTTAACCAGTTCAGAAATTAAGCGTGCAAATTCTCAAAACAAACAAATAAACAAACAAAAACAAGCAAGAAAAGAAAAGCCACAGGCAGAAGGCAAAGTTAGATATATATATATATACACTTATATTATGTTTATACAAATTGGGAACGGGAAGGAAAAAAGGGGAATTTTTGATAAACAATAAATATATATATATATATATATATATATAAATATATGTATATTTACATTCACATAAAATTACATACATCAAAATGAAAACTTGTGTTTTTCTTCTTTTAAATTCATTTAGGCAAAAATTATAAAACAAATAATTCTTTCTTGTAAATTTTCGATGAACTCTGTCTCTCTCTTAAAAAGCAAGCAAACATTTAAGCATTTCAACTCGAATAATATTATTAAGAAACATTTATTGAAAAAATGAGAAAAAAAAAACATGGAATAAAAATCGCTTTGCCATCAAAAAAAAAAAAAAAACCAAAAAAACCGAAACAAAGAAAACAACAACAATAAACAATGAAACAAAGTTTGCAAACAATTTGTTAAGTTTTTACAATGAAACGAAATAAAAAAAGAAGCATTATTTATAATAATAATTAATAAATTAATTAAAGAATTAATCTTAATATATACATACAAATGATATATATATATATATGTATATTAAAAGCAAGCAACAAAAACTGTTTATATCGTTTAAACAAATTTTCTTTTTTTTTAATTTATTTTTTATTAAATTGTATAGATAAGCAAATTGTATACTATTTGAACTAAAAACAACAAAAAGTTAAACAACAAAATGTTCTCTCAAAATTAAAATTAATTATATAAATATATGACAATTTAAAAACTAAAAAAAAAACCAAAAAAAAAGAAATGAACAAATGCAATAAACAAATCTATTGAACACCAAATAAATAATATTTTCTATTCTATTGGATTTTGAAATGGAAAAGGATCAGTTGATATAGACATCTATAGCTATGGGTAAACTGGTACATCTTATTTTACATACAGATAGAATTTTCAGTGTCGAAAAAACTATATCCAATATAACTTAATAGAAATATTTCAATTATAATATTTGCTTATTTTATTTATTATTAAATTAAACAAATGATCTTCATTAATCTTCATTCTTCCATATAAAAAACACCATATAATAACTTAATTTTATTCCACCATTTTTACAATAGTCTCCTTTATTTTGCTTCCTCATAGAGTTAATCAAGTTGGCGATTCCACTGTAATTTTTGGTTTATTATATTACAGATAATTATTAAATACATACATATACTAGATAAAATCCGCTCCGGAAGCAAAATGTCAAAGTCTCACAATATCTATTATCTGTCAAATTGCAAATGACCTCATTTTATTTATATGTTTCGAAACCATTGCACAATTATTTCAAGTCGTGTTTTTTTTTTTTCGTTTTGGTTATTTTTAGGGCTCAACTTTTACTTTTTCGTCAAATGGCAAACAATTGGCCCATTGGGTTTTGACCTTCAGACAAATGTAGCATCAACTTTTCACCTCTTTTGCCCCCAAGGGCTTTCTGGACCAATAAACCAAGCCCTTCCTTATCTTTTTCTTTCTTTCATTTTTTTCTCTTGTTTATTTTTCGACTTAGTTCCCCGTCCTCCTCACCCCAAATTACCGCCCGTTGCCACCCACAAGCAGTCTAAACCAGCTAAATACTGCAAATTCCAATGTCTATGAGAAACATTCAATCAACAGTTGGCCATAAAAGAGATGATGATGCTAACGCATTGGATGAGGATGAAATGAGATGAAAAGGTGACTTAGTTCAAAACTCTCTGAAAAGCTTCAACAAACAAAAAAGTAATAATCCATGAAATTTCAAATGCAAGTCAAAAATCATAAGAGCTTAACAGTCTATAGTGAGTGTAAGAGAGATGGAAAGCGTGGTGTGGTGGGGGGGAGGGGGGTAGTTGGTATAGAGAAGGGGAGACACTTGTAATTGTAATCATTTAAAATTGTTATCTCTCTTTCTCATGGTCTATTCCCCTCTTTCTCACTCTGCTAGCTGGAATGTTGTGGGAGCCGAAAAAATAAAATTGAACACTTTTTTTTTGCAGAGATTTTTCCAGTTTTCTTTCTCTACGATTTGTGGTCTATGCGCAGAGAGAGAGAGAGAGAGGGAGAGAGGAATAGCAAGAGATAGCGACAGAGAGAAGGATGGTATGGAAAAAAGCTCTTTCTCGCACTGCATGTCTCTCTCTCTCTCTCCTCACTGTATGGCAAATAGCTTTTCTCAATGAAGACCAAAGACATTTCTCTTTACTTTTTTTTTTTTTTTTTTTTTTTTAGCTATTTGCATCATCCTCTCCCACTCTATATCTGTCTCTGACGCCGTCTCCGTCTCTGTAACTCTCTTCGTGCCACTCAAATAGAAATTGTTAGCCGGTCTGGATCAGGTTCACAACGAAAAGACCGAAAATTTCAGTTGAATTTTGACTGCGCGACGTGTAAGTTGAAGTCAAGTGTTGGTGGGTTGACTACCGACGCCGCCGCCGCCGTTTCCATCATTTACATTCGCCGCCGTTTTGTCCGACGTCTCTGAATTTCTCGCGAGTGACACTAAAATTTGTTTGCCGACAATAGAAAAAGAAGTCCAAGAAGCAAAAATCGACTAACAAGTAGGCAAGAAAAAAGAAAATAATTGTGCGATTTTTCCCCCAGCAGCTGTTTTCGCTTGGTTGGTCTTTTACAATTTTCTATTTCTTATTTTTTTATCTTTTTTTGTTTTTTTTTTTGAATATTTAAAAGAAATAGAAATTCAAATCAGAAAAATACAAAAGAGAAAAGTAAAAGGTGTCCCGCAGGTAGCGCCAACGACTCCCCCGCTTTAACTTTACCTCTTCCTGTCTTCCTCCTCCTTCTCCTCCGCCGCCTGCCATCACCATCATTTACTGTTGCTCCTCTGGCGCGATTAAGACCAGTCAAAGTTGTGTTGCCTGGTTACAATATTTGTCTTGATTCGCCTTGCCTTTTTTACCATGCATTATACATGAAGGAGGAGGAGGAGGAGGAGGAGGAGGAGGAGATGGAGAAGGAGATGGAGCAGTGGGGGCTAGAGCAACAGCAGTTGTCTCTGGCGCGACTCAAGTAGCTTCAGCTGGTCTCTCCAACTAGATTAAGTGTGGCGCTGTTGAAGCTTTTATATTTTCCTTTCCTCGTTTTTTTTTTTTTTTTTTTTTTTTAATATAAATTTTTTTCATATTTCTTATTTTTTTTTTTTTTTTTTTTGAATCTTTATTATTAGCACACTCTTGGCGCCTTCAGTGCCGCTCGACTGTGGACCGCGCGTGCACCACCCCCTTTATTAACCCCAATCTCCATTTTGCTGGCAACTCTCGGCAACTCCTCAAGTTGAAGTTGAAACTAAAGTCGTTAGTTATTAATAACATTTCATGACAAATATTGAATTGCTTGTAACTGTGAAATGTGAAAATGTAACTCGATGCGCGGTTGAAAATATAGTTTGGATTTCTCATTGCATCGTTGTTGACTACTACAGGGTATGCGTGTCTATATTGGAATTATCTGGTAAGATAACAATTTAATTAATATTTAAACAAACAAATTTAATACTACTTCCCCTTTAAATTTAAATAATACATAGGAAGTTATTTCAAAAGAAAATTTGTAAGTCAGTCAAACGTGAGAATTCTAAAAGGAACTTCTAAACATTCAAAAGTTTTAAAAGTACCTACTTTTAGAAACCTAATTCTAAATTTTAACAATAGAGAATTTCTATAAAATGTATCAAAACAATAACTGTTTAATAATTTAATATGATTATTTATTTAATTAACAATTTCAAAAAAATCATTAAAGTGTCGTTAAGATAGTTAACTTTTCAACAACTTTGACAAAAGGGAAAAACTTAACCGATAAATTTGATTTAATTAAAATTAAATCTTTAAATTAACTGAAATTCAACTTCAAAATAATATTGTATGAAATATTCAAAAGTATTTCAACTCTTTTTTAACTGATTGAAAACATAATTAGTTTAGAACTAAAGTACATATTAGCTAAGTTAAATTGTGTTAGTTAAAAACATTCAGAGTCGATAATTAAATAGTCAGTCAAATTTGAACAAAACTCAATTAAAAGTTTTTTGTTAATCATGATATTTATTTATGCTAACTGCGCTACTGTTCAAATTGTATAACATACATTTGAAAAGTTAGATTAAAATATACATACTTGAAAAATCAGCAGAGCAGAAAAAAGGGGAACTAAATTTTTTAACTTGAATCATAAATGTTTTTGTTTCTTCTGTTTATTTTCTATATGCATTAGTCACACATTCGAATCGTACAGATTTCTAAAAAATCTCTCCTAAATAATTACAACTTTAATTTTCCTTTAAGGTGTGGTTATAGAGCGAAAGGTACATATTATATTCCAGAAATGTTTTGCAAATCGTAGCCTACTTTTCAGAACTGTCCAGAGACAACCGAGCAGCGGCTATTCATAAAGGGAAGTGAAATAAAAATAATAAAGTGGTCGAGAGCAAAATGAAATAAAAAAAAAAGAGGAGGGAAAATGTGATATGCCTCAAGGGCATTTTCCGGTTTACACTTCTGAGTAGCAGTCAGAATAGTCAACGAAGTTATATTAAAAGTAAAAAAAAAGAATATCCTTAAACATAAGAAGGCTAACTTTGTGGTCTTTTTCTTATTTAATTTTAAAAAAAATTATTCAATATTAAACAATCAAAAATTAAATGTATTGGAAAGTTAAACTTTGTTTATTGAAAAAAACTGTAGCAAACGATGTAAATAAATAAAAATAAATTCCAATAGTCATTCCACCATTTCAATATACAATGGGATATTTCTCTTTGAGAGATTTTCCTGTGTTCGGTTTGGAATTTTTAAAGCAATCATACCATATATCTTTCCAACTTCGTATTTTATTAATTTAATTGTATAGAATAGTTTACCTAACAGATATTTTCAGGTGATTTTTTTAGTCGGTCAAATGCCTTTTTAATTTTTATTTTCCTCATCATTTCATTTGTGTCGATGGCATAATTGTAATTACATTTTAATATTGATGATGATTTCCCCACCAACATTCAGGTTTTACCTTATTGTTTTTATTTGGGTAATATTAATGATTTTGCGGCCTGTCAATCCGAATCAAATTTACATAAACCGAAATGAAATAAAAATTTTAACCATACAGTTTTGATTAAAGGTTTATTCAGGGCATTTTGTTTGTGGGTGTGTAGGTGTGTGTGTGTGTGTGTGTGTTTTCTATTTTGTTTTCCCTGCAGTTTGAGTTTAATTGAAGGTTTGAGTTTTCAGATGAGAGTTGTGGTGTGAGTAGGGGGGTGGGGAGAGGGGCGGAGAGGGGGGTGATAGTGGTTGGGGTTCATTTGCATAGTTTGATTTTGAAATTGGCAATGGAATATTGACACTTTGTATGTGGCTGCGTGTCAGCTGTGACAATATCAGAGAACCAGAAAAGGTGAGCAACAACAACCGAGTTTGTCACAAAATCAATCGAACGGTAAACTTTCCTAGAACTCATCCAATGTAAGGGGAGAAGAAGTGCAGAAAATTTCCCCATTCTCTTTGCCCTTGTGAACTCACGTATTTACATAGAATATACGTTAACTTTGATACCCAGTAAAATATATTTTGATGAAAATGGGTTTATCTTATTGCCAATTAACTATTTGTGGCAAAATTATTTATATGAAAATTTATTCAATCATATGACCTATGTATTTATATATACTTTAATTAGAATTTAATTTTGCAAAGCATTTAGCGAAAGAAGTATGTATATTAAGCGGGAATAAAATAAAATGATTTGAAATATGTAGCGTTATTTTAAAACTTCGATTGAGGTATTATATACCATTTTTTTTAAATCTTAGAATTTCTATGGATCTATATTGAAGTACATACATCTCTTTTACGTTATTCCTTAAATTTTATGACGATCTGAGTGATAGATAAAAAGTGCTATCGATTTCAAGTGCGAGTTAACTGATCTAACCGAAACTTTTAACGCGATTTTCGCGGATTAGTATATATAGAAAAGCTATTTTACCATAATCCCGATTGCAGAAGGACTATTTAATCGCTTATTGTAATGAATGTTTTTATATATATTAATTTGTGAATAAATTGATATGTTGCAGATAAGAATTATTTAAACAAATATTTTAAGGTAAAAAAACTAGAACTATTTATCAAAGTTCTCCTTTCTAACTATTGGGAACTGCGTCAATAGGTTGTGGAATAGCTTCATCAGTAGTTTCAGGTGTACCTTCTTCAATAGCTTCAGTGGGAACTTCATCAATAGTTTGAGGTGGAGATTTATCAATAGCTTCACTAGTTACTTCATCAATAGCTTCAATAATCGCTTCAGTAATGTTTGAAGCTTTACATTTTTTTACACAATCAACATAATCGGGGAACTTACTCGGGGGACTTCCTCCAATTGCCTCCAATGGAATGTAGATGAGGCCCGAACGCATTTATGTCTACAATTTGTAAAAGTTTTAAACATATTCCCTTGGATTTTGCATCCTGCATATTCCCAAGTATAGGATTCATCCTGCTCTGGATCGTAGCTACAAACTCCAAGAACCACCTACTTCAGGTTCTCTAGGTAAATTGCAATCAGCTAAATGTTAAATTTAATTGTGTATTTATATATAGAGTACAAACAACAAAAACAATTCAACTCCACTCACAATTCGCTTTTGTAACTACTTTAGATTTATCAACCACACATGTCTTCTGCCAATCCTTCAATTCCATTTTGCATTAATATTCATCATTTTTAGAGACTGATATGAACAATTGGTTCAATTCAATTCAATAGTTCAAACTATGCATGACAGATCCGGAGTATATATAATTTAAATAAATTCGAAATACCAAGCTTATTTTTCTCTTATATAGGAATAAAAAAAATCTATTTTCAGTTATATTGCTTTTAATATCATAATAATAATAAAATAATTTAAATTGAAAAAGATCAAATTTAATGTTTATTATTATATTTATAATTTTACCAATCGATTGTATTTGTTAAAGTTTAAATGAAACTGAATTTTCTGAGAAAGAACATTATGTTTTTGATTATTGCTACAATATAGATTAATATCAAACTACCTGGGTATTGTATATAAAAATGTCGACTGACATCTCCCAACTCAAATTAGAGGACAGATTTATTAATTTATTTTCTATCTAACAATTTCTCTATTAATTTAACTAGAAAATTTCTGTAAGACAAAAAATTTATTTTGTTAATATTCAAAAGTTGGAGCAATTAATTTGCCACGAATAAATTAAAAACAAATTAAAACATTATTTTATTTTTGAAATAAAGAATATTTAATGTTCTCAAAAACTTTCTGATTTATTTGATTACAATTAAAGCCAACTTTAATGAGCATCTCTGCCCGACCAGTGACTTGATTCAATCCTTCAGTGTCTTTTGGAGGAGCCTTTTAGTATTGTATTACATTATTTACTATTTTGCCATTGTAGAGAAGTGAGCCTGACAACTAAGCAAATTTCTCAACTTATTGCCATGTAATGGAGACCCTACAAATTCCTATCCAATTTCCTGCCGTAGCTATATCCTCTTTTAACTTGACCGAAATGTCCAATTACTGCAGTTGAGATAGACGAATCCCAGATATTTTTTTTTTTGATTATTGATGTTTAATTTTCAAAATAAATGTTTTCATTTAGATCCTTGTTATAGCTACAAATTATAGTTTTCATTGGCATAAAATGGACTCCAACAAATTTAGTCGAAATGGGATAATCACAATACACCTAATTAAGATTTAAATACCATATTTAATCATTTATATTGAAGATTAATAATTTATCATCTATACTTGAAATTTAAGCACTAATTAAAGCGTGAAACTAAACAAAATTTAATGTAACATGAAAGGAACTATGTTATATACTAGACGCGATATTTATATAACATAATTTTGATTTTTCTTTAATTGACTAAATATATTTCGTTATACAAAAATACCTTAACAGAATAAATTTTAATATAAATTTTCAAATGTGGTTTAAATTATTTTTATATAAAATTTCAAAATAAATTGTTTACTTGCTTTAAAAAAAAACAAGAAACAATTTGGTAGAATGTTATTTTTTATTTACTCTGCAAAAAGCAAATTATCAATTTCCTTATTTTGTTTTGTTTTTCTACAGGGTACCCATAAAGTTCATTCCGAAGCTAAAGGTATGACATTTTTTCTTATTTTGTTTTCTGTAACCAATTTCAATAACAAGTTCATTTCTTAGGGGTAAAACTCTTTGGTAAACAATGATTGGCCCTTTTTTTTTTGCATTTGAAGGTATTTTTGCTTGTTTTTCTTTTCTCTTCGATTTGTTTTGTTTTTTTTTTTTTTTTTTTTTTTTTTGTTTGTTGAGGGAGCAAATAAAATGGAAAATGGAAAATGGAAAATTTTGTATTTTGTTTACAGTTGACTTATCTCTATAACCCGGCCCGCACATTCAAGTTTATTCAGATCAAGCACAAATAGCAATTATTATTGATTAGTTCGATATGAAGATTTATTTGCAAAATGGAGAAGAACAAAAGGTTTTCGGGAGAATAGAAAATGGAAACGAATGGAAGTTAAATGAACTTCGTTTTGCAAATAGAAAAAAAAAACAAAAGAATGGAAGAACTTCCTAGACCAGAGAAGTAAAGAAAAGTTGGCAGTTGCCATTTATTGGCATGGTTTATTGTTTGGTTGAACAATGTTTCCAAAAATTTCCATAACTAATTGGACTTGAAAGGAGCTCGTGCTTGGCTAGAGAATCAAAATAAGTGAAAAAAAGAATGACAAAAAGAAAGTGTCAAAACTCATGAAATTCTCTTGCTCTTATACATACATATATAGATAGATTGAATGAAATTAGAATGATTATATATATATATATATATATGTTATGATAAATAATTTAATATAGTAAAAGTCAGTGATCTTTAGAATTCCAGTGCTCACATCAGAATTTCTTCTTATAATCTAACGGTTCTCTAATGAGCAAATTTAGTTCACTTTTAAACCAGTTGGGAATTACAAGTACAGGTGACGTTAAAACAGATACATCAGCAGAGCTCTTTATACACTCCTTTAAATGTATATTGATTACTATAAGATCTTCGACCTTCTTAATAAAAAGTCTGTGTGCTTTCAAATTAAATTGTCTGATTGAATTGAAAAGTGCATAATAATTGTCAAAGGACCTTTAATCATTTACGCAAAACCGAAGAAAATTTGTTGGTTTCAACCACAAGTGCTTCGAGTCTCATAGTTAGGGGTACCCATTATGCTTTAATTGTCTTTCACTACGTTTTCTCCTTCTATCCAATTCTGAATATTTCTCTTGTGGTCGACAATCCCTATGGAAACATTTGACAGCTAACTGGAGTGTAGAAAACAAAAGACCGAGAAGGAAAATGTGAGAAAGGCAGAGTAGATGGAGAGGGAGAGAGAGAGAGACTGCGTGTGTGTGTGTGTGTAAATATGTGCGTGAAATAACTGTGACTTTTGCTTTAAGTAGTAGACCAAGGTAACAGCATTGACAGCCAGCCACTTGATGCTGCTGGTGCCAGTATCTAGGCAACAGTTTCAGGTTATTTGAGTCAATGCAGTTACACAACTGTCGCCCAGTTAAATCCTTTATGATTTAGTACCTTGTCCGGTTCATTGTGACCATTCTTCTTGTTTGCCCTTCTCAACCCAAAATAAAATACCCTACCCTTCCCCCAACTCCTTTTCTATCCAACAAATTCTATCCCTTTTGGCTGTCAGATAAACCGATTAAACTTTGAGCAGCTTATGCATTTTGTATCTGTCAGCTATCTGCGTATCTGGCTAAATGTGCAGCCATAAGCAAAGCTCCAAAACTCCTAAGCTCCACCTCCATACATTTCACTTTACTCCGTCACCTATCTTTATCCTCCACAGCTCCGCAAAAAAAAGAACAGAAAAAACAACATTTCCATTAGTGACAAAAATTTGAAGCTTTATTTCAAAATTAAATTTCAAATTTTCTAATGCATCTTCTTTTGCTTTTTAACTTTTCATTTTTGTTTTGGTTTAATGCTTTTCACAATTATGGATTTTCGTTAAAGTTTTTCCATTTTCCTTTTATTTGCTTATTTGTTCTGTTTGTTTAACAAATAAACAGACTTCATGTTAAAAGTTTTTGTTGTCTAATTGTTCCATGTTTATTTTCATAGCTCTTTGAAGCTTAACAGTTTTGCCTTTTCCATTTTATATATATATGTATGTATAAGAATAATTTTTTCAAATTCAAAAGGGTAGCAGAAAATTATATAAATACACACACAATTATATATAAAATATACAAATGTATGTATGTATGTATATGTAAAATTTGATTAGGGAGAGAATATAAGTTTGGGAAGTTTTGTAAGCAAATAGGGCAAGAATCATTTTTGGTAAAAGAATCAAGAGATATTCCCCTATAATTAAAAACACAAATTATCAAATAAATACAAGTCTAGCGTAAAAATGTTTATAAAGCTATTTCCAAGCCATCAATTCCAAGTCCCTCCATCAGTGTTCCCCTTTCCATTTTTCATTGAACATGTTCAATTTGGGACGCCTTTTTAAGTTTTTAATTAAATTTTTTACAACAATGGCTTCTGTTATTATTTTCAAAAAAAAAAAAACCGTCAAACAAAGTGAATTAATTTCCAAGGAGGATACTAAAACAAAACACTTTGTAGATGTAAACTTACAGAATTTAAACAAAAATTGTATAGATAGGATAAATATCGACTTTAAACATTTTTAAATTGTGCTCTTAGTTGGTCTACATGTCCGTGCATAACCACACATACTTAGATAATTCCTAGAATTTTCAATTATTCACAACACTTACAATAAGTCCTTGCGCAGAATAAATTTTTTATATAAAACTATTTAGTTGATTTCCGTATACCGAATTTTGTACATACTCTTAAAGATGCAAGTAATATATGATTGAAAATTTTTGAGGAATAATATTATATACTAAAATTGGTTAGCAGCTAAAAGCTACTTATGAAAATTCTCAAGTTAGTTCTTAGAGTATGAAATATTCATTTAGATTTTCACCTTTTTTTTTTTTGCTTTTTTTTTTGTTTTTGTGTTATTTCTCTGCTGATTCTCCAGTGTTGAATCTTGACTCTTGAGTCTGTGCCATTTTCTGTCCTACTCATTGTCTCTCTCACTCGTGCTCTGTGTCTTTGTCTCTTTGTGTGTGCCATTCGCTTAATTTATTATTCAATTAAAGCAAGCAACAAAATAAACTTTAATCTCAGAGCAGTCATCAGCAAAAGACAAGGCAAGAAAAATAAAACAAAAAAACAAAAAAAATATGCATATAATAAATAAATAAATGGAAAATCGTGTGTGTGCCAAGGAAAAATTTTTGTGCTGATTTTATGTTTCTTTTTTTTTTCATTTTCATTTTGTAACTTTTTCTTTTTGCAAATTTTATACTTTTTTTTTACAATTTGTATGTATGTATATTTTTATAAATATGTCTATACATATTTTTGTGTGATTTTTCTTCTTTTTTTTTTTTTTTTTTTGTTAATCGATTAAAAGTGCATGCCAAACTGTGCGTGCGGCCGCAATTTTTAATGGGCTGCGAAAAAGGAAAAACAATTTTAAGTGCACAAAAAGCAGAGAAAAAAAAAGAAAAAAAGAAAAGAAAGAAAATATGACAAAATTTACGAGCGATGCTTGTGCCTCATATTTGTACAGTGGCCCCAGTGGGACAGAGGGAGTGAGAGTGATGGAAGAGGGTAGAGTGGTAGGGAGGTAGGGAGAGTGTTATAAAGAAAGGATGCCATCCCTACCTTCCCCTCCCCCCTTGGCCATCACTATACTTTGGCTTGTTTTTAGTGCTTTGGCACGTAATGGGGTCGTTTCACAAAGCCTCACTTCTCCACCCCCGTCGACCTCTATGAGCGCCTTTGTGGCTGCCTCTGCCACTTGTGTGCCATATGATGATGATGCTGCTGATGACGATGAGTTGATGATGATGAGAGTGAGAGTGTGGAAGTATCGGGGGGAGGGGAACAAGCGTGTGGCATCGGCATCAGTTTGGCTCAAAACTAACTGCTGAATGTAAGTCCTTTTGGTTGCCTCCAACGTTTGATGTGATATGAAGAACCGATTAACGGGCATTTGAAGTGCCTCCAAGTCGCAGAAGTCCTCTCTGGTTCACTGTCTGACTGTTAGCTGTCTGCAGTCAATCTGTCTGTCTGTCTGCATGTCTGTCTGTGTATCTGTGTCTGAATATCTGTCCGTTCTCTGTCTTGTCTCCTTCTGGCTAACCACGAAAGCAAATTATGTTGAAGAAGAAAACGACAACGACAACGCTGACGATGACGATGACGATGACGACGAGGAAAAGCAGCATTTTCCACTTTATTGAATTACCCTCGGCATCCAAAATGGTTTAGAGAGCGGGCAAAAGGAAAAAGCCTTGGCCACAATATGTGGACGATTTCCGTCAACCGAGATAAACAGAATTTCAATTTAAAATAATTTTGTTCGTGCTTCCCATTCTCCAGAGTCTTTGGCTTCTCTAACATTTTCCATTTCCCATTTTCACGTTTTTCTCTCTCTCTCTCTTGCCATTTTTTTTGTGATTTTTTTTCTCTTTTTTTTTTTTTTTTTTTTTTTTGTTTAGTGCTTGCCTTAGCATAATTTTGTTGTGCGTGTCAGTCACATTCAATGTCTTTACTTAGTTAAAACTCAGACATAAAAGTAGCTATCAGCAGGAGATTTAAGGTGGCTCTTCATCTGTATTTAGGGTGGCACTAACAAGGGGAGTTGGTAGATGAGTGAGGTGATTGAGGGGGGGAGGGCTTCTATTTTCTTGTCAGTTCTGCAGAGGATGGCTTCTTTCATTAGCCGCGTAAAAGTCTTTTTGTTTTGCTTCATTTCACTCTGTTTGCTTCTTTTTATTGTTTTATTTTTACTTATTTTTTTTTTTTTTTTTTTTTTTTGTTTTTGTTCTAATGAGCCAAAAACCACAACTCTGTTTCTTAAGTATATATGAATATACTATACTTTATGTCTACATTTATATATATATATATATATCTTTGTCTATGTATAAGTATAATCATCATTGTTATTCGCGTTTCGAGCACTTTCGACAGACACCAGAATAGACAAAATGACAGGCACAGTGGTCCACATTAAAAGTGAAATTAAAACAATGTTTGTTTTAATTAAATACTTTGTTAATGATATATGTACATATGTATCTTTCATTAAAATTGTAAATGTATTTATTATTCTTACATTAGCATGACTGATCACATTTTTCCTATTATAAAAAGATTTAATATTTAAACAAATGACATCAGTTTGTTTATTCAATTTTAATGGAAATTCTATATATAAGTTACCATTATCCTTCCTGTTTTTGTATTTAAAGAATAGAAATACGAGGCATGGGATTATTTTGGCTGCTACAAAATAAGTGACAAGAAGTTCCGATATTCACAAGAATGTTCATTTTTGAATTGAATCATGTGTATAATATTTTGCCCACTTTAAAGTTGGTTAAATTTGGATGTTTATCTTTGGTATGAAAAACGGATAACCAAAGATGGCTAGCACATTTTTGATTGTTACAGGGAAATGTTTACTTATGGATAAAAATGTATAGTATTGGCCAGAATCACCTTAAATTAATAAGGGATAAGGGGATAAATTGTCCCTAATCAAAGGTGTAACTCATGTTAATTCATGTAAATCAGTCTAAGATATTAAGAAAGCTATTTATTTATAAGGACTTTCGCTATAAGCACAATGTTTATTATTCTAATATGTTTATATATATGTATTTGTTACCTTCAATTTGATTCACTTGATGATTATTATTTGGGGATTTTAAACTAAAACAAAACAAAGGAAAGCCAATGGAATTGATGTGCTTTTTTAGTATGACCAAAGAGACGCAAAATACTTAAGTTTTCAGATATAAATAGCTAAAAGGTTATTCTTGTAAAATTAGGTGTTTATAAATTAATTTATTATTATCCTTCTTTCGAGATTTTCTGGTTAATAATTGGATTTAACGAATAAATAATTAAATGGTTTCTTATAGAAGAAGAAACTGAATAAAGACCTAAGGTATTCAAGAAAGCATACTTATGCTAAATAATAATAATAATAATAATGCTAATAGTTTTAGCAATAAAGAACAAAAAAAATGCTACACTATATATGTACATATGCATATCCAATATTTTTACAAAAACATCCGTATTTCTTTATTATATTTTGGTTGTGATGCAAGTTTATCAAACAATAAATATTTACCTAAATAAAGTTGCACATTAACTGATACTTTAACCACTGTGCATTCTGGCATCATCTCCTTTAGAGATTCGCACATATTTTTGCTATTCAAGCTCTGCGTGCTTAAAAGAGCATTGCCCGCCGGCATTATGTTTTGTGTCAGCACTAAAAGCTGAACGGGGGCCGCAGAATAGCAGCAGAAGCAGCAGTCAGGGGGTAATGAGGGGGGCGGTTTGGAGGGACTGAAGCGTTTTGTGTTAGCCAGTTATGTAGACGACGGTGATGGCATTGCATGCTACGATGCTACGGAATTTTTGTGGGTTAGCAGGCCTACCCACTACCCTCATTCCCATACTCATACTCATACCCATTCCCATTCCCATTCCCATTCCATAGGCATCCATTCATCCTGTCTAAGTTGGCCATGTTGACTATGTCATTTGCTAATTTAGCACAAACTGAGAATGTTGACGAGCGGGTAAAGAAAGAGGAGATGGCAGAAGGAGAGAAAGGATGTTTTGCTTGAATTAGTACAAATGTGGTTCAACTTGCATTTGGCCGCAAAAGGTCAACAGAAAAATTGCCCCAAATAGGAAAGCAACCATAGAAAGAGAGAGAGAGAGAGAGAGAGAGGGAAAGAGAAAAAAACAAAATGGCAAACTAACATTAATTAAAGAGGCCAACAATTTCATTGACGGCATTGACGATAGATATAGACAAACATAATACAGAACACTCCACTAGAATGTCTAATGTGAAACGATAAATAGGGGCAAAAAGGATGATAAAACATTCATTATAGTGCATGCCACAACAATAAATATCAATAGTAGTAGTACCACATATATACAAACATATATAGAGTGGCATTCGAAATGTCTAAATACAACAAAAAAAAATCTAGGTCACATGGTAATAAAATGCAATGATTTTTGTCTCCTTTTTCGATGATAACCACTCGACTTGAATGAAGTGCAAAAATTTGTATATTCTCATATCATCCATCATATTGGATCGATCTTCCTCTTAATATAAAGTGCACAAATCTAAAATATCAAAGATTCATTAACAGTTATAATAAAGGCACATCAAGTTTTTAATGGATTCTGTAGGATATGTTTGTCTTTGAATATATATATGTATGTGTATATAACAATATATGTATGTATGTATATATGAACAAAATTTATTTTCAACATTTTAAAATCAAATCTCAAAATGTTATGTGCTCGTTCAGAGGCAAATTATCGATTTTAGATTAAAAGTTATTTACAATTTCAGATTAATTAAGATATTCTTCATACATATATGTACATGCTTGCATATAGTAAACTCAATCAATTTTCCAAATTAAGTAAAATATTCTGATTGATTGAGACTTTAATGGCGGAGAGACTTCTGTTTGAACTGTCACATTTTTAGCACCTACCTAATGGAAGATTGTTATCCATCCACACATGCATAAATATGTATTTGAGAATTCCACACACGCACACGCACACGCACACACACACACACACACACACACAGAGTTTACACCCTGCTTCAGCATGACTGTGCGGTTGACGAGGACTAACGCGTTCCGTCTTGCACACAGTTTGACACATTGTTAGTCAAACAAAAGATTTTGCATGCTAATTCAATTCTTGGATAAAGCTGAATAAAAGAGACAACAACAAATCAATCTACACCATATTTTGAAGTGTGGGCACAACAAAAACAAGAAGAAGACAAGAAGTTGAGAATAATAATAAAATGTGACAAGGACTGTTCATTTGATTTGGTCTGTCTAATAATTTGAATAACCTCTGAAGCATGTCATCGCGTAATTTAAATTTTATAAAGCTTCAACTTCTATAAATTTACCATGAGACAATGCATGCTATCTCACTCACATTTATCAGCAATCCGCAACAATTACCCCACATAATGTATAAATGTTACTACGTATAATTAAGTAGAAAAAAGACTTTTAGCTTAACTTTACACCGATCGCTTCTATGGTGTCTAACTCACATAGCTATCCCATCTAAAAAGTTGCTATAGAAAGATATATCCAAAAACTACTAACTAATAGATGCCTAGAATTAGACACATAATGTAGTCACAGCCTAATGATAAGAGTATAAGTATATGCATCATTAGCTCGGAAGCGCATTCTTTCTGTTAGAAATATTTGACCAATTTTGTTATATTTAACTGGATAGTTCTCTCTGGTTAGTCTGGTTAGTCACGAAACAATATGCATATAATATAGAAGTTAATATACAAATTATAACGAACAAAGGCGGGACCACCCATTATTAATTTGTTTATTAAAAATATCCATTATGTTAAATATAAGCAAAAAAAAAAAAGGTTCCAACGTTTCACCAAGATTCATATTTTCGACCTATCTCGAATGGCGCTAATGATGATGAACAAATTTTCAATAATTTTCTAAAAAAAAATTATTTAAAATTAATCTTGAGACTTACAATGGTGAAAGTTATTTTATTTTAAAGGGAATTCACTGAATTATATTTAACATTAACGGTTAAAGTAAAGGGGGCGCTAACCTGATAACGGGGAGTGCATATAATACGCATTTGATCCGAGATCAAAACACTCCAATATAATTGGCATGAACTGTTGAGTTGAAACGCTTTAATTTCTTTTTTTTTTTTTGTTTTCAAAAAGTAATTTAATCTTCTCGTTGTTGGTAGAGAATGTGTTCAAGAGGATGAGAAAAATATCGTTAGGGGTTGTTGAAAGTTCTACGAGATTAAATTATGTTATATAAGCAATTAACATAAACAAGTCTGATACCATTTAAATTTCATTTTTCTCAGATTGCATTTTCAAATTTTATGGTTTAATTTGCAAATACCATTTAAGTTATAAATAGTCTCTTAATGCAATGACTGATGATTAGTGAAATTTAAAATAATAACCGAAGGTAATATGAAATTCATGTGATTATATTTGCCACACACTTTCGCACTCTGATTTTTAATTAAAAAAGAAACAAGGGGAACGCCCCGGTAAGCAGAAAGGATTTTGCCTGTTAAACAGCGTCCAATAATAATTTTTATTTTAGATTTTTGTGAAAATGCACCGTTTGATGATGTAAATGGTATGAACAATTTTAATCATAATAACCTTAAAGCTAAGAGAAGCTAAGTCAAACCAAAAGCCGATTCCATTTGGTCTGCATTTGAAAGTTCGATAAAAGATACTCCGCCTTGTGCTACTTATTTGTCCGATCTTTGAAGCAATTGGACTTTGATCGTTTGGACTCGATGCTCTTCTATATGTGTAAAATAAAAATAGCAATTCATGAGTCCTTGTTGTCTTTAAGTTAAAAGCAGAACTTTAGTAAAAGAAAGAAAACTTTGATTCTAGTTGCTCTGAAGTTTAACATTTGCCAAGATGGTCTTTCAAGTGTATGGGGTTATTATCCTGATATTAGTGCCTGCGAAATTTATAAAGTTTTCCACGCAAAAAAGATCAAAAGGTCCGAATGTTCATATGGCAGTTGGAGTATATAGTAGACCGATTTTAAACTCAATAGCGATTTTTCAATACATTTCAAACTTCCGAATTCAAATTCATTAGCTTAAGCCTTCTTCTTTTGGACCGATTGTTTTGATGGTAGCTATATTATATAATCAATCGATTCTGATAAAATTGGGTGAAAGGGTTTAGTAGTATGTATTTTAGACTCCCAAATATTAAATTTCATGGCATTCGTTTTAAAAACATCAGAGTTATTGATGTTAAACCTTATTCACGACTAATCGTTCCTATGGGAGCTATATGATCCGAAATATAAAAAGAGCTATGAAACTAAACGAACATTTAACTATCTACTGATTGAAAATGTTTTCTTTTTAATTTTATTTTATTTATTTAATTTTAATTTTATTCCTTCAAAAACGTTTCTTTTCGTTTTACATATATTTTGCTTTCGTCACACATTTTGACACATTGTTAATCAAACAAAAGATTTCGCATGGTAATTCGATGCCGAGGTAGAGAGCCGAAATAGCCAAAAAAAAAAAAAAAAATCAACTTAAAACCATTTTTGGGTTTTGGGACCAAAGAAACAAAAGACAAACGACAACGAGGAGAAAGCCAATAATAAAATATGACGAGAAAGGCACCAAGAGAAAGGGAGAAAGAAAGACACAGAGAGAAGGAATTCATATAAGAAAACGAAGCCAAGTCATGACTCTGTGTAATTTTTATTGTTTTAGGACGATGCTTGACTTCCGTTTTTTTTTCTTTGCCTTTTTATGGGGTCCCTTTTTCTTTTTCTTCCTTTTCCTTTTCCGCTTTCTTCACTTCACGGAAGTGTCAGTTTTCAGCTAAGAAGGGGATAATTTTTGGTTCATGGTGCCAAGCCACAAGCTACTTACGTACATACGTATGTACGTTCTGCCGACCTTCCCGCCGCAAAATGTTTCCCGATTTGATAAATTTATTTTTAATAATATTAAAATATTAAGATAACGTCATTAGATAAGCCGCAGAAGCCAAGCTAATTATGGTTTGATAGGGAATTTGAGTAAGGTCGGGGTTGAATCTTGTCACAAACATTTTTAGCTATATACAAAATAAATTTAAAATTGTTGACCCAAAAGTCTTAAATCAGCTTAAATATTTTCATTTGTCAATTAGAGATATTATACAGACATAGAAATCCATTTAACCCAATTTCTTTTGCCAAGTGCCTGAATATAAAATATGTACAAACTTTTGGTCAACTTTAAAAGTTTTTAAGCAGTTGAAACTAAATGATAAAGTATTAATACTTATATCTTACTCTTTCTCTCTGCCGTTCTCTCTCTTTTTTTTTTTGTACATTGCCTGGGGCGAGTATTCAAATTATTATTCCCTAAGGAATGGAAAAATTCTTCACATATACACAAACGCACAACCACATACACAAGCATTAAGCAAGAAGACATCAAATTTGAAACCCTTTTTTTTACATGCTTTAAAAAAAAAAACAAGGAAATAAAACTTATTTAAGAATGAAAAGAGAGAAAGGAAGAGAAAAGGAAAGAGGGAGAGGTGGGGGTGGATGAAAAAAGAAAAAAGGCATGGTAATGTTTCCATTGACATTTTCGCTGGAATTTCGTAAAGTTTTCACAGCAAATGCCTTTTGTGAATAAAAGAAAATTGATAAAAAAAAAAACTAGAATCAATAACAAATTTTTCATAGCATACTTATGAGAGTCAAATAAAATTTTTACGTAAAAGAAACTTTTTTAATTTTGGTCACGACTTTATTGTTATGATTTTTTATAAATTTTGAAAAATCAAATCAGAGCTTCGAAGTGAAATTATAAACCATAAACTTAGGCAATCTGTTAAGTAATATGATTAAACCATTAATTATGTATTAACTGTTAAGTATTTATTGTGTTTAATGTTTTAATTCAAGCAATTGGATTAAGTTTTTTCATTGCGGCCTTTGGATTTATATTTAACAAATATATTTTCAATTCTTAAACATTTATTCAGAACTATAGAAAATTGAATTTATATTTGTTCAATTTAAAAGCGAACATTGACTATATTCACCCTAAATAAATAAATACAAAATTTTTAGTGGCTTTACAGTTACGAGAATTAAAGAGCATTTCGGTCACGTAAACTAAAGCTAAAGAATAAAAGTCAAACGTTTTGTGTTAACATATCGTCGAAATGGGGCAAAAACGGTGTCTAGCCAAATAAAAAAAAAATATTATTTATATATGTAATTTATATTTTTCAACAGATGTTTTTTTTATTGTCATAGCGATTATAGGATTTACACTTTTTCAACACATTTTATATCAGAATGTTATTCATTTCTTTTTTTGTGTTAAAAACAAATTAAATTATTAATTAAATTTTTTATATGTAGCCGTAGCATAATTATGAGATAAAATGTCATACATTTTCACTGCAATATCGGAAAAGATAACTCCAAATCTAAATATGTTTAATTCTTGGAAAAACTTGTATTTAACTATGCATTTAAATTTCACACGCTTTATTTGATTTTTCCATATTTGTTTGTCTGACTCTTTTTTATGTTGGCTTGATTGAAATTTTTTTCGGGAACATCCAACTGTTAGCCAAGTTGAATTTCTTTTTATACCCTTGCAATAAAAGGGAATATTAATTTTGTTTGAAACATAACAAGTGATATCTGCAACTATATAAAACATATCTATATATGTAATAAAATTGCAAGATATATTTCTTATCCAAAAGTATATATGATAGAATGATTAATTCTTAAGATATCGAGTACGTTAAATTCAGGTTGTTCCTGTAATTTTATTCATTTGTTGGATATATAATTATATATTCTGCCAGAACGTTTATGAGGAATTAGCAAGAGTATACAAACTTCAGTTTAGTTGAACTAAGCTTCAATTTTTTGTCGCCATTTTTTATGTGTATTTTATTTTTAAGGGTGTTGCTGCTGTTGCTATTGTTGTTATTGTTATTGTTTGGTATTTCGCATATTGTCGTATTTTTTATTACAATGCAAAGTGCAGAAAAACTAAAATATAAACCCTCGGAGGCAACATGAGAGTTACCTATTATCAACCCTAGCTGCTGATGCTGATGCTGCTTGTGGGTCTCGGATCCCTCTTGGGGGGCTAGACTGGGCGGACGGTACAAGCAACTTTTTTGCAAAGCGCCGAATAACATTTTTCTTTTTGGCTTAAAGTTGCAGGCGTCAGATATTTAATTTAGCAAAGTAAACTTCGGACGGCAGGTCCCCAAAACGAAAAAAACAAAAATGAAAAAGAGAAAGAAAAAAAATGTCGGCTTGTTTTTTACATACACATATGTATATATATATATATATATATAGAAGTGGGTTTTTCTGTGTGTTTGTGTATGCACACACATATAATTTGAGTGCCCTGTAAAGTTGGTAAAGTCAATGACCAGTTAAGTCAACAGTGTGGACACATGGTAAACATAATAGTAATGGATGGTTGGGAATTCATATGTTGGGTTGGGGTTAGGGGGAATGGTTCATCTCTGGATTCTGTGGCTTCTGTTTGTTTTCTTGTCGATGATGCCCGGGCAATGTCATTTTTCAGTTGCCTATTTGCATTTGTTGTCATATTGTCTGACACTTACTGAACATTTTTATTATTGCATTTTAAAGACAGACATAAAAAAGTGAAATATGAGCACAAGCAGATCAAGGATATATACATACATATGTACATATATACTCCTGATTGCAATGTGTGCGACACTGACATTAAAAATGATGATGGACTAACAACAACAACAACAATAGCAACAACAGCAACAGCAACCAAGTATAAGATGAAAAGCTGTGAAAACTTTTAACGCTTGACTGGCAACAGCTACAACAACATGAACAAAACGATGAAAAACCACCAACCATCCGACCAACCACACAAAGGAGTAAAAAAAAAGAAAGAAAAATAACCAAAAAGATGATAAAGGATAATGGCAAAAGGAAAACTTTAAACACACACACACATACCACAGCCATAAATACACTACAAAAACTTGTTAACTGGGTGAAAAGAAAAATTTAGTCAATATATTATCCCTCATTTAAAAAAAAAAATCTGTAAGCTTTTTATTTTTAATAATTTTCCTCCGTATTTATTTACAAGTTAACATCAATTTTAAGCCTAATAGAAGAGGGTAGAAAAGAATACTAGTTATTGGTATTCCGACAACGAATTTTCATATTTATTATTAAAAAAGTTTATTTTACTAAATTTGAATTTTAAAATCAAAAAGTGTTGACGTCAGAAACCGAAACCCAGAAAGGATTGCTTGCTTCTAAAAATACATTTGGTGGATGTATTACAGGTGGTATCAAAAAAAACAATGTCTGGTGCATACATTTAAATGAAAAAATTATGAATAATAAATTTAAATACTTTTCGAATCAACCAGCTCAAATCATTTGCTTATCTTTTTGGCAGATGAAAGATTAAATTATTTTGCGATTTAAAGAGATTTGCTTTCTTTTCATCTTTAAGCATTTCAATTCATATTCCATGATATCTGAGAGGGACTTCTTACAGTTATAGTATATATTAAGAACTACAACAAATTTTTGAGCAATAAATTTTATATACACCCAACACGCATATAAGCAAACAAACATACACATACACAAATACTCACATGTGTGTGTGTCAGTATGAGCACATTGTGGGGAAAAGAATAATGGAGAAAGAGTGAGAGTAGAATAGGATATAGACTAGGATGTCTTTATGCATTGGTTGTTACTTCCGTTTTGTACTTTTTCTTACAATGTTGTTAAATTTTATGCTTCCACAGGTGATGGAGGTTGCTTCCATTTTAACTTCCTTTTTGTCGGTGTGACGAGGGGGGTTAGGGAATGAAGCGGATGTAGCCATCCCTCTCCGCTGGCTCTTTAAGGTCCGCTGCACGTTTTGATTGATGTACGGTTGCCTACCCCCTCGAGATGCTTGTGGGCACAGGTTTTACTGCATTTTTCCAACATTTTCTTCTTCAACTGCAACACTTTCTACTCTTTCTTTTTCTCACTTGTGCTTACAATCAATTTAAATGTGCCGCGTTGTGCATTATATATATATCAAACAAAAGAGAGAGGGAGAGAAAATATATATATACGAATCGGTATATGTGCAAACCATAAAAGTAGAACAACTGGTGAAAACTTTTGCTATCGTGCAACATGCACACACGTTCACCCGCACACAGACACACACACACACAGCCTTTCTCATAGAGTTGCTTTAAGGATGCAAAATGATGCAAGTTTTGCTCTCTTGTGTGTTTGTTTATTTTTATGTTTGTTTTTCAGCTTCAATCATTTATCATTTTTTATAGCTTCTGGGCCTGGGACAGTTTTTTTTTTTTTTTTTTTGGAACTAATCGAAACGATAAAAATCGGTAGACAAAAAAGAAGAACATGAAATTCATAGTAAGAACGATATATACATACATATTCCTTCTAGAACAAACACATAAATCAATCTTGGCAAAGAGAAGAAGAAGAAGAATGAAGTAAGAGTATGAATAGCTTCTTCTTGGCTTTCGAGAAATTGTCATTTAGGCCTTCCAAATAATGAATTAATGTCAGTTTTCCCCTCTTCTGGTCATGATTCAGCATTTTTCCAAAGATAAATGAAAGAAAATATAATTTACATTAAACAACCAAATGAAGTGAATATTTCATTCAATTTGATCTTCATCAACTGCTAATGCGGGTCAAGATGAAATGTATAAAAAAAAACAAAAACAGAAAACTGTATTTAAAACTTTCTTTCAAATTCGCATATCTTTTAGCTACAATATATAAATCAGTGTGTAGTATGGCATGTGACGAGGGCAGGTCAACAGTTCCATCATAAAACTTTTTTTTCTTTTTTTTTGGGTATGGATTTATTTATTTTTTTTTGCTTCTAACTAAACTTCATTAGCTTGTTTGTTGAAATAAATACTATCACTGACTCATTGAGCTGCCCTCGTTTAAAAAGCTGTAAATTAAAAGGCCTTTTTTCCCTCTCTAATTTATGAATAAATTATTAAAGGTTTTTAAAAACAAGCTTAAGGCAATAAACAGCCTTTCGGGGTCGAGAGCGTTTACTTAGCTTATGACCGAAGAATGTGAATATGTTTTTGCCAAGGAAAGGGCCCCGATACTAATTTATAAAATTCCAAGGGAAGCAAATATTAAAAGAAAACGTTAGATAACGAAAATAGGTACGACCTAAATGCTATTCACAATATTTTCTATTATTTATGGTGTTTGTTAAGTAAATATTAAATAATCTTTTATATATTTTAATTGTTTTTCTAACATAACCTTTAAAATTTTTAACTAATCTGGAAAAAAAAATTTTTTAATAGTTCCTTTAAGATTCTTTTGAACTTATATTAAGCTATTCTTATTGCTGATATTTATTCAATTATATAATATTTAAGATTCAGATAATAATGAAGCACGATATGAGAAAAGCTGAATCCTTGACTTGGTCCGTTTTCATCACTAAATGATATACATATGTATGTATGATCGGAATGATCGGGACAAGTTGAAGTCCCACAGATTATTTAGTTTAACTTTTTCGAGTAGAATGTCAGACGGATTTCGTCTTCATTACACCATCAAAAGGGCAAAACTTTTATATCTAAATAATAGGTTCGCTTTTTGGCAAGCTTACCTTATAAATATATATGTATAAAAGTAAATACAATGCGTCTGAAATTAAATACATATATATATACGCTAATTACTATAAAATATTTTAAGATGAATTTGCTTTTGAAATTGAAAGCCAAACTATAAGTGTTAAATATTGTGTTAGATACCATGACACAATATTTATTTATAATTTTAAAGAAAAAAACTTGAATTTATCTTGTGGGAATTTCGTTATCTAAGTATGATAAATATAGAGAAATTTTCTTCAATTTTATGTGAATTTCTATAAATTGAACAATTTGCAATTGATTAGATTTTGGTGTGCAATTTGTGGCTTTATGGAACGAGAAGAGAGAGGAGAGGTAAAGGGTGGAGTGGGGGTAATGTGGGTTAGTCCTCGATTCGCTTCATTTGCTGGCAGGCAATTGAACAGCAAATTAAATTATGCATTGCATATGGTTTGAATATATATGCAATGAGTTTCTATTTGCAGTTCAGTTGTTGGTGTAGAGTAAACAAATTGATTTCGATTTGATTTATTTATTGACTCTATGTGGGCTGTTGTGTTTTGGGGTTGGGGTTGGGGATTTCACCCCCTATAGTAGTTGTCCCTATTTCTATTTTCTTATATCTATCTTATTTATGTCTTTTTTTTTTTTGTTTGTTTGTTTCTTCTCTTTTTTTTTGCAGTGCATGGCAATGGCAGAAATAGAGATGATGATAATAATGATGATGTTGAAGATGGCAAAGAAGCAGCTGATGATGATGATGCTGATACCGGCACCAAATGGTTCCTAAGAGTACGAGAGAGAGCCCAAAAAAAAAAAAAAAAAATAAAATAAATAAACAGAATCGAATTGCAAAACCAAACTGAACTTTAAAGTAGAAGTAGTAGGAATAGAAAAAAAAAAAAACGAACCAATAGACAGACATCCGAAACCAGTAAGGGATAGGGTGAGGAAGAATACCATGGTTTTGCAGTGTACATGTGATTGCCAGTGTAGTAGTAGTAATAGTCGAGATAAACGGAGAAGCATCATCTCCTGCCTGCCAATAGTAAGAGTTGGCAGTGGTGGTGTTGGTGGTGGTGGTGGTTCTGTTACAACTGGTGGTGCTGGTGATATGGATCTAAAGATTCCATATTATCGTCGTCTATCGAATACAAATACCGCAGTCACCACATCTTCAGTACTATATGGCAGTTGCCCTCAACTAGTACCAAGTTCTGAGAGTCCTCCACCTTCTCATCCTCATCCTCGTCCTCTACATAACCAAGCTGCTGCCGCTGTTCGGACTGCCAATCATATTGCCACTGCAGCCGCTGCTGTGCTATGCCACAAATGTGCACTGTGACGAAAATACAATTTAAGCTGTGAGCATCCCACAAAACCTCTTGGAACAGAACAAGAACAAGGACAAGAAGAAGAAAAAGAAGTTGAACTATCAACTTTACCCCCAAGATATTTGTGCAACGAGTGTCGTTTCAATAATCAACCCCTTGCCTGGTGGGTATCCTGTCCGCGTCTATCCAATCTAACCAACAGTGAAAATCACAAGGACCAACAACACCAACAACAATCGTCAGCAAATAAAATGCACTCGACACGTCTGCCATCGACTCGTTTCCCTTCTATTTCCACTGGAAAATTACGTCACTGTGACAATTTTGGCAGCTATGCCACATTGAACACCATGGAACATCAGCAACATCAGCAGCGAGAACAACAACAACAACAACAACAACAGCAAGCTGCTTGCAGTCATCGGTCTCGTCATTGTTCACCGCCTCGTTGGTATGGTGAACATAATCCTGCCCATCCGATCCATTTAAATGGCTGTTGTTATATGTACAATCCACTTCCGGCTATGGCACCGGCACCAGCACCAGCTCCTTTATATTGCCTATGCGATAATTGGTATAACCAGCAGCAGCAACAACAACAATTACAACAACAACATCAGCAACATCAGCAACATCTTCCACATCGCCATAAGCCACTCATTCCCAATGGCGGATGTTATTTTGGTGAGTAATTTGTTATTACAACCAAAGACTATTAAAACAATTAGAACGGATTTGTAACGATAACTAAACTACAGTTGAAATAATACAGTAAAATTCCCACACACGCACACACACACACACAGACATACAGACAGACATACATACAATCAGTCTAGAGTTTCAACTTTAAAATTTTCAACAAATTTCCACGAATTTCCACAAATTTCAATTAACAAAATCGTTTCACATATTTTGCATTCAGGTTACGATAGCCACCAATTGCCCACCAACCTCAATCCAGCCGGAGGACATCATAGTCACAGTCATATTACCGATGAAGAGGATTCAGCATTTCATGGACTGGCTGATCGCGAATTTCATCTGCTGCATCGGAATATACCGGCTTTGCGGCGAACAGGTGTGGACACAACACGCATTAGACAGGTGAGAACGAAAAAGACAAAAAAAAAAGCCAACAAGACTACTCCCCTCTCTCTCCCTCTCCACCCCCTCTCACTCACTCCCTCTCTTGTTTCTCACTTCCATTTCAACAACAATTTCGTGTGGTTTCTCTTCACTTTTTTTTTTTTTTTTTGTAGTACTTTTATCCAGATGGCGGCTGGGGTTGGATAATATGCGGTGTGTCCTTTCTAGTACATATACTAACCACTGGATTGCAGCTGAGCTATGGACTCTTGTTATTCTATGCTGTACAATATATGCATAATACCACTGGCATAGGTAAGTGAATGAAAGGGACTGAGAGACTGAGTTAATGTGCAACAAGCAAGATTTTTGCGGTGGCTAATTGAAAATGAAATTGGAATATCAGAGAAGGAGCCAAATCACTGCAACAGTTTGCGGTCATACGATAAATGACGTTACATTTACCATCAATTAGTCAATTAAACTCAGTTGTATCTCCGCATTAAGAAGAACGGAAGTCAGTGCTATGGTCAGGTTGAAAATCATTTAAAGATTTTTAATATCAACATTTATCATTGACAACTCTATGTTTTGGCTAAGAGTTTATTTTAGATACATACAAACATATGTACATATATCCATTCAATTGATCTATAACTCTAAATATGCAACTTCAATAAAATATGTAAAACTTTTCATATTATAAATATATAAACATATGCTTAAATGGGTAGGTGAGCAGCAATTGTCCCCACTTCAATTGGCTTATATATAATCACCATTAACTTTGATTTTCTCTTTTTCGTGCTCAACGATTCACATAAAGTTTAAACCGCAAATGGCCTCGCTTTATCTACGAACCACTCAAGCCTAACTGCAACTGGCCTCGCTTTTTCCAAAACACATTGTTCAAGTAGCAACTGGCCCAATGTTGCACCTTGCATACCTATACAAAAAATGAGTTGACAAGATTTAGATCTAGTATCAATTCTTTGGGGTCTATTATATCTTCCAGAGGGAGATAATATTTATTTGATTGAAAATTATAACAAAAACTGCGAAAGCTTTTAAATTCTGTTATTAATATTTAGAGAGATTGAATCAAATCAATTTTCTATTTACCAGATTGTAAGTTAATTTTATTTAACGGTCAACTGTACCTAGGACTTTTCCCGATGACCTCTAGCGTAGAAATGACATTGGTTGTCCTGTCGTTTAAATCGTTTTTAAAATCTAATCACTCAAAAGCATATTTCGTCCACCATTTGTTCTGTACACCACCACATCTTCCACCACATCTTTCTTTCTTTCATTTCTATATATTTACCCCCCCACCCCCTACCCCACCCATTTCATTATCATTGCAGAACTGCTTGGCGCTTTGAGTTGGTCAATTTCGATGTTGGCCATACCGTTTGTGGTCTCGCTATGTCGGAAACGTTCCATACGACTGCTCTCCATAGTCGGTGGTTTGGTGATGCCGTTGGGTATTCTATTCACCTCATTTGCCACGGAATTTGGTCAGGTTGTTTTCAGTTATGGTGCGTATATATATATATTGTATACATAGATATCATCTGTATATATATACTATAAGGTATATAAATAAATAACAACGGAAGTTATCCCTATTCCCTTCCCATTTTCTCATTCATCACATCCGCTGCCAGGCATCGTCTTTGGCATTGGCGTTGCCATGGTCCGTGAAGCCTCCACCGTGATGTTGGGCAATTACTTTAAGCGGCGTCGTCAATTCGTTGAAATGGTGGCCATGTCCGGTGAGGGTGTTGGCATCGCATTGTTCTCCGTCATCCTTAAAGAGGGCGTGGGCAAGGCCGGCTGGCGCCTCGGATTGCAAATTGTTGCCGCCCTAACGGCTCTCAGTTTTTTCATGGGTCTCATGTATCGACCCGCATCCCTATATCATCCGCAACGGCGAGCAATTCAACATTTGAAAAATCAACGGAAAAAGGTTCGTTCGGGTGCTAGCAAAACGGATTTTTTTTTACTCGTTTGTTGTTATTTGAACTGTCAACTCTGATTTTTTTTCTTTTGCTAGCTGCGCGAAAAGAAGCCCATTCTCAATCAAGAAGATGTAGAGTCCCCCACCAGATATTTATTTTTGGACATATCATCATTGAAATCGGTTACTGTTAAAATATTACTCATGACCTCCAGTGTGGCCTCATTTGGCATTTATACGCCCATGTTCCTAATGGTAAGCAAAAAAAAACCCAAATTTAACCAATTACACAATATTAAATTATAATTTGTCCTTAAAAGGCTCTAAATGCCGCCAAAGAAGGTTCCGATGTACAGGAATTGGTCCTTCTACAAACGTTTCTAGGCATCTCAATGGCCTTGGGTGTGGTATTAGCTGGGGCATTATTGCGAAGATGTTTTGTGATCCGAACTATTGTGATTAATTCAAAAATTGTGGCACAGGTAAAAGACAATCTCTCGAGACTTCTTACAACATTTTTAAAGTTAAATATATTCTTTCGATCAGCTCTTTATATCAATAGTTGCATTGGCCATACTTTTTCTATCATTTGTGATGGGCTACAAGGGTCTATGCATATTGAGTTGGTTATATGGCATTGGTCTAGGGGGATTTCAGTATTCATTAAAGATTTTGGCTCTGGAACGCATCAAATTGAAGCATTTTTCAAAGGCTTGGGGTAAGTTTTGAAGCGGATATTGTACAAGAATCATAAATATATAATCTAATCCCTAATCCTTCTTTGCATAGGTTTCATACGTGGCGTTGAATCGGTGCCAGTGCTCATCAGTGTTCCCCTCACCTCGTTTCTCAATGATTACTCCCTTAAGTATGGTCGAGCTGGTTATTATATATGCTCGGCAGCAGCTGCCATCTCTGGCATTATAATATTTTTTATCAGTGAATCGCAGCAGCAGCAGCAACAGCAAAGAACTGGGCCAGGAGGTGGAGGAATACATCAACTGGCCAATGGTCATTTACCCACACCCCTACTAATGCGGCATTCATCGGCTCGTCAGCATCCTGCCCGGCCGGTTCAGTTCCCATTACCGCTTGGTTATCATGGCTATCATGGTGCTGGTGGAGAATATGCTCCTGCTCCACCCGATTTACTAAGTCGCAGTTGTATTAGCTTAAATCAGATGGAACCATATCTACTTCAGCAGGCCAATTCGAACTACTGTCCACGTCATCTGCAGCATCAGCATGCGCCACAATCTCACCATTTTCCACCTCAATCCAATCGCCAGCAATTGGCATGCCAAAATCTAGATATGCACCAGCAGATCCGTGGTCCATATCAATTGGGTCAGGGTAGCATTGGGGCACGAATGGGTAAACGATTGCAACGTAGTTTATCCTTCATTCAACAACACAATTGCTGTGATGGTCAAATGTATTGCAGTTGGCATAGCACCTATGAACTGGGTTGCCATAAGGCGGCAGCGGCCAACAAGTAAGTTTAGCGAAAAAATTAATTTGCATGCAATTATTATAGCAAATTAATTGCATTCATTTAGAAATATAAAAATAATAATAATATTAATGACATAAAAAATGGAAAAAAGTATTAAAACATATCAAGAATATATACGAAAAATTGCAGAACAAAAAAAAAATTAAAATAAAAAAAACCTAAACTTCTTGTTTAAAAATTGAGAAGTAAAATAATATAATGAAAATAATTTAAAATTGAAATACAAAATAAATTAAAATGGAAGAGTAAAAACAAATAAAATATTAAATGAGAAACCAAAACAGACCAAATAAAATGTACCGTGAGTTGGTCAGTTGGTCTTATTTTAATCAAATTCAATTGAAATATTTTGTTATTTTAACGTAATTTGTTTTCTTATTTACGCTATTTCTCCCACTTAACCAATCGATAGAAATTCAATTAATTTTTCTTATGGCTTCTCCCATTTCTTGTCTTGTAAATCCACAATATTAGATCTCTCGACAGACAACCATTGATATGCACCTGCAGTAGTCCCAATTCCACGACAACGAACACCCACAACCACAACCACACCCATACCAATTCATATGGATCCGGTGGATTGGCACATGGTCATTCAGCTGCTGCTGCTGCGGCTGCTTCTACCACTACTCAGTCAGCACGTAGTCGTAGTGTTCCCGAAGGTTTATCCACAATGTCGCAACAGTGTAACTGTCGGCACCCAGCACAATCCACAGCACCCCATCCAACTCGTGAATTCATCTACGTGCCACATGCCTATGCCTCATTGCAAAGAACCTCCCAGCATCGGCAACAGCGAGCTACCACCAACAATAACAATTCACAATGCCGTTTGAAACGCTCGCAATCCCTATGTCGACCCCCCGTGCATTTTGTTGAGCAAATTACCACCTCGGTCTAAGGAACGGAAGGCCAAAAGTCAATCGTAGAAAATTGAAAACAAAACAAAAATCTTTTGTATTTACGTGTAATGAATGCGAATTCGATTCGAATTTGGATTTGTTCAGATCTCTTCTAGTCTTTTGTGGTTAATTCTAGTAGAAAAACAAGAAAATTAAAAAAAAAAAAAAAAAAAAAAAAAAGAAACTCAATGAATTTTTCACAAAACAAAAGCAAAAAAAGCAAAAAAAAAAAAAACAAAACAAACAAACAAATGAACGAAAAATAAATAAAAACAGAGAACTTTTTAACCAGGGATCCGAAGTGAAGCAGAGTTTCGCATTCAATAAAAAACGGTTAAAAAATACGTGGTGCGGCTATTAAACAACACGAGACTGACCCAGCTATGCCTTCCTTCGCACTAGACTGGTTTATATACTCCACTTTTTACTGCGTTCAATATGGGAACGCTTCCTTTAAGGGGTTATATAAACATATGAGGACTTAATAAACACAAGAAAGACATTTAATAACTAAAGTAGGTCTTCACTGGAGTCACTGGATTGAAGAATATCGAGCATCAAGCACGTTCTCCCTTTCTTTCTCCTCTTTGCTATGCTATGTCATTTGAAACGCGAAAGAAGGAAGAGAAAACAAAAAAAAAATTAAAGGACTTAACTTAAAGTTCTTCATTACTAAACTCTTAAAAGGGACATTTGTTTAGCTTCGGATCTCTGCTTTTTACACTAGGATACAAATTTTTACTCAAGACAGCAAAGCTTTATCTTAAAGTATTTCCAAACAAAAAAAAAAAAAAAAGAAAACAAGAGAGGGAAAAATACAAAATAAAACTTAATAAATGGTCCATTTTTACATTCTCACATAAGACATACACACACACACACACACACAAATACATCTACAGACACACACTTACATACAATTTTATCCACCGAATAATAATAATTACAACAATATTGAATGATAAAATGGCGCCCAGTCATTGCCTTTGGCCAATAAACTTTATTTTTTAAACTTACAATAAAAAAAAATTAAAAAAAAAAAATAAATGCAATTCCATATTTAAGATGCAGGCAAATGGAAATGGAAAATGGTTGCAAAGAAAATTCATGGCAAACAATATAATATATTAATATGATAATAATGATTATGATAATTATGTAATTAATTGAAATTTTTTGGCATGTAAAATATGGATAACCAAATTGGGAAAGAGAGAGATAGAAAGAGCACAAAAAGCTGCCATAGCGGTTATATCAATAAATAACTAATAATGGTTGCAAAACCAACAACAACAACAACAATGACTTTAAATAAATATATTTATAATTTAAATATGTGAAAACAAAAGAAATCTACTTTTCCATTTGTTATACTATTTTTGTTTTACGAATAAAATGTTTTAAAGTCCTTTTTTCTAAATTGTATTAATACCAATTTTGTGATTTACTCTCGATTACTTTATATGCTTTTTCGGATTCTTTTATTATTGTAAAATAAAAAAATATTAATTTCTTCTTTCCTTTACTAATTTATGTTTATTTCCATTTATTTGCTTACAAAAAACGAAATTTCCTTAATATAAATTTTAAATATCAATCCATACATTGAATTCTTATCATTTAAAATCCCGCTCTGCAATCTCTTTTCCATTTATAAGCTGCAAATAAATGTCTTTGTCACTGCCAAATCAACCAAAAAAATCCAAAAAATTAAAAAAAAAATCAACTGCCATTGAATACAATAAAATCAACAACAAAATGTTCTATAATGATAGAATTCATATACATATACATAAAAGAAAATATATTAAAAAATGAAACACACATTTTTCCACCCCCAAGGTCATAAAAATAAATTAGCCATAAATTCATCTTTTTATAAAAATCAAAATATGAAAAATCCCACGCAGATATTCCATCTCTTTCTCACAACAACATACCAATTTTCCCACTCCTTTTCAAATTAACAAAAAAAAAAGAAAAATAAATTCGGCAACCAAATTAGGGTGACGATTTCGTGGTACCCTGCACCAAGGGGTAGAGACACAACTTAAAATGGGCCAAAATAATAATTTAGCATTAAACGTTTCTACGTGTTTATCTATCTATATATCTCTGATATTTTTAATCCAATTTGATATTTAGTTTTATAAATCTGTGTGCCCAGTTATTTGGGTGAAATATTTGTTTTTCCAACATTTTCCGGAGAGATTATGATAAACATAATATAAAAATTATACGCCGTTTGTGTTCATTAAAAAAACACACAATAATAAATAAGCAAAAATAATAATAATAATTTGCATAAATTTAATCTTCAACTATGAAAAAAAACAACAACTCAAAACAAGCATATCTTCAAATGGAAAAATTAATACGAAATTTTTGTCAAGAAAACTACTTAACTTAAGGTACAACTTGTAGCTAAATGAAATTAGATATGACAAACAATTTGTAAAACTCTTTTTGACTCTTTCGTAGTTTAGTGTGATAAATGTTAATGAGAAAAAAAAAATTGATAAAATAAAAAATAAAAATAGAAAAATTAAACTCCAAAGTTTTTTTTAATTGATTGGTTGTTGAGTTTGGGATTACACAATTCAACAAAGAAGATGTCAAAGGCTTGAAAATTGTTTAGTCTTTATCTATGCCTTCTCTGTGTCTCCTAATTTCTCTCCCTCTCTCTCCCTGTTTGTCTTTTACTCTCTACTTGGATTATAATGTTTTATAGATACGATTTAGAATCTGAAGAGGGATTCTGTCTGCATCATGTTACGATCTAAAATCCAGCGGAAAAATATCGAGATTACTTAGGAATCTATAGGAATATAGAATACTGTAGAAATATTTCTAAAAAGCGTTGATAAATGCTTCTTAAATCGCATAAGTTAAAACTTATGACTTTCGATCATAAATATATAATACTGTAACCATCTAGATTACCGGCTTAACAAGTACAAAACTTTAACAATTTCATTATAAACTTTTCCATAGTCATATAGGACATTTTCTGCTGTGGCACGTAACCTTCTGCTTCACAAGCTTTTAAAAGAATTAGGCAAATATTTGAAAGAAAAGAAAAAAAGTGGAAGGAGGAGTAAAGGACGAGAAAAGGAAATACTCAAAATTACAGAAAAACATTAAGAAAACATTCTTTCATTCTTTATTTCTTTTTCTTGGTTAGAAAAGTAGAATAATGGATACTCTCAAATTCGATCAAATTTAAATTTATCAAATTTAAATCATTTCATATAATTTTTTAATATATTTCGACCTTTCCAGTCAAATTCATTCAATAAACGTAATTTCTGTTTGATAGTGTTGAAAAGATAAACTTTCATTTATTACGTGCTAAAAATTAACAAAAATCAAATGAAAATTCAACACAAAATGTCACAGTACCAACAACTGCTTACTATATAGTAGTTATGTACACATATACATATACACATATACAGTAAAAATAATCGTACAGTATTTCATTTATTAATTAAAGGCATTAACATTACAACGTAAAACGTCAATTTTGCGGCTTCAAGGCGATTAAAAAGTTTAACCCAAAGTTTCTACATACCTCTCCTTTCTCTCTGTCTCCCTCTCTCTAGCTAGGACTACCCCACAAACGATTACAAAACGTGCCACGAATGCAAACATTCAATAAGAAGGAGGAGCAAAGCAATGAGAAAGTATATGGAAATGAAAATGGGTACATGGGATCTCTCTCTAACAATATTCAGCAGACATAACAATTTATCCCTCAACGTTCAATGACATGCTCAATTTTTCATACATTATGGTTGGCTGGGTCACAGTGCGTATGCTTAATATTTGCTTCCTCATATTGACTCACACATACACACACACCATATACACCATTTACAAACACACACACACACATACATGTACATCTTTTCTCACAAAGCCGCATTTTAAGCTCTGAATATTTGCCTAGTAAAGCGACGAAGCCAAAAAGCCATAAGACAATTTCCATGCATACCACATATACAAATCCATATATATATATATATATATATAGATATTTACATACACACACACACACGCATGCAAACACCCACTATACATATATGTATGGATGTAAACAGGTACGGATTCAAAATGTCAACTTGGGCTTAAGAATAAAGCAGTTAATCATCTACGATATGAACATTTAATATCGATTGCTTTTTGGCTATAACTTTGATATTGCATTAAATCAAATTATTCGAAATGTACAGCAAATACAATTAATCGAATAAAAAAATAAACAAAATGAAACGAATTTGTTTGAATGAAAACCAAAAATCACTTTTGCTGTACTTATATTAATTTAATTAATTCTTGAATTAAATGGATAAAGTGTTCGTATGATTGAAATTTCAGCTGGAAGTAGCATCGAAAGTACTATAACAATGGCATTCCATACGATTTTTAAAGCACTATTAAATGCTGAACTATTAAACAAAAATCGCCATCAATTGAACACGTTATTAACTTTTGTTCGCTTTTGTTCTGAATCGAAACAGAAATAACTCTCTTTTATGGATAATTTTTCACATCCCGATGTACCCATTAATCCGCCACTGTAAGCCTGTATATTAGAGAAAGTTAGAGCTTACAAGGATGAGACTCAGATAGTATCCCATACTGGATGTCAATGTGTAAGTGAGTGCGTGTGTGTGTGTGTGTCGCTATAAAATAAACCTAGGCAAACTGAAACGAAAACTATTGTTGTCGATTGAAACAAACACTTGAAGATACGACGAGAAGATACTGAAAACAAGGAATGGTCAATGGGAAAGGTAGAAGGAAAATTATATGGGTTAAAGATACGTACGTACTACGTAACTTCAAGTTGTTGTGTATTTGTTGTTCTTGTTTATTGATGGAAAATAATGATTAACATAATATCGAATGAAAAATTAAATTTTGCTTGCAAAGCACGAGCATCCAAATAGGTGCTAAAACCCTTATCATGGACTTTATGTTGGTTAACCCAATTTGACCTTTAACATGGAGGTTTTCCTTTTTTTTATGTTTCTTATTAGGATTCGGAAATGTTTAGTCAAATAATTTAAACACAAAGACTGACATGAGTGTTTTTGGTTTCAGTTTGCTTGTATTAAATCAACAGAACTTAAAGCTTTGGTTAGAAATGTTAAATTATTAAGGATCAATTTAATAAAAATCTATCTATAACGGTATTCAAAGAAATGTGCAGAAATTACTCAGAGACACAATGTAAATTTATTCATTTAGTCAATATGTGAATTCATTAATCTTGTACGTCAAGTCAATGCTAAAATATGAATAAATATTTGCTCTGCAAAATTGTTTTGGTACGAAAAACTTTTGTGTGAATCAAAGAAACAAAAATGTGACAAACATTTCATACAGACTACAATTTTTATGAAAATCGGTTGCTTATGGATAATGTGTAGGAAAAACTTTCAAAACGTTCTAAGCACTAAATGGATTTAACATACATGTATGTATTTGTGTTCTCTCTGCTTTGGGAAACAAATAAATTTAAGCAAACAAAAATGTCAAACTAACCGAAACATGTCAACATGGTAACGAACGCGACTAAGTCCAAGAAAGGAATAAAAGTTACCGAGTCGCCTTGATTTTTTCAAACTTTTGTGTGTTTTCTACTTTTTCGATATTTCTACCATTGGGACTTATGTCCAAATTATGTCATTTTAGATGACGTGTCGTGTGAATTTAGTTTTTCAACATTATAAAAATTTTAAGGAAATTCATAAATATATACTGAATGTGTAATAATATTTTTTAAATTTACAGAAATATTTGAGATTGTGCAAAATAAAAATAAAATAAGTGTTCTTATTTCTTTTCTATTTTAAATTCCAGAATATGAACAGGATGCCTTTTAAAAGAAAATGAAATAATAATATATTTCATTAGACAAATTGATGCCAAGTAATATATTAATATGATTCATTATATTCATTCTAAATATATTCAGGCTAGACTTTAGCTCAAATTTATAATATATAAAATATTTGTCGATTTTGTTTCATTAAATCTATGTATTTGTCTGGTTAATTTTTAAGTCTAACAAAAAAAAAATCCTACGGATTTTGAATTGAAGTACATATCTTAGATATAATTTTTCTGTCAAATTCTGATCCGATTAGAAAGCCATCGCAGTGATGAACACAGAAAACAATAGATTTTATATTACAATCCAAATAGATCAAGTTAAGTTTTGAATAGTTAAGTTACAGTGGGCTTGAAATTGTTTTCTCTAAGTAGATTTTATTCCGCAGTTTTGTTTTCTCGATGAATTGTTGGTGAAATACAACAACAGAATTACCTCAAATTTATTAGATGTTTATATCCTAAGATATTTTCAGCAAATTAACTAACTACACACACACACAATGCCTTACCCCCTACCCCGACCCCCCTTCATTGCCACTGTCTCTTTGTTCTTCTCACCATCATCAAAAAAAAACGCAATTAAATGTTTCCGCAAGGACATAAAAGCTTCATCTCATTTCGGCATATTTAAAGCTCTCCGCCAATATCATTTTTATTTTGTTTCTTTTGGTAGACTTAAAGTCACTAACTTGAGCAGCCTGCAGGGGGGACAAAGTCAACATGTTCGTGCCGACGCCTTGCCTAATGTGCGAGGTGTGTGTAAGGAGGGGAGGGGAGAGGTAGGGTAAGTGAAATTTAGCTGCTGGCTAGGCAGGCAAATACGTGAGGCCTACAGCCATGTCCTGGCTGACTGTCTAAAGTCTTGTTGCTGCTGCTGCTGCTGGTGCTGCTGCTGCAGCGACTGATGCTGAGGCTGACGTCGCTGGCGACGTCGACTGCGCTGTTAGCTTGGTCATGCGCATACGCACGCATATTCTGTTGCCTACTTCCAGGCGCTGGCCTTACTGAATTATTGTTGCGCTTTTGCAAGTCTCGCCAATCCCGCACCTCTGTACTTTTCCCCCTTACCATGCTACTCTCTCACGCATTTGTGGACCAAAAACATCTGTTTAATGTTTGCTTTTCGCTCTCAGTCTCATACTCTTTCTCCACTTTCTCTCTTTATCTCTTGCTCTCGCTCTCCGTCTGTTTGTGTATGTGTTAGTGTGTGTCTCCGTGACGGCGGCTGCTGTGCGTCTGCAATTTTCGCCAAACCGTGTGTTTCAGTTCCAGCCTCAAAGCCATAGAGCAAGGAGCAGCAGCAGCAGCCTGATACATAGAGCAAAATATATTTTCTTTCGAAATTCCGTCACACAGAGACAGACGCACACACACACACACACCAGTCGCGCGAACACACACACACACGCATCAAAGGACTAAAAAAAAACTAGTAGAATCAAATATGGAAATTCTAATTTAATTTTGTGTTAAAAATAAAAGTGTTAAAGTGAATTAAAAACGAAAAATCTGTATTTTCCGCTAAGCGGATGAAAAGTGCTGAGTTTTTTCATCTTTTTCGTTTTTTGGGAATATCGATTGCTGCTGACTGCCTTGCATAAGTCCACAGACACATACACGCACGCACACACACACACACACACACACACACCTAGATAGAGAGAGATGAGATTAGTATAGACAACACTTTGGCAAAAAAAAAAAAGAAAAAAATAGAAGCAATTATTTCGCCCATTGAGAAGACAACGAATTGAGTTATTAAATTAACAATAATATGATAAACTAATCAACTATATTGACATAGTCTTCGATTAGCTAAATTCCATCAAAGTATTGTGTGTGTGTGTGCATTTTCTTTTGCCTTTTAGTTTGTTCTTTTTATTTCTCCCTCAGTTTATGTGTGTGTGTGTGTGTTTTGCTTGGGAAAATGGATATTACTGGCACTGGTAAGTAATGAGAAAGAAGAAAAAAAAAATCATCCACATCCTTGAGCATTCGCTAGGCTCCACAGTGCTCCTCCTTCGGGGCCGCCTTCACTTGTCACTTTATTTTGCAACTGCTGCTGTCGGCTCGACATGACAGTTCAAAGACAATGACAATTGTTCTTACATACCGAAAAAAAAACAACAAATAAAAAACAATACAAAAAATCCATTTCATTTGCAGGTTTACATCATGCTGTGTCATTGGGCAACATCGAGGTCTCCACGAAGGTTGGTAAACAGGACATGAAGAAGAGAGAGAGAGGGAGAATGAGAGAGAGACATAGAGAGGGGGAGAGTAATAGGGAAAGGAAAAACATGAATATGGAGAGGGGGGGGTGATTGAAAGAAATTAATAAGCACAAAGCCAAAGGAGTGCTTACACTTGAGTAGTTTCTCATAATAAACTTAACTGGGTTAACTTACAAGTCATTGATTCCACTTTAAGTAGTTTTTCCCCGGATTCCAACTTTAAAGCAAATAGAGTCAGCATATACTATATGTTTAAATCGAACAAATATATGTAGTAAAAGACTTTAAGACAAAGTTTTTAAAATTACTAAACTGATTTCAAATATAAATTTCTATACAAATTCTACTACATATCAAATAAAGCAGTTAATATGTTTAGAATCTGATATCAGAAAGTATCAGGGAGTAGAATTATCAATAGACTAAATTAATACAAATTTTGCTTAGGTTTTCATTAAGAATAAATGTGAAATTGATCAGATGGAGTTCAATAATTAGAAAATTTACAAAAAAAAAGAACACAAAAGACTATCTTTATCTGCTTTGAATCATTATCTAGGCCACTTATTCCAGTCACATGGACCGTAGTTATGATTCTGAAGATGAGCATACAAGTCGTCGAAGACTACGTCATACACTTTCCACCGAGCTACAGCCTCGCACGTCCGTCTATTCACGTGGCGATATAAGGGAACAGGTGAGTTAAATTAGAAACTATTTTTTTTTAAATTATTATTAATATAACATATTTTTGGGTATTGTCATACAGTACTGCCTTACAGATCGTCAGTTACACAGTATTGAACAACGTCCTCGCCGTGAACGCTTTTTTGGCTGCCTATCGAGACGTGGCCAAACACAAGCGGCAAGTTTTTTGGGTGGCTGTGTTGGTCGCAGGGTGCCTTCTGATGAGAATTTGGCTGCTTATGCGCCATTTGAGAAATATCCAAGGTAATATCTATATCAATATTCAATTCAATTGAATCAATGTTCATATTTATACATTATCTTTATTTACTTCTTAGGTATCAAAACAATTTTACAGACACCCACGAATTGGAAAGTTCCTATTTTCGCCGTCAGCCGGCTTCAATATTGAGTACTGGTAAATCAAGTGAACCCGATTTGGGTGGACGTTACACTTGGCAGACGGCAAATAATAATACTAACGACTATCAAGCGGACCACAGGTATGTGTTGAAAATACACTGAGCGAAGAAAACAAATCGCAAACACGCACTAAACAAAACAAACAAACAAATCAAAAAACAAAAAAACAAAAAACAATTTGAAATGCTATGCCAACTATCGCTAGATCATGCTTTAAACCTATTTGAAACTATCGCACTCTTCTGTAGATGCTAACTATCTGCTATTTTCTATATATACATATATAATTATCTATATAAGAATATCTAACAAAATTGAAAAATAATGCTTGCTTGCTAATTCTGCCAAATCCCAGAGCTTTCCTTCATACATTTACCTTCTATACCATTCATTCATTTAAGCTTCTTGCTTTGCTCTTGACACGCTCTCTTCTCTCTCTTGCATCCAAAAAAAAAAATGAAAAAATAATTATCAAGGAAAATGTATAAAATCAAAAACCAAAATCTATTTCTCGTATTCCTTTCCCTTATTCACGTACACCACCTTCTCTCCTACCAAAAAAAAAAAAAAAAAAAAAAAATATGATAATTAAAAATAATGACTTTAAACAAATTATATAAATCGTATGCAAAATTTGAAAACAAACAAAAAAAAAAACAAAAAACAAAAAACCAAAAATATAAAATCAAAACCTGTAAAAATATGCGTAAAGGGCAACTTGTTGTACAGCACCACTTGAATCCTTTTACCAGGATATATTGCTACGGAATTATTATGTCGAGCTATGTGCTCCAACTTCAAATCCTACACCACAACCAACATCACACACCAATCAAATCGCTAATATAAATGTTTGGTATGTAAAGTGATATATGAAAATCTAAATCTAAAATTAAACTAAATTTTAAATATCAAAAGAACTTTGTTTCAAAAAAAAGAAAAAAAAACCCAAAAAAAAAAGTACCAAGTGCGTTTTGTAAATGTTATGTGTCTGCACGTGACTGAAGATAAAAATGAAAATATTTAATGCCATAGTTGTCTTTTATTTTATGATTATTATTTTTATATTATTTATAACATCATTGAATATAATAAATTTTCTAATTATACTAATATCGACTATTGTCTACAATTTTTGTTCACAGCTCGTATCACTGCCCCACATATGCCACAATGCCGACGACCCAGCAGCATCAGCAACAACAACAACAGGCGAGGTAAAAATCATTATATTGAATAACTAATATTGAAAATATCTCTAAAAAGTATGATTAAAATTAAGTTTTTAGTCTACAACTTGGCAAACTAAAATGAGAAGATCAAATAGCAAACATAAATACAGTTAAACAAAATCCTTCTATTCGAAACATATATAGTTCAAAACTAGACAGACTTCAGACTTGTTACCGAAGCGTTAAACAAAATCCTTAATCCCAAAACTTAAAAGAATTGAATAATCCAGAAAAGCGATCATGAGGCCTTAACTGTCGAAATAGCAAAAAAATACGATAAGTTTTCTTTTCTTTAAATCTCATTAAATTATGATACCAAACTATAAACTATAGATTTTTTTTTTTTGTAAAGCAGTTTTAATCATTTGCAATTTGTCTAGTTTTACAATCAGCAAATTTCAGTGGTGTATTATCATTCGCAGTTAAATTAGATTAGGTTAAAGTTTAGCCTCTGCTCTATGTGGCGAAGATCCAGTGGATGGAGTCGTTTAAGGCGACGGTTGGCCGTGCTGTTGTCCAGTAAGTTTATGGCTAGGGGGTTGATAAATACGTCTGTCAAGCCGATCCATGTGCGCCTTGGTAAGTCTTAGTGATCTCACCCAAGAAACTCCAAGTTCGCCATGAATCTCCACATTTGTACTTAGGAAGTGGGCGTTTGATAGTGTTCTCAGCACTTTGTTTTGATATTTTTGTTCCCCAAAGTGCGATCCCATATGTCCAAATTGGCTTCAGTATGGTCTTATATATAAGTAGTTTTAGGCGAAGCTTCAAAGTAGATTTCCTACCAATTAGCCATAGATATTTTCTTTTTAGCTTTCGTCGAGCTGTTTTCTTTTACCTGTTAGGTGATCTCTCCAGGTCAATCTTCTATCTAGGACCAGTCCCAGGTACTTAGCCGCATTGCTGCTTGAAATGTCAGTCCCATTTAGTTTGACAGTGAGACTATCTCCTCTTCTTATTGCTTTTATGTATTAACAAAGAAATGTTCTTTAGATGAAATCATTTATTGTAATTTTATGTAAAAACTGTTCCGCTTTCGGACTTTTATTTATGATTTTCTAATTTAAATATATATGCTATATATATATATATATATATTTTATAACTAACTAAACTAAGTTTCTCTTCTATTTTGAACTAGAACCAAACATGTGAGCTTTGCGCGATCGCATACTTTGACCAGTTTTGATAATGTCAATGCCGGATTTCGTTCATCGGGCCGTATTAAATCGGCTCGGAGTCAAGAGCGTTTAATTGGTGGCAAAAAGCCAATTATAGCTACTGGTTCAATGTATGAAACGCTTCAACCAACTGGCTTGCAACAGCCAACAGCCCAACAACAACAGCAGCAACAACAAGCACAACAGAACGTTTCTTCGGGTCCCACCGCCACCGCTTGGTTGTCACCATCAGTTCAATTGCAAGCATGTCAACATCATCATGCACCCATTCATCTGCATCAGCAATTGCCGGGTAGTAAATTCATAGATAATTTAATATAATTTACTATATATATTTTATTTTTTTTAATTTAGACAATATGGTGGGTTTGATTATACCACAACCTTTGCCAGTGGCCTTACCGCCGCTAAGTCCGGAAGTTTTAATTGTGGAGAAAAAATTTCGCAATGCCATGAAAACTCAGGCCACACAAACTATGGAAGTGGCTAGACGACATGGCTATAATACACAGATATTAGCACTTAGTCCACGTCCGCCGCATCGGATCAAAGTGGTGTCACAAGGTGCACAAACAAATGGTCTACAGAATGGTAAAAAGTTAACAAAAAGTCTATCGGAGATACCAAATGGCAAAGAGGTTCAACAACAGCACTATCAACAGGGGTAAGAGAAACAAAATCCTTATTTAAGTAATCAGATGTGTTTAACATGATTTTTGATACAATTAAATACTTACATATATTAAATTCAATTCCTATTCTTTGTAAGAATTAATAATTTTGAACCAAGTCTCTCAATGGCGTTTATATGCTTCTCTTACCACAAAGATAAAATTTTAGTTAAAAAGACTTCCTCAATTCAATTCAATTCTCATTTATTTCGTCACTTAAATTATAAGCAAAGTTTTTTTTTAATTTCGATTGATTATGTCATTAATATCGTTTCCTTTTTTTGACCAGCTCAATCTATCCTCACGAGATGATTTATCGTACTCAATCCCAAGATGTTACACCATTGCAAACACTTTCGGATGCACAGAACAATATAATGTATTATAAACCTCCGCCACCATTGCTTGATCCACATACATATGGTCTTGGCATGGAGCACTTAAATCGTAACCCGTTCTTCAACTGATCAGACTGCAGAGTATGTGAATGTTAATGCAGCTGCATTAGCTTTAAATGAAAGCTTTGACTATGAAAGTAATAGTCTGCCGCGACGCAACTGTACTTCACATGCTCGAACAGAAACCGATTACTATTCAAATAGCTTACCACGTCGCCCTGATGCTCTGCATTCCCACGATGTGTGTAAACATATAACAGAGTGCGCTGAGCTTATGACCGATAGTGTGCCATTGGATTTTACAAGACCTCACTTGTTGCCGCCACCAAGCGAATATTGCAAGAACGATGAGGAGGATGAGGATCAAGAGGAATACTATGATGACGATGAAGAGGATTATGAAGTGAAAGCTCCCGAAACTACAGAGAGTTATAGTTCAGAAATCTGTCTCGAGCAGGTACAAAGACGTTTGTCTATGGTGCCTCAAATGATTGATTCACCATTCCGTCGCGATGATATACGACGTCAATCGATGCCTGTTTATGGACAGACAGAGAAACTGATCGACGGTTTTGGACCAAGAACCTCTTTTCGATGTAAGGATAAAGTCAGCTGTTTTACAGATACTGCAGCTGAGCCGCGTTCCCCAAGGGATGAACAAGAGATATTTATCGATTTTAAACCACACGTATCGCCGAAACCGAGTCCCAAGATTCAAATAAAACATCGTAAACAACATAAGGCGGAGATAGCCATGCGTAAGATGCAACAGCAACGGATGGCTCAAGCGGCGGCTTTAACTTTACCGAAACTTAAGCCACAGCCAGTTGAAATTGAGGTTAGAAAAGTTGAACATAGGCCCAGCGATAATAATGATGATGATGAAGAAGACGACGACGAAGATGGAGAAGAAATTGATGAAGAGGAGGACGATCGACGGCAGAATGATGTAGATAATGAAGAGGAAGAACCTCTGTATGAAAATATTACACCTCTAGTACCGATGGGAAATTTGGAAAATAAACGTTCACAATTTCGGAAACGTTCCGTTAGTCTAGATGATGCTGATTATTCATCGACAAACCCACCGGTTAATGCAATTCCTCTAGCACCATTGGGCGGTAGTCCCAGCCGAGAGGAACATGAACAACAGGATCTACTTATGTTGGCCAATGTATCAACTTATCCATCCTCAGATTCTCTGGCCAATGACAATACACGCGATCATTCCGATGGCATATGGAATGAATCGCAGGTTACTGTCTTGACGGCTACTGAACAACGTGATATATCCGATGGTTCATATAGTTCCAATCTATTATTAACACCATCAACAAAAAGAAAGAATTTACTATTGCAACATCAGCAAAGAAGTTCCGTGGATACAGATGCTTTGGATTTCGAGGAACAGGTAAATCGAAAAATTTTTATTATTCGAATTAAATCTCTAACTCAGTAAGAAACTTTTTCAGAGTCCCACATACGGTCTACAAACACTGCCGAAAATAATCAAGAGTCCAACGCCCAGTACAACAACAACAAGCAACGTGAAATCAGCAAATTCCACACAATCTCTTATACCGCCTCCAGCAATAGCTGTCACTCCATCCTCTCTGGATATCTCATCACCTCCATTGCAGCTAACTTCTCCGTTGCCAAAACGTAGTTTATTATCACGGGGTTCAGTGCCCGATGCCCGACAATTGATGTACATGAAACAACGGTGAATTATTATTAAATTACCATTTAAAATTTCGGATTAGATAAAACATAGTATTTTCCAGTCAAACGGATAATAACATGGATTATGTGCGTAGTGCTGATATATCGGAATGTAGCACAAATACAGATGAGTATGCCACATGCACGGATACATCGAAACGTAATCCAGGTATAAAGACACCGCCAACAACGACAAGTTCTTCGTCAACGACACAAGTGCCAGGTTTGGGAGATATTTCTCTCTCTCTGTGTGTGTATGTGTGTGTGCGTATGTCATTCCATGTGTGTGTGCGTGATCATTCACCGCTCGTAGACCCTCCTCCCATCAATATAGATAGTTGTTTTTACTAATGCTTGCCCGCCCTGCTTTAGCTGTGTATTCTCTATCACCCCGAAATTATTCATAAATTCTTTTACTAAAATCTACCCAAATTTTTATTTCCATTTTTCCAGTTTCCACTCACAGCTCCCAGTTGGAGAAAACCCATGGCGGAAGTTCATTTGAAAGCGCTAGTTCTTTGTACTCTATGCGTGAAGAGTTGCTGCAACACGATGAGAAAGAAAAGGAAAAGGAGAAGAAGTCCAATAACTTGAAATCTCCATTGGGTTCTTTGAACGAATTGTCGAAGAGATCTCCATCGCATTCAATGAGTAGCACTACAACTTCTTCCGTATCTGTGGCAAAAGAAACTCCTCCTCAGACCGTAGCTAGCACTTCCACTAGCCAAATGAAAATGAGTACTGCCAAAGGGGATATTCTGCCGAAACCGAAACCAGATTCCATTTCCGAAGATGAACGCAGCGAAGTCCGTTATTCATCGTCGGGTTACTACGAAAGTCCGCATGACGACGACGATGATGAAGATAAGGAAGTTGTCGTTACAAAGATGCGTCGCATGCGGCAAGAAGATGAACGTAAAAGGCGTAAAACCAGTATGAAATTGGATATTGAAAAAGAGAATATGCGTGCCCTCACAAGCCCTATCAAAAAGCCTACAGGTCAAGGACCTGCGGCGAAGCTTCAATCGCCCGATCAGGCACAACAACCGTTAGATGCAGTTGGTGGCAGTCCTAGCAGTAAAATGAAACGTTTCCGTCCCAAAATACGACGACAATTCCGTAAGACATCCCGTGAAGATGTCTTATCGAATGCAGCGGCAGTGAGAAGAACTCGTGGCACTGCAAGTGGAGGAGCTGGTACACCACCAATTATTTATGGTCTGAGTAGTGCCAGTGTTAATGGCGGTGATACAGAAATTCTTTTAGATGCTAGCATGACCTCTACATCAACGATAACACCGGCACCGGCTATTACTAATCCCGTTACAGCAACCACAGCAACTACGACAACAACAACATCAGCGTCTTCGATGAGTACAGTTACGCACCAAGACCCAATTAAAAAGCCTCACAGTTGTGCCACCCCAACGGCTCTACTTTCGCCAAAGTTACCCCAAATGGCGAGTAGTACCCAATCGAAATCTACATCGGATACTTGCCAATTGAAGGCTAAATCAATAGAGTCTTTGCGCTCCGTGTCACCCGGCTCAGATTCAGTTTTTTATAGCGAAGCCGATGGTAATGCAGCTGGTGCCGATCAAGGACACTGCCTACATTGTGGCAAAGAGATGGAACAAGGGAAACAACAGGTTCCTGGCGATTCAGTTGAGTCCATTCCGTATATTGAACAGGAGGCGGATATTGTAAAACCACCTTCCGACTTTGCTGACTCTCCGGTGATTACAAAAACCACACAACGACTATATAAGAAAATGGACAAACGTTTTCGTTCAGAAGAGCGTTATCATGGCGAAAGAGGAAGACACTACAAGACCCGACAAGAGAATATAAGAGCCAAAGTGAGTGTCTAGTGTTTAAGGAACTGAACAAAAATTTAATTTCATATTATTTTTTTTAGAGCGAAGAACGCGGACGTATTCCCAGTTTACCCAAACACCCCGGTTTTACGACCCGCCGGCTCAAGTCCTTGCGTATTGCCCGACATTAATACGGAACAGAGTCAACATATAATTTATAAGGGTCACTATGATGCTGGTCGCTATACACGCCTAACTGACGATGATTTGTGGACCCAATTAGATCATCAATGCTTTGGTAAATGTAATTTTTTTTATACCATATACCGATATTACTAACATATGTTTCTCTATTCATTTTAGATCGTTCTCGGGAACGCCGAGCTTCTACAGAATCCGAAAAAAGTTTTCATGCCAAATATCAAGTGATACTTCATCGTCTAGTTCAACGTCGTTGCACTTTGGAAATGTACCATCGGCAGAAGCACAATAATTTTCGTAAGTTTTTAAGAAACACCCTGTTTAATTCTAAAAATATAAAACGCACGTTGCTTACATACTGAGAGCAAAAAAAAAAAAAGAGTAAACACTGCTGGCAGATTAAGAGCTTCTCCGAAAATTTTATTTGATTTTGTTTTTTTTTTTTTTTATTTTTCACGACCGGCGCCCAAAAACTTGGCATAGATACAACAACATTATTTTGTGTGTATTTTTTATTTTCGCCGTTCTTATCGAAAAATTACTTAGTTGCGGTGCGTGCTTTGTTGTGGAACGACCAAAAAGAAAACGCGGTACTTAAACTAAAAGGAAATATTTACACAACTCTTTAGGGCAAATGATTGGTGGGTAAACAACAAAGAAAATCCATAGGTTTTATTTGATTTTTACCTTTTTTATTATTTTTTGTAACAGAATTAATAGCTTCTAATGCCACACCGGATTCGGTGCGTCGCAAATTGGAAGAGGTATTAAAACTTATGCTTTTGGTATGGGCACGTGAGAGTTTTGTTATATCCACCCTAAGCAATGGTAAAAATGGTACGCACAATGTTCCGGAAATAAAATCACACAAATCATCTAAATATACCTATCTATATATACTAAAGTATATGTCACGATTTTCCTTTCTCTCTCTCTCTCTCTCTCTCTCTCTCTCTCCCTTTCTCTCTTTTTATTCGCTCTTTGTATTAGGTGTGGATAAAACGGTTGTGGTGAAAAGTGATTCCGGTGAATTTGGTTTTCGTATACATGGATCTAAGCCTGTAGTTGTGGCTGCCATTGAACCTGAAACTCCTGCCGAAAGCTCTGGCCTAGAAGTGGGTGATATTATTATATCGGTTAATGGTGTCCAAGTATTGGACAAGCATCACACAGAGGTGGTTAAAATAGCCCATGATGGCTGTGAGAAATTGGAATTACAAGTGGCTCGTACGATCGGTGTATTAATGCATGAACAATTAGAACCACCGAGTCAACCGATTTTCAGTGGTTATCTCTGGCGGCAGAGTGGGCAAGCTAAAGGTGCACCGAATTCAAAGAAATGGGTGAGACGATGGTTCTCGTTGCGTCCCGACAATTGTCTTTATTATTACAAAACTGAAGATGTAAGTAAAATGAAAATTTTGAAATACTTTTAGTGGTAAAATTTCTATATTTTGTTTTAGGATTCCCAACCTGTAGGCGCCATGATTATGGCAAAACACACTGTAGATTTATGTCCCATTGATATTGGTAAGCCATTTGCATTCAAAGTAGATGCAGGCGAAGGTATTCCCATGTATGTGGCTGCCGATTCCGATGAAATGGCCCAAAGATGGTTAAATCTGTTACGACAAGCGGCATCACAGGATAATCAATGGCTGGACAAAAGGTGAGGGATATTGATATTAGAGAAAATCATAGATGAAATGAAATTAATTAGTAAACGCTCTCTCTCACATCATTTTCCCTCACAGTGCCCGATCTCTCTATCAGAGCCCATCGAGCATAGTTCGACCCGATTGCTTTGGTTATTTACTTAAATTGGGCTCAAGGTGGTGCGGTTGGTCGAAACGCTATTGTGTACTTAAGGATGCTTGCCTCTATTTTTATCAAGATGCAAATAGCAAAAGTGCATTCGGTGAGTCACATGCACTCATTTGTTTAGATAGACAGCAACAACAACAACAGTCACACAACATGCTAATTAATTAATTTTCCACTTTTCCGCTATAGGTATGGCCTGTCTACATGGCTATAAAGTGGCCTCAATGTCCACAAATGCATCGGGCAAGAAGAACTCTTTTGAGATTATACCACCAGAAACGAAATTGCGTCATTATTATTTCTGCACTGAAAGCGAAATGGATAAAAAGCGGTAAGTATACCGGCAAATGGAGAAAGGGAGAGAGAGAGAAGTTCAATTACTTACAGCAATTACAATTACTTTTACTTAAAATTAGATTCACATACTTAAATTAATAATTTTAAAAAAAAAACATATTTTTACTTTAATTGATAAAAGATTCAGTTTACTGATAATCTATTAAACTAATTTTACTTTAAAAAATTACAATTAAAAACTTTATTATTTTAATAATTATGTACTTGAAGTAATTGAATTATGTATCTATAATTAAGTACACGAGTATTTATTTTCTTCAAGAAGTAATCATATTTCAACGTTCCTCTTTCTAGCTGGATATCTGCCTTGGAATATTCCATAGATCGTTGGATCAAGTCTGGGTAACTAAGGTTAAAAACACGCTCCAGATCGGCATTAAGTAGCCGACGCAAGCGTCGCAGTTTTAGCTATTTCATGGATTAAAATAATTACTGTTATTTGACATTTTGTTTTTGGACACTAGTACGGGTACTACCAACAAAATGAAATACAGTAGAATTTAAGGAATAAACAACAAAAAAAAAAACAATGAATAGATATTAGAATAGAACCAATAGTCCAATAAATGAAAGAAAAAGAAGGGCGATTTTTGAATAGCCAATAAGAAAAGACAAGGAATTTAGCCAGTCTGTCAAATCGGGATAACAACTATTTTGAACAGGAATATATAGATATATATATATATATATATATATAAATATATAGATGATTTTTTGGTGTGTATTCTTGTTATATAGATTATATGTATATTATACATTATATTATATACATACTTATGTTTAGTGAGGTTGTCATGTTATACACACACACAAAGACATTCACACACCATACCTACACACGCACACACACACACAAACATACATATACATATATATATTATATTCAGCAAAGAAATAAAACAATGTGTCTATATAGTATATATACAAAATTTAAAAAAAAAAATTGATGAAATTGCATTAGGTATTCAAAATGGCTTACAAACATTACAACAATTTTTTAGATAAATGTCTAGAATGTGAGAATATTTACAGTTAAATTAGAAATAATCGATTAACGAACAAAATTCCATGACCAACAAATTCAAAATTATCAAACAAACAGCAATACGGAATAGAAAAACTATATACAAAACTACATATATACATACATACATAAAATACATAATTATACAATTGGATATTGAACATAATTGAAAACATTTTTAGCATACAAATTAATAATTAAATTTGCCAACAACAAAAAAGAGTCCAATTTCACAGTTGATTGTGTTCGATCTTCTCCGAAAAACGTGAAAATTGAAATATTTCTTTGAAATTGATTAAAAAACTATATCGAAATTCTAACCGAATGTCAACGAGACCTAAATTAACCATATGAATTGGTATTAGAACCTTTGTCACATTTTAATATAAAAATTATTCAGACATTCATTCAGATGTTTTATAACAATTTCAAATATTTTAAAAAATTAACATATTCAAGCAAATTTTTTGTACAATTTATCTGTGAATTGACTTAAAGCAACAACAATTCGTCATTTGTAAATTTGCCAAAAACTCAATTTCCCATTTGTCATCTTATATCAAAAACAAAAAATTCATACCACACACCTTCAGCTGCTTATGACATTATTTTTAAGCGTTAACGGTTTTCGTCCTTATTGGAAACAAGGAATATTCTTAGTTAGACACAATTTAAAAAAAACGGAATTTTTTTATAACAATAAAAGACACACACACACACACTAACTCTTTTGCAATTAGTTAGCGATACAAAAGTATGTGTCTAGCATAATGAAAAACAGGATATGCCACGTTGAAATTCAAAATTGAAATTCATGTAGAACATACACGTATATAAAATTGTTGTCTGAGAGAATTCAATAGTTAATGTGTATAACTTAAACTTATGTAAACAATAATTAAAATATAATTGCAATTATAATTACTTCAAATCCAGTAGTTACTTTGTCATAAAAACAAAAGATTAAATCTTACAAAAAAAAAGAAGGAAAAAATACCAAAATAACACTGATTTCGATTGTTTTTTCAATCAGTAATTGTGAGTGAGGCAACATAATTTTTTAGCTTGATTTTATTTGATATAAAATGTTTTAAATAGAAATTTCCAATTTATGTTGTACAAGAAAGCAAAAAACAAAAAAAAAAGGAAAGAAAACAAAAACACACTAAATAAGAGCTTTAATTATATTTAAAAAATAATATTAAAAAAAGTAATAATAATAATAACAAGAAAAGAGAATAAAAATAAAATAATTATACCGAAATATGGAGCAGTTTTTAATTAATAGCAATTAGATGTTTCCATCTAAAAATTCAACTAATAAAAGTCAGTTCAGGTTAATGATGCAGATCTTTCGACGGACACAGGCCCACGGAGTGTTCATTCTAAAAAAAAAGGATAATTTTCCTAAACAACCCGAATCCCTGTCTACCAACTGACCGCCCCAAAAACAGACTCCAGGCCAAGTTGTTGGCCACGCCTCAAAAATGCCTGCGATTAAACTTAGAACAGGAAAACGGGGTGGAAAGAAATATAACATATTATGCCAAGCATCCAAGTACATACTAAAAATTCTGAAATGCATCCTAAGACTCAAGATCATTAATTAGGCCCCCGAGGAGAAAAAGAATTTCATCTTCTACCTGAGCGCCCACACGAACATACATGAATACATATACTAAACGAACTAACCAAACGAACGAAGTGAATTCAAATGCGATCAATGAACCTTGGTCTTGGAACCTGTCAAGTTGTAGAGTTGGCCACATGTTTTACACAATTTTCGTGTAATTTATTTTCAACCAAAAGGGAAAATTGTTCAAACCTCTGCAAAATATGCACAGCAGCAGCAGCAGCGGCAGCAGCACCAGCACCAGCACCAAACAGCAGCAACAGAAGTAGTAGAGGAAGGCCAACAACGACTAGCATAACAATTCGCTCACCCTATGAGACCTGCTACCGTTTTCATTCCACACACACACACATACAAAAAAAACAATTTAGTTCCACTGTGCGGCAATAGCTACCAATGCTACTACCTTAATTATCTATTTCTCTTTCTCGCTCTCTCTCTCTCGCGCTCGCTCTTTTGGCCCAAGGTATCTGTTGTCTTGAATTTCTTCTTGGGTTTTTCTTTCTCTTTGTAATCATTATGATAATGATCACGATCATGATGATCATTCAGCTGTTGTTTTCATCAAACGAACCTCAGTTTTCAACTCAGCATCAAAAGAAATGAGATGACTCTCACTGGGTTTGTTTTCTACCGCATTCCTTGTGTTAAAAAAGGTTGCCAGATTGTCGAAACAGCGTGTGACCACAACTGCAGCCAATTAGCAGAATGTAATGCACCATTACAATTGGTGAGTTTTACGGAAAAACATCATTCACAAGTAGATATCTTAATTACTGAACTAGAATGTTTTAGAACCGTAAAAATTTGAAAATTATATTTGTTTATTTGAAATTCTAATCGTTCAATATTCTGCTCGAAATTAGCTTTCAACATTAATGCGTCTGATCATTCAAGATATCTTTATTATTTATACTTAAATTGTGCATAATTTATTATATACTATGTAGTTTACGTTACCTATTTGCTCTCATTTAGCATAATTTAATAAAAGAAAAGAAGTTTTAAGTCTTCAGTTCCTGCAATTTGTAATAACTTCATTAGCATAGCGTAACGATCATATTTCAATTTCTGATTAAACGCAACCCTTCCGTTTTGTACAAAAAGGCAGGCAAGAAAGAACTACCGCAGTTACTCCCCCACATTGTTAGGCAGAGGCGTTCGGTAGTATTCAGTTTCTCTACCGTCTACCCTCTCTCTGTGAATAATACAAAAAAGAAGAAAAAAAAACAAAAACAAAAGAGGGGGAATGAAAAAAAAAACAGTAAGCAGCAGCAGCAGTCGTCAGACGTTAAACAGGTAGCGCTCTAACTGACAATAAGTCTCTCGTCTCTCTGGGTACGTAGCACATAGCTTACATACAAACATACCTTCAGATAAATGTATGTATGTATGTATATATGTATGAGCGTTTCGTATAATCTTCTGTCCCGCTGTCCCGCAGCGTGCGACTGACTGGCGGACGGTTTGGGTTTTGGTTTACACTTACTTGGCTGGTTTTTGTTTTTGTGTTAACCATCCATCCATCGTATTGACCGAGGAGAGTCTCTCGGTATTTCTACTCGTTACTCTCTTACGCTCGCGTTCACTCTCTCTCTCTCTCTCTGTCTCTCTCAATCATCACAAAGGTTCTCTGTGTAGGTTGAGGTTGGTAGATATTTAGTCTTCGACTGTTGATCGTACCTAAAACACCTGCGCGCGGAATACTGCTCGACAAATAACTTCAAAAGAATTGTGTATGTGTGGGTATCCCCCCACCCCCCTTTCAATTGTAGTTAATGTTATGCCTGTGTGTGTGTAGCTGTTTGTGTGTGTGAGTGTACGAGTGAGTGAGTGAACTTGTTGCAAGCGTGCGCGCGCGCTGCAACGTTGTGTGTGGGAAGAGTTTGGGGACTACTTGAGGAGCGAATTGGTAGCTGCACTGGCTTCAGCTCCTATTTCAAACAAAATGTAGAAAAACACATTTCAGCTGCCGTATCTCCTCTTCGCGGTTCGTTGGCTTCGATGTTCGTTCGTTTGTTCGTTTGTTGTTGATCGGCTCGTTTCGTTCGGTGTGTTCGACGACGTTCGTCGTTGTTGGTTGACTGGTTTTTTTTTCTCCAACTACGTGGTTTCTGTGGTAGCAACGGTTTGCTGCTGCTGTTGCTTCTCCCCCAAAACCCGCTGGCAGTGATTGTATCTCAACCCCGAAAAGAAAAAAATAAAACAAAAAAATAAATCCAAATAAAAAGATGTTTATTTGTGTGTGTGTGTGTATCTTGTGTGTGTTTGTGTGAAAATTTTTAATGAAAATATTTGGAAAAATTCGCAATATTCTAATTTAAAAAATGCATATCTTAATTTTTTAGAAAATTTTTGGATATATTGAAATACCGATAAAGTGCCAATGTCAAAAAAAACAACAATAACAACGTCGATAAAGGCAAACTAAAGTGACAGCTCTTCAAATTTTTGGATATAATCCCAAGACTCATTTAGCCTCGAGCTAATCAAATTGCTACAGGTAAGATATCAATATGACACGCCTACTATGACTAAAAGAAACAAGAGAAATAAGAGGGAAAAAATTCCGCCCGGCAGTCAAAGCCAGGCCTAAACATATTTTTCTGTTCGATACACTTGGAGAAATTTGAAAATTAATAAAGGATTAGTTATATGATGGGGAAACAAGGCATAAGATAAAAGTTAAGCGACATAAGAAAGAAACAGTAAAAATTCCAATGAGAAATTGAAATTACACAAAGATATGAGATGTCGGGAAATAAGAAATGGAAAATTAGAATGCAATACGAATTGAATATATATTTAATAAATGTATTAAGATTAAGAACTGATTTGAGAATAATGGAAATATTATTTAGAGATTTTAAGATGAGAATGACAGTGAAATTTGGAAATGAAAGGAATCAGGAGCTGGAAATAAGGAAATAATATTAAAATTTCCTTTTATATTAATAAAAATACTTGAAATAGATTTAATAAGTACATAATTCTATCTCAAGCGAATACCTTAAGGAATCATAGTATTTCCTCCTATGGATTAAAGCGTTCCTCTGAATCGTGATTCCTTTGAATATGTATGTAATTTTTATGATTTAATGAAATTTTTTCTAAAAATATAAAAAAAAAGTACTTAAAATTAATGCAAATTTTTTTCTGTTTTTTATGCATTTCATCTAAATATAAAAACGATTATTAATCAACTTTAGTCAAAAATTTTTGGTCCCTGAATTTGAAAATAATATTATTTTAAGAAAAATTCAGTTAAAACTGAATTTATTTTCTATTTAATGGCTTTTTTTTTGTTATGTTTCATAGGACTAGGGTTTATTATTTATCTTGCCAAAAGCCCTAACGAGTTAACCAAGCAGCGAGTAGGAAAAGTATGAGAGTGAGAGAGGGAAAGCAACTGCTCTAAAGAGACTGCAAACAGAGCAACAGAGACATAGAGAGCGAGAGCCCCCAACGAGTGGCCCCCAAAGAAAACCAGTTTTCATGATTTTTTTTCCACTACAAAACATACATATATATGTATATATATATACATATATATACTTATATGTATATAAAAGAAACATTGGGAGGCTGCTTGGCGGTTTTTTTTTTTTCGTGGTGGCGGCTTCTACTACAACTGCTGCATGTGCCACTGTCATTGCCACCGAACTCAGTGTGGTGCCGCAGCGGACTTGAAGCTGGAGAGTTGGAGTTGGAAATTGGGAGCTCGGTGCTGGGGAGAACTGGCTGGCGCTCGCCAAGAAGAAAACAGAAAACCTTCGCTTGGAATGCTTTTTTTTCCTTTAGCGTGTATTTTTTTTTTTTTTTTTTGCTGTTTCGTAAACCAGTTCACTTGCCAGTGGCCAGTGGTTTAACTCTGTGGCTCTCCACTGTGGCGGCGGCGGCAGCGGCAGCGACAGCGACGGCGACTCTCGTCGTGCTCAATTTGAATCCGGTTGTTGGTTTGGGTTTGGGTTTGGGCTTGGGGTTTGGGGCTTTGGCTTTGGTTTTGCTTCGTTGTGCCTTTAATTGTTCAGAACGTGAGGCAAGCTGAGGAAAGGAAAAAAAAAATTGCCGCAAGCTTCTGTGGTTAAGATCATGATGATGATCATCATCTACATCTTGCTTTAGTTTTCTTTTGATTTCTTTTCAAGCATCGGTTGGTTATTGTACCTCCCGCGCTCTGTTTCTTCATCCATTCAACTTCCATTTTAAACATGAAATTTTAACATAAGAATGGAAAACCATTAAAATCTTTATTTCATTGTGTAGTACTATATGAGGGGAAACCGACGGAAATTTTGTCTTTCATTTTAAAATTAATTGAATATCGTAAAATACACTATATATATATATATATATATATATATATATTGGAAAAGAAACAATGGTTTAACAATTGACTGTTATTGCCGTCTATATAAGGCACTTTAATTTGATTTTATTTTTAAGTTGCTTGTGCTTTTTTTTATATTTTATTATATGTAGCTTCGCCTTTTTGGCACGTGGTTTGTTAGTTTGTGTTTTTTTTTTTTTTTTTTTATTTTATTCATTTTTTAGGGCTTGTCATTTAAATTTATTTCGTCTTTTTTTGTCTTCTTTATTTCATATTCTTTGAATGTTTCTAATCAATTTGTGTTTAGTTTTTATTTTATTTGGAAATTTTACGCTATACGCAATATGAATATATTTAAATAGAAATCTTAAGAATAAATTTTTGCATAATTATAAAAAGCGAAAGATTTTAATCAAGAATTTATCGAACAAGAATCTTTAATTATGGAGAATTCATTTAGTCATAGTCAGTCTCGGTTGAAACATTTAATTGCAAGCTAAATTATTTTTAATCCTTTATTACGAAAGCAAAAAAATTAATCTAATTAAATTATCATTCATTTCTTTAATTTGAATATTATAAAAAGACAATTACCTAATTTGAATACTTTTCGATTTAGGTTTTATGTATTTGTAAGCTTTTGTTTTGATCCTATTTGACATTGTTTTGAAAGAATTCAATCTTTTTACATTTCGCAACAAAATTCCCTATAGAAAGGACTAAATTTTTATAGGGATTAACTAAGGTTAAAGTCAACTTATGCTCATTTTAAGCACTTAACTAATTCTGTACTGTAATTAATTAATTAATTTAATTATAAATTAAATAATATTTTCTACATATATGTGAATTTTTTTCTTTTTTAATTCAAAGATATGATTAAACTATCTACTAACTTACCTTCAACTCGTAAAATATTTTAAAAATTTTCTTATATTTATTTCGAACAATCTTTTAAAATTTGAATTCGTTTTCCTATCTCTTTAATACTAGTTTAGTATTACTTTACTGCTAGTATTAATAATTTGCACAAATTTTAATTAAAGTTATCTACTTATTACAATTTTTTGTACTTTTTTGATGTTTCAAACATATTCGAAAAGAAACATTTGAGTCTTTGAGTGAGTTTAAGTCTAAAAGAATAAATTACAGTCAAAAGAAGAAAAAGAACAGTGAAAAGCGGAAGAAGAAACACAAAAGAATTCTTGGAGAGGTTTGTGAAGAAAACCTAAAGAGATCAGATCAAAAAATCAAGCCAACAAGAGACAGATTAGAAATAGAAAAAATACAAGAGTCAAACTTAAGAGGGGATTAGCATTTTTGAAATGGATTTTAAGAATCAAAATGGAATTAAGTAATAACAATAAATTGTATTATATATATCCATTCGATCGATCTTTCAATTGAAACTCTTCTCTCTCTCTCGCTCTCTCTCTCTCTCTCTCTCTATCTCGCTTTCTACCTCTTTCTTGTCTGCTAATCCTGTCTGCCGCTCATAAATTTAAAACATAAAAAATGATTTTCAATTTGAAGTCAACATAAAACTTCATTAAACCCTCTTCGAAAAAATTAGCAAAGCTCGTTCGAAAAAAAAAATATTAATGGATCTACCATTCAACTGCAACCTCTTCTTCAGAGTTTCCTCTCCGCCTCTTCACCGCTTTGCCGCTGCAATAGTGTAAATCTCTTTTGGATATTAATCAAGAAAATTATAAGCGAATGAAGAAGGAGCAAGCGGTGGCCAAGACTGGAACTGGTTTTCCCTTTTGGGCTTAAAGGCAATGATCAAGCTAGATTTTTTAATAGCTCTGACTATAATCTCTACCCGAAAGGGTTTCTTTTTTTTCTTCTTGACTGAGACTATAATTATAAGTCTCTCGATTTCTGATTATTAGCTAGCGTATCTATCTATCTATCTATCTCATTCTCGCACACATATGTTTGAAAATGAAATATCCCGAAGGGATTAAGTCAAAAGAAGTAGAGAAAACGAAAATGCATACATATGTATATGTAAAAGATCGACCCTTTTTTTTTCTTATTTTTCCAACCATCTTCTTTTTGCTATTTGTTTGTTGGACATTTTCATCTCTAGGTCCATCAACGGACAGGGACAACTTTGCTTGGTATTTGTATATATCTTTATTCGTTTTATTTTCTTTCCCTCCATACCCTGTACTCCGAAATGTAATAAAAAGATATACGGAGATGACTGTATATAACAAGATCCAAAATCTATATCTATATATATGTAGTTTAATAAAGACTATCTCAATTCTTTTTCCGCTTAGTATTATAATGATTTGCTCTTAGAAAAAAACTTAATACGAACCAGTGATCATTTTAGACAAACTTTAGTCTCAGATCATGCTTAGCAAGGACGAATCTAATTTAAAAAAAAAAAACAAGTATAATCCAAGTAATTGGTTTTTATAGGGTATCACATAGCCACATACCACAACTTGACATACGGTTACAATTTTTATCAACACTCTGAAACCTTTTCACTTAAGGTTCGGTTTGTGTTTACATAAAAAAATGCAAGAGTAGGAGAAAAACTGAGAAAACAGAAACAAATAGAGGGAAAGAGAGCGAGAGTGTGAGAGAGAGAGGGAGAGGTAAAAACTAAAAACTGGCAGCCAAATTGCTCCTCGATATCTTTCAGCCAGTAGTCTGGGTCTGAGGAGGGCCCTGGCTTGGTTGGATTTTTATTTTTTTCCCATTTTTATTATATGTACACACACTGGCACACACACACACACACACACACCCAACCTTAAGCCTTTGGGCTCTGGACTATGAGTGAGAATGATTGAGTGAGAAAGAGAGAGGGAGAGAGTCGAACGCATGGTCGTCTACGTGCCGTTTGTCCATTATTTACATTAATTTTTATTTGTTTTTCTTATTTGGCTTTGGACGTTTTTTTTTGTTTTCAAAAGTGCCGATGTTTCAGAAAAGATAATGAACGTTCAATTGTTGCTACATACTTTGTATAAATAGAGAAAGATATCTCGACCCAGTCAGACAAACAGACAGACAGACAGACAGTCATAAATATAGAAGGGGAAAAAAGCCCCTACAAGAAAATAAAGCTATATCATTTGTGGATTATTGAATTATAATCGTATTAATATTACGAACTAATTCTAATATAGACCCAAGTAATAAGTTAATAATATGATATGAGACTGGTTAATAGAATAGATAAGATTAGCATTAGATATAGGGTTCAGATAAGCATGCAAATTATCTCCTGCAAATATGGAATTTATGTAGAAATTATACAATGGATATTCTAGTAAAAAAAAAAAAATAAAGATATTGTAAACTAGACTTTATTTGATTATGACTATTATGACAACAATGGGAAATGATGATGAAAAATTATATAACAGAATTGCAATTTTCCTACATACTTCAAAAAAAGAAAAAAATATATAGAACAAGAATGAACAAATGCAATTTTTTAACCGTAATTAGTAGAGTAATTCTAAATTATAAGGAATTAGTATGTTATATAATATTCTAACAAATGTGTTACCATTTAGTTCCTGAAACTAAATTAACTAACTCTAACTTAATTAATTTAATATTCACAAATAGTTTCAACTATTTATAATATATAGATAAACGATTATTAAATTAGATATATATATATAAAAGACGAAAACCTCTTAAGTAATCATAGAATACTTAAAATAATTAATTGCATAATATAGTAGAAGAAATTACACTAGTTAATCGATCGACTGCCATTTTAATAATCCAATTAAAATTACAAAATAATTGCAAAGGTTATAGTATTATAGGGAATTGATATATACTTGAGTAATGAAAGAAAACAAATTAAAATCCAACCCATTTACCTCAAGTGGTGAAAGCCGAACGGAAAAAATATTTTGTCCAGACTCTAGATGAATACATAAAAATTTAAGATACGCTTATCATTTAAAATACGACATTTCTCATTCTTTGCATTTTTTTTTCGTTTTTTATATTTTTCGAACAAAACCTTTAGACAAAAGCATTTTGAAAGAGCTACTTAACTTTTTTTTCTGTTTTTTTTTTTTTAGAAACTATAGCTATATCATACATTACTTTATTATATCTCGTGACTGGGATCTTTTGCTTTTAGATGCTATTATTAAGAAAATGTTACACGGATTGTATATCATTTGTGCTTAGTCAACCTTCCCCACATATCTAATCTGACAGCGGGCACGCAGTCGAAAAATCATTTCAAAAGATAAATCCCCATTGGGTAAAGCTTAAAAAAAAAAAAAAGTAAGTTAATAGTTAGAACGGTGGAACGATGGTGAAGAATAGAGAGAGTAGCGAACGGAAAGTCTAGAGAGAATTTTAAGACCCAAAAGATGATGATGAAACAAGAACATTTTTAAAAAGCAAATGATAAGCAAAATTGTCATTGGAAAACAAGAAGATATGGCGAGACAATAATAATGGTGACTCTAGAGATACTACTTGAAGTAATTTTTTTTTTTTTTTTTTTTTTTTGCTCAACTGGTTATAAATTTGAATTGAGGTTTATCGTCATCGTCATCATCATCATCATCAAATGTGATCATGATAATCATGCATTATATTTTTGTTATTACCGTGATGATCACGTTTTGCTGCTGCGGCGAGAGTCACTCTCAAGAAATGTGGCTTTGGATCTGACTGCTGCTGCTGCTGCTGTTGCTGCTGCTCCTGTTGCGTAAATCCAGTAAGCAGTCGTTCGAGTTCGAGTCAGAGTCATTTACCAAAGCGACGGCAACTTGGCTGGTTGATCACAGTGCGCCTTGGACTGGGGCTGCGCTGCTACCGCTCCTTCACTATTTCTTCTGTTGCATTTGTATAAGTGTGTGTGTGTGTGCATATGTGTGTGTGTGTGTGTATATCTGTGTGTTTATATCGTTACTACTGTGTGTGCCAGTACCAGTGCCAGTGCTGCTTACTCAGAGCAGTTTCATAGTCAGGTTTTTTTTTTTTCTTTTTGGACACACAATCTTATCTAACCTGGCAGTAACAGCAACAGCAGCGACAACAGCAGCAGCACTACGACTCGTTTTTTTTCCAGTTCAGTTTTACTCGCCGACACCGCAAACGTTTCATATACATATATATAAATATATATATATATATATTTTTTTTTGCCGCCGCCGTCACAGATAACCAAAAAAAATCATACGAAAAAATATATGTATCAAAGAACGCTATAAAGTATACCCTTTAAAAATTATCGGTAAGTTTTCCATAATGGAAACTTTTCAAGGCATTTTTTGAATTAGGTATTCCTAAGATAAACCATTTAGTCTAAATCTAAACGGTCTCATTTATTAAAAATATTTTGCGTTTATTAAAGCAATTTACTAAAATTTATTTTAGATTAATCAACTGTTTTTACAGTTTAACAATTTTTTTTTTTTCAATATTTGTTCATTTACGAAAATTTTGGTGTTACATTTAGGTATAATAATTATGTATACCGTTTAAAAGATTTGGCAATATTATATAATCTATTTCTTAAAAGACCCAAAGGTTCTTTAACAATTGGAGAATTTTTTAGAGGTTTTATTTTGCATCATATTTAAAAACGCATTCATTCCAAAATTTCTTTAAAATTAATTATTTATCATTCAGTTGTTATATGTATATTAAAAATGAAGTATGTATGTATTTAATATACAATGATTATATATATAATAATATTTTAAGAGTCCTGTTTCTCGACATTATATAAAATTAAAAAAAAAACATTTTTTACTTACCATAATCAAAAATTTTACAATCATAAAGTAGAGGCCATCTGTAAAGAAGAAAAGAAATGCTTTAAAAACTTATAAAAGTCCTTAAAAAGATCGAAGATGAAAAAAGGACATGGTTTATTTTTGATATTTCTATATTCACTATTCTATATTATAACCAACGATATGTAACGAACATTATTATTATTATTCATATTATTCATTTCTGAACAAAATTATAGTACATGTTTCCAAAAACTCTCCCCGTTTAAATATCTTATGTGGAGGATAGGATAGGATATAGTCTGTAATACCCCAAGATACCTAAGCTTGAGAGTTATAAAGTCTAAAAGTGGGGAAAAAATATGTATAAAATTTTTTATGATACTTTGCAGAGTAATTAAGATAAACCCCATCATATAATAATTGTTATTAAATCGTTTTTCCCTGCCTTCTCTAACCCCTTCTTTTTTTTTGGTTTTGTTGTTGTTGTTTTTCCTTTTAGGTCTAGCGGAATGTGAAGTACACATCTACGACGATATTGAATAATGCCCACGGAAAGCTCATCCAGCGATTTGGGTGGCGGTGGAGGAGGAGGAGGAGCCATTCCGATGTTGCGCACCTCACGCATGGATCAATTTATGTCCACGGTGGCGGCAGCAGCTGCCGCAGCAGTTGTCGGCGGTAGTTCCAGCGGAGCTGGTGGAGGTGGTGGTGGTTCATCCTCGGTCGAGGGTGGTGCTGGTGACTCACGCAATTCATCGGCTAGCCGGATCTCGGCAGCAGCAGCTGCCTATGAAACACAATTGGCCTATCAGCAGCATTTGGCTGCGGCGGGACTTCATGGCGGTGGGCCAGGAGGACCGCCACCAGGTGGTGCGACCCAACATCATCGTGAGACCTCTGCCTTTGTTCCTGTGCTCCCCGCCAAAGTTCGAGGAGGAGGTAGCAATTCTAATTATGAAATAATCGCCATGATGGCGGATAAACGGAAAGAATTGGCAATGCGAGAGGCAGCGGCCGCCATGTTGGGACGGGGTGGACCTGGTGGGCCACCGGGTGGCCCACCTCCAGGTGTCCTATATGCTCCACCACCACCGCCATATTTAACCGGTCCTGGACCATCACCCACAGCAGCGGGCACTTTTGCCTTTCCGCCAGGAGCTGCCGCTGCCGCTGCGGCGGCTGCAACAGCGGCTGCCCTTTTTCCACCTGGTCTTGGTCCTGTCGGCGGACTGCATCCCGCTGGGCTTGATCGTCGTCTATTGCGGGCACCTGGCAGAGCCTCTCGCCCCAAGAAACAGTTCATTTGCAAATTTTGCAATCGCCAATTTACTAAATCTTACAATCTGTTAATACATGAACGTACACATACAGATGAACGGCCGTATTCCTGTGATATTTGCGGCAAGGCATTTCGACGTCAGGATCACTTGAGGGACCACAGGTGAGTGTGCGTGCGTGTGTGTGTGTTTGTGTACAAATTAAAGTGGTAAAGAAGAGGGAAAGAGGCGTGTCTGCAGACCAGTAATTGCTGGTTTGCTTCGAGTCTCCCAACAACGTTCCATTAAGCAAAGGAATGAAGGGAAGAAGAACACGAAGATTTACTTTATTTTTTTCTTTTATCAAGTGAAGTTCTTCTCGCTTATACTCTACCTCAACTTGAAAGAATAAATATATATATATCTTCAATAGGAATTTTGAAAGCTTATTATATTTCCATTCAGATATAATTAGACTTGGATTTGTAAAAGTTTATTTTTAATCATTTTAGTAGCACAATTTGACACATTAATTTTTTGGCTAATTTTCTCGCCTGAGAACCACTCGAAATCCCAAAATCCAAGAGAGAAAAATAAACAAAATAAATATAAAAAAATATTTTATTGTTGTTACTTTTCGACAGATTTCTACTTAAATCCCACATCAATCAAATCAGACTTTTGAAATAAATCACCAACAAAAAAACAAAAAAAAAACCACTTATGCCGGAATATGTAGAGTACTAGCAGCACTTGACGTAGAGTCACCGCAACAACAAAGTTAATTAACTTTGTTTGGTTTACTTCAATAGCAACAGCAACAACCACAACAACAACAACAATAAAATGAGTGGCAAGGAGTGGGGCGAATGGTTATAGGGGGGGACTCTAAAAGACTGTCCACAGAGGTCCAGCGCATTCTGTCTTTTGATCGTTCGGTTTCGGTCCATTTGTCGTTTGTTTGCTTTGCCGCGGGGCTAATTTTGCTTTGGACCAGCATATACAAAAAAAAAAAAAAAAAAAAACCGAGAAAGAAAAAAAAAACAGAGAAGAAGGCAAAGTATATGGGAGAAGAATCTCGAGCCCCAAAACGCAGACGACGCAAAAACCAGTTTTCCTCATTTTTTTTCTTCTTAACTTCTTTTGGCTCTATGAGCCAGGCCAGCAGCTGCTGCTGCTGCTGCTGCTGGTAAAGCTGATGCTGATGCTGAGAGACTGTCTGCTTGGCTGTGTCCAACAACAACAACAAGTGGATGCCATTTCAAAGATGGCTGCCATAAACATAAAATATATCAGCGCACTTTATCTGAGTGGCAACCAAAAAGGCAAAGATAATGCAGTCCAAGAAGATAACTGTCAACTGTTGAGCTACCAACTGGCAGCTAACTCAAAAAAAAAAAAAAAACAAAAAAAAAAAACGCCCACGCAATCAGCTAATATGGTTAAACATTTCTTCTTCTTCTTCCTCTTTCTTAATTAGTTTATTTAAAGGAAATATGTGTTGTTGTTGTTTTTTTTTTTTTTCCTCAATTAATTGACAAATGTTTTTTTTTTTTTTTTTTTTTTTGATTACTTTTCAGATACATTCACTCGAAAGAAAAGCCATTCAAGTGTACGGAATGCGGCAAAGGTTTCTGTCAATCACGTACATTGGCCGTCCATAAGATTCTGCATATGGAAGAGTCACCGCACAAGTGTCCCGTTTGTAGTCGCAGCTTTAATCAGCGTTCCAATTTGAAGACACATCTGTTAACCCATACCGATCATAAACCCTACGAATGTTCATCCTGCGGTAAAGTTTTTCGACGCAATTGCGACTTGAGGCGTCACGCTCTGACACATGCTGTGGGCGGTGAAGTGAATGGTGCGGACTATGTGGATGTCGGTGAAGAGGATGAGGCACGTAATTTGAGTGGAGATGAAGAGGATTCATTGTTGGAAGTGGATTCACCTAGACAATCGCCGGTAAGGAATTTAAGTGAAACAACTGCTGGATGCGAAGAGAAAGATGAGGCAGAGCGAAGACATTTAAAGAGGAAGGCCACAAATGTTAATAGTGGTAATGGTGGTGCTGGTGGTGGTGGTGTTGGCGCTGGTACCGATGGCAATTTTGATCAGGAGGATAGTGAGGAAGAGTTTGAGGACTTTGATGATGATGAGGATCTGCAGGAAGGAGCCACCGCTTATCATCGTGAGGATTTGGCTGAAGATGAAGAATTAGAAGCCGATGCCGAGGAGCAAGCTGAAGTTGCTTTGGTAGCTCGTTTTAAGGCTGGCGGACAAAGTGGAAGTTTATCCAACCAAGCTGGCAATTCTGGTACTACTAAAAAGGAAGGACAAGGTGTCACACATTGTCATCATGAGGGTGGTGAGACCTATACCATGCGTCCACATAATGATAGACCAGCCGATGATATGATACCGATAACAGCGACCGGTGGTGCACCATCAAGTGCATCCTATTTACGTTATGCACCACCACCACATGCCCATCCACATTCACATCCTCCACCACATCCACATCCTCATCTATTACCACCAAGTGGTGATCCCTATCTGCCCATGTTGCATGTACGTCGCGATCTCCACCACAAAAGTTTAAATCTATCGAAAATTACTGCCGCTGCCGCTGCTGCTGCCGCTGCCCCACCTCCGCCTCCTCCAGCATCTGTGCCACCAACAATAATAATCAATAATTCCGAAAGTAGCACAAAACCACCTCCACAACCCTTACATTCGCCACACGAGGCCATGCCCAGTTTTTTGGGTTCCATACCAATGCGTAAAAGAATAATGCAACCACCATCAGCTGCAGCACCACCACCACCACCGCTCGAAATGATGAATCCGCGTTGCTATATGGAGAATCAGAGTATTTATGCTTTAAATATGTCACGTCATCCACCCAGACAGCTATTGGGTAAGCCAGTATCAAGTACAGAAACAAGTGGAGCAGCTGCGTCAAGGGATAAAGAACCACCTCCGGGTCAGGCACCACCGGCCATAGTTCCAGTACCAGCGCCACCGCCACAAGCACCACCGCCCAGACGTACAGGCTTTAGCATTGAGGATATTATGCGACGCTGATCGCGGAGCATATATATATATATGTATACAGGATTAATTCGAGATTTAAGCACTAAAAAACTCCAAGAGAGGTTGAATGAAAAAAACAAAAAAAAAAAAAAAATCTTTAGAACTGTTGGATTTATAATAATTTTAATGCTTTGAGAGAACTTATTAGTTGAAATATGTAATTGAATTCCTTTTTATTTTAATATGTCAAATTATATATTTAAGTACTCAAGTACTTTCATGTTGTAATAGAACGCAAGCCATTGAAACTAGATCTAATACGAGGTTAAGCGTTTTAGTACACAGTTAGTATATACATTTAATAGCAGGTTGTTCCAATGGATTTAATTACCATTTAATTATCATTTATTCTTATATAATATATTAAAGCTACATAGTTTCTGTTTACATTCCAACAACATAGATTTCAACTATTCATTATGACTATATATAATATATATATGTATACTAATATTAATTTTATTCTATACAGTTTTATTTAGTACAATGTCTAGGCAAGGCAATAAACCTATTAATTAAGGACCTTTTTATTGTTTAAGTCAAATTAAATACTACGCTATGTTGCTGCATTTGTAAGTGCCTTTTAGTATATGATAAACTTTATGTAACGATTAGTAACGATTTTTTAGTTCATCTTATTTGCATTAGTTTCTTTTTTGTCAGCACTAAGTGTTGTTCCCACTTTTAATTTATATACATACGTTTTTTTCTATTTATAAGATAATCTTAATCAAGATATTTTTTGCGAGGGAATAAAATGGTTGAAAATTGAAAGTAAAAGTAAAATACGAAAGGGTGAGGCGCGGGCCTACTAAATAAAAAAAACATGTACTTAAAAAATGGTGGCCCCCCACGCCCACCACCACTAAAGCAAAAAAAAAAAAAAACAAGAAAACAGAAAAAAACATTCCAGTTAAACTTTTTTAATAGTCTTGTAAGAGATTCATTAAGTTTGATAAGTTTCGATTGTAGTTTTTTTTACCACTTAGCGTTTATTCCATCATGGTCTTCCTTTTAAAATTTAAAATGATTTTTTGCTAACAAAAACTATATATATATATATATATATATATAGAAAGATATATTATTTAGCGATAAATATTTAAAAATAAAATTAAATAATAAAAAAAAAACACACATCTGACTCACTCACTCACTTCGTCAGTCATAGTGGCCCATCAATCAAAGACAAAAAAAAAAATAAAAAAGATTTTTATAGAGAGTTCAGGCACGTTTCTCATAGATCTTTTGCGGTTAACGCCTATTTAACATTGGAGCCTCGCATTTAATTCCAAGGCAACTAAAAAAAATATATATATACATATATATGTACATATAATTCAGTATGAGCACTCGAACACGTAGAAAGTTTCAATTAAAAATGAAGCCACGTAAATTAGCAGACATCATCAAAAATGGAGTGGAGTTTTTCCCGCCCGATGGCCTCCCGTTGCCCTATCATCATCGTCATCATCATCATCCTCATCCTCATGTGGATGACATCAAATTATGTGTGCTGGAAATATAAAAAGGCCAAGTTTCTCCTTTTCCAAGGCAGATAAAACAATGATGATATCATATATACATACATATGGACATATATAGTGACAGCTACGTGATTTGCCTACAAGAGTATATCTCTGTGCGAATTGCCAAAAAAAAACATTTCTTTCACACGCAGGAACTTGCCATTTATGAAACAAACAAACTAAACAGTTTGAAAAATAAACAGATTCTTTCCGTTAATAAATTTCATTGAAAATTCTTCGAAATTTATAAAAAAAAAACATTATATTTAATTCCATGGAACTCTTATCTATTCTTTCATCAAGTTGTTGCTTAGAATTTTCTTCATTCATTAAGCTTAGATTTGTTTCTAACGTTGTTCTTCAAATAATTTATTTTTCTCGTACTGATACAATGCTCTTAAAGTCAAAAAACTTTGGCAGGGATCTGGGAAAACTTCTCCTCTACCAGAAGATCAAGCAAATGGTGGATAGGCTGTTGCATATCAATTATGTATTATTTTGGTTTTTTTTTAAATATATAATTAAAAGTTAATAGCAAATTATTTAACATATTTACTATTTGTGCTTAATTAATTGAAATAAAAGAATGAACTTGCACCAATTCAAACCGTTTTCGTGCTGTTAAATTAACATTTTAACGTTTAACGCCAGCTCTGTTAGTAAACAGCGATTATTCCGAGCTCTACTACATTTTGCCTAAAAGTATGCAACAAAATCTTAACTTCCACTTGTTGCAATTTGTACTGCTTAACTTTGAACTGCTTTAATTCAATTCGACTTCATAAGCTGAGAAAATTTGTGGGTAACAAGAAACCGTTACATTGTTACCTTTGAATACAATATATGAAATGGAAACTGATTTAATATTGAAATATCCAATAGACCAAATATTCCGGATTTCAACTGATTCACTTTTAAGTTCCTTTAGGCACTGCTTACAACAGGCTGAACAGTTCATAGATATCCTTTTGCAGGATTTCTTTTGATCTGCAACTATTTATTAATAAACCTTTAACTGTTTATAAAAAGAAAGCCAATATTCTATTACTATTTCGCTTACTTCAGCTAAATAAAATTTAAAATAATGACCGTTAAATTTTACTATATACGAGGGTAGTTCGATAAATTCTTAGATTCAATGGCGACAGTCGAATACATATGGGTTTAACCAGTTTTAACGTGACTGCCAGATCGAAGGGAAGAGAGAAAGAACACAAAGAAATGAAAGAAAAATGTGAAAGTTGTAGATATAATTCAAATTAGTTCAATTTGAATAAACTTCTTAAAATGCAAAGCAATCAGGTCTAAACTATGGTAAAATCAGCTGCTCCTACAAAACAACAAGCGCTATAAATGCAACAGGTAAGACTTACTGTTACATTACATTACATTACAGTGCAATGTTACCAAAAAAAAAAAAGATGTAAGAAACGAAACTGAACACTATTCAAAAAGTTAAGCCAAATGATGACTGCAATCATTTTGGGCCAAGGTAAAATACAGCTAAAAATTGTTGTGATGTTCTCTCGCTCTCTCTCTATCTCTTCATACGTTCACTCTCTTTGCACTTTTGCTAAAGCTTTGTATATAGCATATTTAACTGGCAGAACTTAACGTTGTTTTGTGGCAAGACAAACGGAATGACTGACCAAAGAGACGCTCGCTCGCTCAATCCGCTCAGCGACTGATGGCGTTCAGAAGGTGTACAACAACGCGACCGAAAAGACGTGCGAGCGCTGAAAAAAATATATATATTGATCTCAAAGGTGCTTTGTTGTTGTTGTTGCTGTCGCTGTATATGTAAGTGTGTAAGATCGCTTCGTTGGCCGCGCCTTAAAAAGCAACAATTGTGAATATTAAAGTATTTAATTTAAAGAAAACCACAACAAATATCTAAATAAAAAAAAACAAAATCTATGAAAATCCGCAAGAAAACTTAAGAAATAGTGTCGAGTGTGTGTGAAGAAAAAAGCTTTCCAAACAAAGCCACAAAAGAAAAAAGTGAGGTTGTGTTAGTGTCTTGGCCAAAAAGCCAGTAAAACTAAAAAAAAAAACGTATTACCAAACACTCACTCATACCAACAAAGAAAACCAAAGCGTATCTAGCGCGCAAAAAAAGAAAAACAACAACAACAAACGTAAATTATGTTTAAACCAACTTGAAAACAGATTTTCTTGTAATTAGAATGAAAGATTTGATGTTTAACAGTAAATGGGAAAATGCTCGTTTCCAGCGAACCATAAATCGCAGAGATTCACGTTGATTGTTAGGAGGAGGATTGTAGACCTATTCTTCTTCTTCTTCTTATTTATCTCTTTTGCACGCTTTCTTGCACTTTATGGAGTATTTTGTTTTATATATATATATATATACATATATAGCTAGCAATCAGATTGCACCTCTAATTGCCACAACAACAACCAAACATATTTGTGTTGAATGAAAAAAAAAAACAGAAGAAAATTTGTCGGCTTGTGGCCAAACTGCATTGCACGGCGCTTCGTTCAACCAACTGCAACGACAGTTGGTAGTTGGTTCATTTTTGCAGTCAGTCATTGCACTTGTTGGGCTACAACAACAAACAAATAAATTCTCCATCCCCCTCCCCAAGTTCCTGTGCTGCCACTTCCGTTGGCTTTCATTACTCACATACAAATACATATATATATATATATATATATATATATATATATATATCTATATGACGCTCATTTAAACGCTACGTAAAAGGAAATTGGCATTATCAATCATTAAAAACGCGTAGAACCAAAAGAGACAAAGATATCTTACATATGTCTAAAAGTCAAGTGCATTAACAGGGCTTTAAATATTTGAGAGATAAAATTTTTTTAAAAAAAAATTTTTATATATATAAAACCTCTGGCCAAGCGATAAGGTTGATTTTTTGCTTTTTAATTTGTTTGTTGGTCAAAGAGCATCATTAATAATAAGAGAGGGAGAAAGAGAGAGCGATAGTTAAAGTTAGATACAAAACATGTATATATGTATGTGTGTGTGTGTGTGGGTTGATATTACTCATCTGGTTAATTTATTGCAAATTGTTTAAAAGCCGGCAAAAATTACTTGATGAAAAAAATGACTAATTCTGTTAGCTATCCCCAAAACAAATTAGAATAGAGCGAAAGAGGGAGAGAGAGCGAGAGAGCGAGACAGAGAGCGGTACCCAGTAAAAGAGAAATGAAAATTATTTAATTATCTAAAATTGGCCAATTTTCGGCTTTTTATGTATTTATTATATTATAGTATGTGCTAGTTTAACAGTTTGTTGAACTCTTATCTACAATATAGTTAGAACGGAAACTAGTTCAAATTGCCCTTAGCTATGTCCGACATGGAAAGGAGAACCTTTCACTCTTTCCAATGGTCATAGTGAAAGGCTTTCTTATTAGATCATTTTAAAGAAAATATTTAAGTCTAATTGCAAAAATTTAGCTATTTTTTGCGGCCAATCAATTAGCACCCCCTACAAAGAAAGATAAATTCTTAATAATAGATAAAGTTGTATTAAAATATTTATTTATCTTATGATTGAAATGCAATTCTTCTATTACCTCTACCTAATATTCTTAACATTGAAAATAAAAAAAATTAATCAAATAATTAAACAATTGATAAATTGTGTATGCTTCATAAGTAAGTATTTTCATTATAGTACGTTTGTATGTATGTAAATTTGATAAGCTAGAAAAAAGAGAATTAAAAGTCTTTTATTCAAATATAGAAGATCGTTCAAGATAGTTTAGCCTTAGATAACTTCTCTTTATAGATTACTCATTCTTTTCATATAGTATTTTATAAAAAAGGAAAAAGAAAATAAAAAAAGATAGTCATAGTTTTTATCTTCAAGTGAAGTTTAAAAGCGAAATGTTAAAAATAAAGTTAATAAACCCATAAAAAGGCAAAACGACAATCAACTTATGAGTATTATTGAATGCACTTCGAATCAACACACAGTGTGAACTTGCATTTTAGTCAGTTGAGTCACATACACATACATATATGTATATACATACTACGGAGTACGGGTATGTCTCAGAGATTGTCGTCGATACGCACGACGCATTAACTTACGAACCACCGCCTACTTCTCTACCTCGCCCGTATCTTCATACCTAAAAGCTGTTGCTTTGCATATTAAGAAAATGACAACAGAGAATAAAACCAAAAGAAAAAACCAAAAACAAAAAACTTTATATCTCAAGACGAAGTCATAGATGTTTGAGAAAGAAAGAGAGAGAGAGAGATTGGGAGATTGGGGAAAGGTAAATGGGGGGGTGGGGGGCATTTGGTAATGGTAATGCTTTCTTCCATCTACTACGCATACGTAACCCACCAAAAAAACAACAACAACAACACAAGCACAAGAAAACCTGACGATGCGTGCGTTGCTCTCTTGCTCTCTGCCTCCCTCCCACTCTCACTCTCTCTCTCTCTCTCTTTCTGTGTCTCTCTGTGCTTTGTGTATGAATGAAATGCCTGCATATTTACAGTTATTTTACAAAAGCCCCCTCCAAAAACAATAACAACAACAACAACAACTCCCCAATATTTTACATGTTGCCTCGTTGCTTAGCAGTCGTTCGCTCGCTCTCTCTCTCTTGATATCTCGCTTCCTCTTTCACTTTTGTCATACTAATAACCCTCTCTCAGTTGTGGATTTCAGTCGCCACTAACGGTTCTTTGCGTATAGACGTGTTTTTCAGTTGTTGGTTTTTGGTATTTTCATCGGTAGGTAATCAGTCTTTGTATGTGTTAGTATGACATTTGGTTGGGGGAGTCCGTATAAATATGTACATATATATGTATATATGTGTATTGGTATTTGTATTGGTTTTTTTTTTTGGGTTGTTGTTGTTATTTAGGGCCTGTTGTTTCTTCTGTCTAGCGGCTTATCAGAAAGTTGGTTAAGACACTGCAAGAGGCTTGTTCAACGTTGAACAACATGAAGAAGGCCAACACAAAAGTGTTGAATTGTGGGAAATAAAGTGAGGGGGGTAAAAAAAACGGAGAAAATCGTGAAAAACAGCATGGAATCGAAGAAATCAAAACAAATCTGTGAACAAGTTTATGAAAATCTACAAAAAATAAAGCCCAAATAATTTCAATTTAATTTTAGGAGATTGTGATATGAATATAAATAAAATTTAATCAAAGTTTAAAAAATTCTAATTGAGAATACTTTTTTACTAAAGAAAATAAAAATTATTCGTATCTAGAAAGAAATAAAATATGAAATTCTTAATTAAAAAAAATATTAAATTTAATGAAACGAAAAGAAAAAGAAAATAAAATAATAATAAATGAAATAATAAATTGATAAAAACTTCAAAAAAAGGCCTAAAAAAGAAAATTAATTTAAAATTAGTGAAATAATAATATTTAAATTATTAAAATTAATTAGTGAAGTTAAACTAAGGAAACTAAAAATTTTTTTTTTATGTGTGTGTGCACATATGTAAATGTATTACCTAACAAATATGTAATAAAGTGCCTCGAATAACAAGAATATATATATATATATATGTACATATATCCAAATATGTTCCATGACATATTTACACAGCTTTAGCCAGAAAAGAAACCAATAAAAAATTGTGTTTAACCATACAAAAGGATATGTGGAAAAGTGTATCTCATATAAACAAAAAAAAGAAGTGAAGTATCTAATAAATATAAATATTTTATCACCCTTTTTTTTAGCTGTTAAATATCCATTAAACAACTACCTTGGCAATGCAAATTATAATATTTTATTAAATCAATTAAAATACTTGAAATTAACATAATTAAATTCAACGAAAGAAAGCGACGAAAAGAAAACAATGCACAAATGAAGCTGCAACGACATAAAACGAACTGCCACCAAACCGAACAAAAACAAAACAAAAAACAAAAAAAATATAACAATAAAAACAAATACTGCCACAATCCGCTGCCACCCGCTGCTGCTGCCACCACCAAATGGGGCAACATATGTTTACTGTTTGTCCTGGCCCTGTTGTTGTCCCTGGGCCAACTAGGTCGTGCACAATCAGAGCAAGTGGCACCCCAATCCGATTTGGAAGTTGAATTACTGCCAGATAATGATTTGGACTTTGCTAGTCTTGATGGCGCCAGCGACACACACTTGCTGCCTGCCACACGGCAACATGGCGGCGACACTGAGGCGCCAACGCCACCCCCGCCTTACCCCACAATGATGACCTCATCGGCAGCAACGTCATATACAGAACTACAGGGTGGTGAAATCCTTAGCGAACGCATTTTACGTCTCAGCGAGAGCCCCTATTTGGCACGCGATGACTTGGAGGTGATTCGTGGAGCCCGTTTGACCATTGAGCCGGGCGTTACCATAGAATTTGCCCCCACCAAAGGTCTAAAAGTTAAAGGAGTTCTAAATGCAGTGGTAAGTTTATCAGTTATTGCCAATTGGATATAAAAGTCCGAAGAATATATATGTATATATATTTTGTTATATCGTAATTCCAATTTGTTTCAGTAGCTTATTTAGTTAGTTATACCTGTATGTATATTTATCACAGGATTTGTTTTAAGGCAGAAACTATAATCATAACTATATAGAGTCATTATTTGATTTTTTCTTTTGCAATTCTTGCAAACTTTGCAGTTCTCTTATTAAATAATAAACAAACTGATTTATGCTTTCTAATTTATTGCTCTCATTTCATAATTATAATATTATTAGAAATACAAATTAATTCACGTTTTTATCGATAGAGTATTTTCTTAGTGTACAAGAATTTGCAAATAAATTTATTTTCACCTGTTTGAGAGTTTGCCAAAAGGGTGATTAAGCTATCACTGAGGCAGGCACCTGTTCTTATCAGACAGAGCCAAGCTGATTGAATGACTAACGGATTGTGATATAGAACTTTTAGATAAGGAATAACAACAACTAATGCAATAGCAAGATATAGTATGTCATATATAGCACTTGCTTTTTTGTTTTGTTTTTGTTTTATGTTGACTTTTCCAATCTTATCTGATTTCCACACACTTACATTCACATTCCTTTGTATGGGTTCATGGTTGTAGTGGTAGGTTAGGGCCTTAGCGCAAGCGCACACGCTCTCAACCACCTTCCACCCCTCCCCTCCCCTTTCCATTTGGCATATCAATCGTTTGAAGAAACGAAACGAAACAAAAATTAAATTGGGTCAGCCAAGTTCATTTCCTCTTTTAATAACTCGAATGGCACCAATTACCGATATATATAACTTGCACTTTGCATGTCCGATTCCTATAAGAGTAGAAGTGAGAGGAAAAAGGGAGGAAAAGGGAGACGAAGACGGAGATTGGCTTTGTCACTTAATCAGGCGGCAGCAATGTGGAGTGGAAAGTGGGGTAGAGGAGGTAGAGGTAGGGGTCAGAGGGTCATTAAGGGTTAATTAGATTTAAGTGAATGTCGGCATAATTGACCATTGTATTATTATAATGAAAATGGACAAATAAGCCAAGACTTCTTTCGCAATACGAAAAACATTTTCAATAGATTATGTTAAGGCAAAAAAAAAAACGAAACGTGAAGAATGGGTTAATTTCGGTCACGCCGAAGTGTAAATACCCTTGCAGATTATCTCTTTTAGAACTACATATATAGATATATCAAATATTTCGCATACCAAAAAAATTTGTTTTCTTCCTATGGCAGTTATAGCATATAGTCGAACGATCCTATTGGAACTCAACAGAGATATTTCTATATAAATCAAACTTTAAATTTCAAATTTCATGACATTCCTTTATAAAATAAAAGATAAAACAACATTTAATCTTATTATTCACTGATCGTTTCCATTGGGAGACGGACAGAATTAGATCGACGCGACTATCGATGCTGATCATGTATATATACATACCTTGTATAATCAAAACTTGCTTCCTTGTAAACTTCTCACCAAAATTCATATACCCTTTGTAAGGGTATAATGTCATATGCAAAATATTCTGGCACCGGTGATTCACTCATTCACTGACAAAAGGTTAAAAGTTCACACATTTTGTCTATGTCTTTAATTAAGTGATGAACAGATGATGTCTCTGCGGAGTGGGCGTTGTACATATATATATATACATATATATATCTCCAAAGAGATAAATAAAACAATTTCGAGGTGTAAATTAAATTGAAAGAAAAATTAATAATAATTGAAAATCGAAGGCCAAGCCATTGAGCTAGGAAAATAAAATAATTGAAAAAAAAAACAATTGAAAATTGCAGATAAACAAAGAAAACGTGAGAAACAAACAAAAAGGTGAAAATTGGAGAAATTTGAAATTGGAAAATGAACAGAAGAAAAAGCAAAAAGAAAAAAAAATCATTATATACGAATCACTTTTTGCATTTTATATACAGCTCAGACTTTCTTAGATCTGATTGTTTCTTTATCTCTTTAGTAGAATTTGTTGGTGATTGGAGTAAAGCTTTATAATATTATGCCATGACTCATAGTTTCATTCATGAATGAGAAAAATAATCTCTTCTCTTGATAATGTTTTGTTTTTTCTTTTTTGTACACTTGTTTTGTATACCCTTGCAAAAAGGCTAAGTGAAAACTAAAGACTAAAATGAATTAGTCTGCCTCTTTTTAATATTATCTAATTCAGGCAAATCCATTAATCTGTACTAATAACCAATCATACTTTAAAATAATAGAAACTAAAATGAATTCGGGGCTTCCCCGTTTTAGTTAGCAATCAATGAGAAACACGATTGTATGATTGTATGTACATACAGACATACATATTACATATTTTTATGGTCAGTGTTCGTTTGAATGTTGATCACCTACCAAAGAAAAGTCTTATCCATAAGGCAGAAATATGACTTAATTAATGATAATATTAAGAGAAAAGTCTCTGTCAAATAGCTGTCGGAAAATTATCAAGTAATTTCTGCCAAATGTAATGTGATCTTTATTCCAATTCCAACATCCTTCCAGATGCTCTATTTAATCGACCTCAATTTTTTTTTTCTTTCAGGGCACTCCCACATCACGAATAGTATTTAAATCACAATCCAATATAGCCAATTATAAATTGGAATTACCGGATGATCAAGAAAAGGGTGTACGTTTAGTGGATGGTCCCACGCCAGTTGAAGGTCGATTGCAACTCTTTCATAAGGGTGCTTGGCGTTCGGTCTGCTCAAATTCAAGAAAGTGAGTTGGAAATTATTTTTTCAAAATTTTCAATTTCATATTATAAATCCACATTTTGTTTTGATTTTTCAGTTGGACTTTGGCCGATTATGCAGTCGCCTGTAAGCAGCTTGGTTATAGAGGTGGACGCTTCTGGAATTGGGTAGAACGTACACCGGGTTATTATCCACGTTTACTTTATGAGCAACCGAAATGTCGAGGAGGTGAGAATAGAATTGATGAATGTACCGCATGGAATTCGCGTCAAATGGGAGCGGGTGCCTGTGATTATCATAATGATTTGGGTATACAATGTCAACCGGTGCATTCGGAACCATTGGGTCATTGGCGTGGCTTGTATTTTGATAATGCTCCATCAACAAAATCTCTGGGTAGAGATAATATAGTATATTCTGCTCTATCGGAATCACGTTTGAAATATGTGGATATTATTAAAGCTGGAAATGGTTATGGATTTGCTGCGAAATCGGCAATTGAAGTTCAAGGTTTACCACCACAAATAGAACATGTGGTAATAAGTCATTCGGCATACACAGGTTTTAATAGTACAAAACCGTGGGCAGGATTTGAATTGAGGAATGTTACCATACGGAAAAGCAATGGCATTGGAATATTTGTCAATTCAAGTCAAGGATTGGTTAATTTAGAAGGTTGCTCCATTATTGACAATAGTGCGGATGGTATTAAATATGTTGGACATGATTTACGTGGCACAGAACGTACCGATCGTGCGAGTATCTATGATTTTTGTACTCTACCCACAACATCGGGACAAACATATCCGATTTCATTATCGTTTACACAAAAATATTACGCCGGTTCGTCCAAGGAATGTGGCAAATATTTCTTCACCCGTTCGGGTTATTATTTAACCTTCCATTTCGAGCATTTTGTTTTAATGCAAAATGAAACCGCATCGGTAGAAATTTACGATGGAGCCTCGACAAATGATCGTCTATTATTTACATGGAATGCACGGAATTTCACTCGACCACAGAGTGTTACCAGTACCAGAGAGAAGATGTTTGTAAGGATTAAAGCCGATGCCAGACAGGAATTGAATGCTTTCTTTCGCATTACCTCGGGCGATGCAGTTGCTTACGATCTAAAACTGACGGAATCGACAGTTGAGGATAATGGTGGTCGTGGTGTGGCAATTGATAATATTCGATCAAAAATTCATGTCCATAGTAGTTCTATATCGGGTAATGGTTATGTCGCTGGTGTTCATGTCACATCTGGTGCTGGTGATGTTAATATAACTGGCTCGAATATCAGTTTCAATAATGGCGCTGGCGTTAATATTACCTATTATGGCGGTAATCGTAATATATCCCGTTCATCGGTCAATTCGAATAGAGGCTATGGTATAGCTACTTGGTTGAATCATACAACAGATGTGAATCGTATGGAATATATACCGTTTAATCAAACGACAGTTGTGGAATATTCACATATTGGTGGCAATTTGGAAATGGGCGTTTTTCATGGCAATTATTGTCGTCCCATTTGGATGAATATAACGGGAAATCAATTTAATGGAAGTCTACAGAATGATATATATATCGAATCCTGCTATCAATCGACTCAAAATGGTCAACCAAATCTACAATTGCAATTGGGTCACAATCAATTCAAATACTCACAGGCCAATTCGATAATCTTGAGTCCAGCATTAAATCTACATGGAAAAATTGAATATAATATATTCAGATTTGGTTCCTATGGCTGTATATATATTAATAATGATTATATATTCCCGGAATTCAATTATCTACCCGTTAAACTATTAATACAGAGCAACTATTTTATACGAAACAGCGGGGTACACGTAGTTTCGCTAGCTCTCTCACCATATAGTCGTTCGGATGTCCAGTATATACTCTTTACCCGTAACTTTGTGCGGAGTAATAATATCACAGAGGCCTTTGGACCCTTAATAGCTGGTAGCGAAGGTACAGATGGATCTGGTCGCTTAAATCCCCGCTCTAGAGTGGCTGCCCCAGTGGTTGTGGGTTCAAGTAATATCGATATATTTCGTAATATTCTACATAATTTCGATTCGGCATATGAAATTGGTTCACAATTGACGGATCAAAGTCAGATTATAAACGCCACATACAATTGGTTGGGGCATACGGAGGAGAGACGGATATATTCGCGACTCTTTCATCGGAATGATCGCTATAATTTGGCCAAAATAAGCTATATACCATATCTATTGCATAATTCGAATCCAGGTTCAACTGCAGTGGTAATGGTATCCACTGTAGTGCCTACCTTCTTTCCAGAGGGTGATGTTATTGGTGGTGAGGTAGATGGTCAGGAATCGATTCCACCGGGAACTTATACGGTTACCAAGGATATTAACATCCGACCTGGAGGCAAATTGATCCTACAACCCGGAACCACATTACGTTTCGAACCGAGTGTGGGCATGATGGTGGCTGGCAAACTGGAGGCACGTGGCAGTCGTCCGGATGACATATTATTTACCCTTAAACGCGAAACGATTATAAGTGAACATAATGATACGGAAAGTATAGATCTGGATAGCGAAACGGAAGCCATAAATATCGAAACAGAAGTGATTCCCACTGGTAATGGTGTACCAAGAGTTCCTGTACGCTTAGTTGGTGGTTTAGGTGCCCACGAAGGACGCCTGCAATTGTATTTGAATGGACGTTGGGGTACTGTCTGTGATTATGGTTGGAATGTTCTAAATGCTGCTCTGGTATGCCATCAATTGGGCTACTCATTGAATCCCCAAGATTGGCGCCTCTTGCGCTCGCAACTACCAAATGCAGGCACTTCAGAAGATGTCCTTTTGGCGAATGTTCGCTGTACTCCACATGATCGTGATATTACCAAATGTCGTGCTGAATACGAATTCGAGAATAGCTGCACACATGAAAATGATGTGGGTATACGTTGCTACGAAGGCGCCTGGGCTGGAGTACGATTCAGTATGTTGGCGGAACGAGCTGATCTTCAGTATGTTACCGTAGAGAAAGCTGGTCTCTTTGATTATACAACGAATTCCTTTAAGCCTGCTGTCCAAATGGATCATGCTCGTCACAATTTGGAGAATGTTCGTGTGGTGAATAATCTGCAGGATGGTCTCGGTATTATCTATTCGGATATTTATGCTGGCAAATCTGTGAATAATATTAAAAACTCTGAATTCTCTGGGAATCGTGGTAGCGGCATTAGTATGAAACAATTGGATTTTCGCATTTCTGGTTCTATAATCAAAGATAATTTGGGTAGCGGAATTTCACATGATGCTGTTATCTCAGCCATGGATCAAAAAGAGATCGGCGGTTGGTTCTATATGGCAACAGATTTTAATTCGTTTGGCATCGATTATGCTCCATATGTTTTACCGCATCCGACAGTTTCGAATATTGACTTGGGCACCTTTGAACACAAATACATAAGAACCGAAGAGCTGCTGGGTCAATCGATTAATCAGAGAATTGTGGTACAATGTCCTGCAGGATATGTTATAGGCATACAACTATTAAATCCCATACACAACTTATCGACAGAAAGCATAACAATATTGAATGCACGCACGGAGAATATTCGAAGTGATTTGTGGCAAGTGAAACGTGATTTGAATGTCTTTCCTGTAACGAGCAGCAGTTATGGTATCATCATTTACTATGAGAGTGGATTACAAGCATTGGGCGGCGCTGTTTTGATGTTAAGTACAGTCACCGCTCCAGTGCAGAATATACGTAATCGTATAGTAAGTGGTCCTGTGCCCACATTAACCATACGTTCAACAAAAATACAAAAGAATCTTCGCGGCATCACAGGATACTATTATAATCGGTATATAGGAGATAATGGTGAATTTTATTTACGTAAAGCCAATGAATCAATTAAATTGGTAAATTCGGAACTGAGTTATAATGCACGCGAGGCAATTTACATTAAATCACCATTCTGGGATGTTATATCCAGTAATCTATCGGAAATCACACTTCACATAAATTCATCGTTAATAACGCAAAATGGTTTGGGCATAAGGCAACGATCAAAGGATTTACGTTCATCGAATAATCTCTTCCATTATGTTATACAGGATTCAACAATTGAACAAAACACACATGGAGGTTTCCATGTGGATTTACCATATGTATGGCAATATAATGAGAACTTTACCCATTCCATTTATTTCGGGAATAGCACATGGCAAAGGAATAAAGACTTCCAGATCGCTGTCCAAGGTCATTATACAGTATTCAACATAACCTCAAATGTCTTCCGTGAAAATAATTGCCCGAATGCGTTAATTTCTTTGGATGGCATGGAGAAACGTTTGCGCTTCGACAATAATCGCTTCGAATCGAATAATGCCAAATTTATATTACTCTTCAAGGCGGACAGTTTAAGCGAAATTATTGGACAGGTTCCGGCAAGCATTGAATACAATTCGTTTAGGCAAAACAGCATTGTTACCATGTTGGCAAATTATCGTCACTTTATGAAGGCCGCCCGACGTATTCGTAAGCAACATCAGTTACCCACTGCAGTTATACGATTGGATGGCGTTCAAAATGTACGACTCTATCGAAATCTGATAGCCGATAATGAAATGGATTATAATCTAGTGGCTGGTGTAAGATCGGCACGTTTGAATAACTATTTTGAGGCTCGTGAAAATTGGTGGGGTTCAAAAGATTCAAATTATATTGAAGCGAAAATATTTGATTTTGATAATTGGAACGATCATGCCGATGTGATGTATCAACCATTCCTAATTGAGGATAGTTTTGATGCTAGTGTTTCGGTAGTGACCCCATTGAATCAACAGGATCAAGAAGTCGATCTATTGTCCTATCGAGGAGGTCGTGTCTATAAGGATTTGATTTTGAAAAAACAGCAGACGCCATATTATATATCATCTGATATAACTGTAATGCCGGGACAAACTCTAATCATACAACATGGCGTTACGATGGAATTTGCTGCAAATGTTGGCATTTTGGTATTGGGAACTCTGATCGCTGTGGGCTACCAGGAATCACCCATTATAATGCGACCATTTAAAAATGCTTCTAGAGAAGCATTAATGGCATCATCATCGCCGCCAAGAAAACGCGCTTTGGAAGATATGAGCGCTGCTTTGACTGATTTTGATTCAATAAGACTTTGCACTAGCTCAAATAATTGCACTGGCGATGCGGATACTCTATTTGGTTTAAATGAAGGATTCTTGGAATACTTCAACCATACAACTCTACAATGGGTGCCAATTTGTGATGGTAGATTCACTGAACGGAATGCTCAAGTTGTGTGCCGTGAACTTGGATATGATCCTCTTAACGTTTACTATGGTCATGATCGTCGCATTGAATTTCATACGAACTCCTTGACACGGATCTGGTCATGGGTTCAACCGCTCGAGTGTCGCGGCGATGAAGAACGTATGGAGGATTGCTCGGAGCGTTTAAATGGTCAGCTTTATGGTCATCGGCACGAGTGCAAATGGGATGATGTTTTCGTTTTTGTCAGTTGCAACAGCATGGCCGATGATGAGGTCTATTGGGGTGGCATTCGGTTTGCCAATTCCAAGTTCGAGGAGATACAATATGAACATCGTTTGCATAATACCCGTTCATATGGTCAACTGCCACAGCGTGAAAGTCAATTGGAATTTGTACGTATCGAACAAGCTGGTATCCTGCATAATCACAAAGCTGCGGCAATTCAAGCTATACACAAAAATCCATCGATAGCATCGGTAACCATTAAAAATTCGGCTAATCATGGCATTAATCTGATTGCACCCAGTGGCAAACTTAACCTCAATCATTTAAACATCAACAAAACCTTGGGTACAGGCATTAGCATTGTGTCACTTACCGGCGAAGGACGCGATAGCGATGAATCCAGTTACACTCCGTTGAAAAAACTTGATCTGCCATATAAAATATTCTCCCTGGTCGATATCTGTGATCCCCAGAAAGTTTTAACTATTGAAGAACGCATGTTGGTCTACTATAAGTATGATAACAATCCCGTTAATTGTGTCAAGATCTTTACATCAGCTTTTCGTGCCAAACCTATCGGTTTTCGATTATTACAATCGAATTTATTCAACCATTCGAAACTCTATGGACGAACGGACTTTATTAAATTATTTGATGGTGATATTTATAATGTGACTGCAACATATTTGGGTAAAATTGAATCCGATACGGATAATCAACGAGCATTCTTTAAAACTAAAGGACCAACAATGAGTCTTCAACTAGTCGCGAGTGGAGCACCTGAAACCCATGGTTTTATAGCTGAAGTAGTTACAGTTCCAATATCAACACTAGGACAATGTGAGTACGCAAAATAAATGTGGTAAATATATATCTTAAAAAAAATACATACCTAAAATTTTTCGATTTAGATCGTGATGCATTGCACAATATCACCGATACGCATATTTCTGGTGCTATGAAGGGTGCTGTTACCTATGCATCGGCTGGTGAAGTTACGCCCACTTTAACACTAATTGGCAATCGTATAGAGAATAATTGCCGACAACTCTATGGAAATTTCTCTACCTGTTCTTCTGCATTAAATTTCGATGTACAAAATATGAATTCCTTGTACTTTATGGTAAGCGAATCGAAAGTATATATATATTTTTTTCGAAAGGTGTGTTCATTTTCTTGATCTTTATCTTTCAATTAGAATAATCTTTTACTCGAAAATCAAGGAGGTTTACGCATACGTGCAGATTCGAGGGGTACTGCCACGTCATTGCGTGGCTTTGTCCATCATAATCTTTTCGTGCGTAATAAAAATCGTCCTGCTCTCTATGTAGAGGGACGGCAATCGTCACCGTATCAAGAAGTTGATCTATATAGAAATTATTTTGCACAAAATATGGCTGGCTATGAGGATGTAATACGTTTGCGTCAAGTTGTTTCAAATTTCAGTTACAACTATGTCCATAGCAATATCGGTGGACGTATAATGGAGATTTCTGGATTTGAGAAAGTTCGTTTACAAATCTATCAGACAACCGCTCACAATGGCTTCTACAGGTAAGCCTATATATAATACTTTCTTTTGACATATATTATTAACAATATATTTTTTTGGTTATAGAAACTTTGCCACCAATTGGATGACAAGGGCAACTATAGTCGCTGGTACAGCGGGCCAACAATATGTCGATAATATTTTCGAAAACTATGAAAATGATTATGAACTGTTGACGGTTAATAATTCCATGTAAGTTGCTTTATCTCTTGAGATTAAAAATAAATTTTAATATATTTTCCCTTCATCTCTTTTTTTTTTTACTTTTGTAGTATGAGTTTTGACTATGAAAACAGGTAAGATCAATATGAGAGATAAAAAACTATGTAACATGTTAACTTATCTTGAAATCTTTCTATTTATGGCCAGAACCTTTGAAACTTGGAGTTCCAAGATCGATGCTCGACATAATTATTGGAGTTATAATAATACCATTTCGGTTCAATCCCGGATCAGAGATAAATCGGGTAAGTTTTATATTTAGAATTCTAACTAACTTGATCAACCAAATCGTTTTGTTTTAGACGATCCCATGCTTCTGGAGGTTTTAGCCGTGCCTTTTCAAATGAACAATGAAACAATATTGGATGGAAAATGTCCTCCTGGTTGGGCATTAGTTCATGACACGTGCTTCATTTATGTTGGAGCACCAATGACATTCCATGAGGCACGTGATTTCTGTCGCTCAGAAAATTCATCGATGCCCTTCCTTAGAACTGATAAAATCACTTTGTGGAAATATCTACAAAGTCAAATGACTCACTTGAAATATCCAGAGAAAGTTTGGATACAGGACTATAATCATATAGAGCGCTGCACTAGTTTTGTATTTGGTGAAATTGAATTGGAGGATTGTGCCAAAGAGCGAGGTTTCATTTGCGAAATGGATCCAAGGGTAAACCGCGAACATTTGAGTTTTTTTTAGAATATATTAATTATATATATATATATATATTCTTTTTAGGTTATAATTGATCCATTGTCGTGGCGTGCGGATATTTTTGCCATCAGTATTATATCGGCTTTTGTTTTGGCCATTATATTATTGATTTTGGTTGCATTCTGTTGGTTTGCCAAATCGAAGCATCGTCATGTACAACGATTGCAGCGGCGTAATAGCATACGTCAAAGTTTACGTAGCTTGAACAGCATCGATCCTCAAGGATCGCTAAGGAGAAGGCCAAATTATGTATGAGCTATTTTTTTGCTTTTTTTTACAATTTTAAGCACGTGTGATTAGTTTTAACAAATTGGAATCGATATTATGCTTATATATATATAAATTATACAACATTTGCATACCATTGGGAAATAACTTACCGTATCGGGAAGCTGAATCGGGAATATTTATCGAAAATTATATCTGTAGGAATTTATTTGAATCCTTTTTATGATCACCGTTTTGGTTTTTTTTTTTTTAACTTTCCTTTCCTTATTTTATTATTATTATTATGATGATTCATATTGCGAATATTTCAAAATTTTTCCGTTGTAAATAAGAATTTTCTACTTTGCTTTTATTCTTTAGGTTAATTATTTTTTATTTCCCTACTTTTTTTTTCAATTTTCTTAAATTTTATTTTTCCTTTTAATTTTATTTCATTTTCATAACAGAACATGTCCAGCAATGGGACTCTATCAAAAACCCAGGACTATAAACAAATGGTGGCCAATGGTTCAATTGATTCAATGGACAAAAGTGTTCTCAGTTCGGAGGCGGGCAGTTTTGAGGGTTATGAACCCAAGACGACACATTACAATGAGTATGTCAATCAGAATGCATTGCGACCGCATCCAACGGATCAGCAAGGATTAGGAGGTGGTAAAGTGGCTACCATATCAAAGGCCAGTGGGCATCGGGCACGTGCCGTTGCCGCTGCCGCTGCCTTGAAACCGGATGCCTTTGAGCTGAGCTACCGTAATGAAGGTTTCCGAGATAATTCCACCTATGGTGGAAATGGTGGCACACGAACCAATTCTATCAGTAATAGTGTAGCCGAGGATACGCCAATTATACATCACACAGATGGAGAAATTGAAGAAGCTGGCTCCGATTATTACGGTAATGCCAGCACTTTACCGTTGCGCACAGAAACAGCAGGTGGATCAGTAAGACCACCTGCTGCTGCTATTGGTGGTCGTCGCGGGCAGCCCGGACTAGCTTTTCTCAATGAATTAAAACAAAATTTACCAGAATATCAACGGGATAGCTCTCACAGTAGTTTCATGCCATCATCATCAACAACTCATCATCGCAGCAGTGGTGATTCCCTGCCCTTCGATCAAAAATTAGATCAATTCAATTATTCCACAGAGTCGTCGCTATATCGTCCAGCTCCCGTGGTACCGCCAGCAGATATTCGTCGCCCGGACTCGTATTACACTGCCGTACGTAGTAGTAAAGCTCCCACATCACATTATCGTACACCCAGACCGTTGGCCCAGCCACCAGCTATTCCATCTACGGCTCAAGCACAAATTCAGGGTCCTACGGCCACATCACGTCCAAAGACTGTCTATCAGGAGGCAACAAGGCCGTCATCTCAGACACCTTCACCTCAAATCATTAATCCAAGCCCCTACCACCGATCCAAATCGGAAGCATTATTAGAAACCGATTTTGATATGGAAAATGGTGATAATGGTGGACTGCAACCTCTGCAGACCAACGGTCGTAGCCACAGTCAGCCCTTGGAGACGGACATGTAATCAATCAATCATTGGTCCTAGCAATCATTTTCGAGATTACTCGTAACTTTAGCCTGACGAACGACCCCACACGTACTTTTTTTTTAATTCTTCTTGTGTATTCTCTTTTAATTTTGTGTTAATTTAAAGCATTCCATCCATTAGATTAGAAAACGATGATTTAGTATTAAACTTGTTGTATATAACTTTTAAATACATATATATATATATATAATTATTTTATAAATTAAATACGAGATTGAAAAAACATTTTCATGCAGAAATTTGGTTTAGTTTTTTCGTAAGGAGAACAGATATTTGGCCGAAAATATATGTACAGTGGTTCCCAGCTTATACCACTCACTGCATAATTACAACTTTCAAGAACTATAACTTTTACAGAAGCAGAAGACAAGCACCTTAAACTAACGGTAAAAAATTGACAATATAAATCGGCAGCGATAGTGGGTAAGCCACAATTCATTGAACGAATTTCAATATTTCAAGATTCTAAATAAAATATTACAAAAAAATTAACTACAAACTTTAAATGAGTCATAAAGTGAATCAAATAAGCTGTGACCCACTGTACACGTTAACGCCGTGTACTAAGAGTTTAACATATAACGAGTGTAAGCGAGATAGCATGCTTTCGCTGCTTTGTATAAGAGACACTCTCGTTGAAGATAGCAGATGCTTGTAGGACTGCATGTAACGGGAATTTTTGATATATTCACGAACTTTAAGTTTATGAATTGACTAGCCAAGTCGGCGGGCTAACTTACGTGCATTATTTTAATGAATAAAAAAGCAAATATGGGTATGTAATAAACAACAATTTCTTACCGTTTATATCGAATATTTTTTATCTCTTATTCTTCCCCAACAGCAAAGATTTCTAAAAGCCACTCAATAACATTTATGTACACAATAAAAAACAAAAAAGAAATATATACATACATATGTATGCACTCACAATTCAAAACAAAAACAAAAATCACTCAATCACTCACAAAAACAAAAACAGAAAAAAACACCGTAACGGTAGATCGGCTCGCCGAAGCTCACACACACACACAAACGAACATTCGCAGTTTCCGTGCTGCTACTGCGATGTCGCCGCTTTTGCGCCTGCTTTTCACACACCGCCGCCAAAGGATCACCATTTTGAAATAAGAAAACACTTTTTCCACAGCGAATAAAATAATTAACCATAATTAATCAAACCGTTTCATTTATACACACACATGTAGATCTGAAGTTGCAACAGTTTAATTTTATTTTCCTTTTTTAGAGCCACAACAAAATGCGAAAATTAAAACACTAAAAACAAACAACCAAATCGACAACCGAACGCTGCTACCGCGAATCGAAACTAAAACTGTGAACGAAGATACCGAAAGTAATGGAACTTGTAGTTGCAAAGCAATTTAACAAATAATATTAATAACTAATTAAATTGGCTTTCCGTACTTTCCGCTGCAAACTTTATTTCACTTCTGAAGCTGACACTATTCTAACAGGACTTGTAACCGTGGCGCCAACACAATCGATAGTTTTGTTAGGAACAATCGATTAATAATAACTAGAGATGAACTTAAAAGGTATTGCAATGGGGAATCACCGATTGTTTTATATAAATTCAATTAATAAATTAAGATATGGATTCATATATCAAAAGTCAGCTTAACATATAGTCAGATATAAAAAAAAGACATCAGAGCTAGCATTTCGAGTTCTATTAACCAGCATTTCGAGTTCTATTAAAACACGCATGTTATTTTGAAATAATAAAACTTACTTTTTAAAAGTCCCTTCATATGTTTAATTCTTACTTTTTCATTGTCATTTAAGGCATTCATTTTGCAATAATTTTATATTTGATAACATCGTAAGCAAGGTGTTGTTTTTTGCAAGTCGATAGCTTGTTAGTGGACTTATCGATAAGACATTGCCATCCCTGGAAGAATAATTCGCGCTCAGTTGCAGGTTGTTGTTGGCCTGGTGCGGTTGTGTGTGCGCCTCTCTCGTTTTATCTGTGGTTCGCTCTCCCTTTCACTCCGGCTGGTCGTAGTGAATTGGAAATGTGAAACTGAAACAATTGAATTATTAACAACAACAAAATGAATTCGACAATAACAATAGAACGTAAGTGTGATTAAATTTTCTAGTTGAAGCTCAGCTGTCTATTAGTGTAAGTGAGCCTGTGTAAGAGTGCATGAATGTGAACATACGTGGATGTGGTTGTGTGTGGGCGGACGAACGACTTGACATTGAAAAGTTAATTGCATTAGGCTTGTATAGAAATGTTTATTGGGTTATCTCTTTTATGCAAGGCACGCACAAGCCAGTGAGAGAGTTAGAGTGGAAGAGAGATAGTTAGAGAGAAAGAGAGAGGTGTAATCAGCATCCCAATAGGCAAAGGCTGCAATTTTTGGCGTAAAATTGCTTACAATAGCAACAATTTTACACACACTCATACACGCGCACACAAACGCATAGTGAGAGTGAGAAAGAGAGTGAGGCGCGTGCTCTCGTTAGGACTCTCTCTTGTCAATTCTCCAAAATGCTTTTTGCTGCCAGCGCTGCTGCTGCGCTGCCTTGTAGTAGTAAAAAGAGTCGCCCACAGTTTAAGTCCAGCCATTCATATTCACCGTTCGGTTTGGCGGAGTTCGAAAGTCAACAAATTTACTAAACTAACATTTGGGATTAAAAAAAAAATCGCACAAAAAACAAAATAAATATAATTTTTTTTTAAATTTCTAAAAAAAATTCAAATTTGACTGCAAGTAAGTGTTATAACGGTTTTATGTTTGGTTTGTAAGCTTTTCTCCTTGATGGTGCTGCTGTAAATCTGTGTGTGCGTGTGTGTATGTGTGTGTGTGTGTGGAGTTGCAAAAGTGCTAAATTTAGACCTAAAGCAAGGCTGCAGCACGCAGTCGCCTTTTATGCCTCCCACACACACACATAGAGCAAAAAAAAAAAAATTATTTTTTGTCACCACATGCATACGTCAGACCCGGAGGCTCTCTTTCTAGCAGTGAATGTGTGAGCGTGTGTTTGTTTGACTGTGTGTGTGGTATGAATGGAACAAAAGTACTTGGCTTTGGAATCAATAGTCAGACTTTTTACAGCCGGAGGGGAATTGAGGGGTGGTGGAAGTTCTGCTGCTAGAGCTGCCATTTCGTCTCTCTTCCTCTTTTCGTAGTATTTTCCGCGTAAATTGAAAGTAAATTGAACGCGAATTGAAAAGATCTTAGGCAACGTTTTCTTTTATTTTCGTAGAAATTTTCTCATGTAACGAGTTTTGCACGCTTCGTTTCTACCTGCCACAACCTGCCCCATGGTTATGGCTGCTTTTTCTCCTTCCTCCTTCCCTGCAACTCCTTTTGGCCATAAATACTATATACTACGATACGTTGCGACGACGACGACGACGACGACGCCGACTACCTCTGCCTAGTAGTTGCATTTCCACGACAAAGAGTCGTCGTCGTCGTCGTTGTCGTTGTTGGGAGGCACGAGTTTGTTGTTGCTGACTCGCGCAGCACGATGCCCCACAGTCCACTTCACTTTTCTTGGACCTCCCTTGCCCACCCGCCGCCGCATCTCTCCCACTTCACGTTTTTCCAGTAAACGCTAAAAAGCTCCCACACGGGCATCACTAGCATAGTCCAAGTAAATGCACTATAAATGTGTGTGTGTGTGTGTGTTGTGTGTGCAATGCGGCCGTAAGAGTTGCCAGATAAAATGATAAATAGGAAAATATCACAATAAATATCCAAAACTTGAATCAATATTTCGAAATTAACTGAATGTTTTAAGATTTGTAAAATATAATACCAACAATAGCGTTAATCAAAACATTTTGCTTGATTCAAAATATTAATGTCTAGATCAAACACATTTTTATTTATTTACATACATCGATCATTGACATTTTGTCACCCCAAAAATAGGCTATAGAAAATATAGAAAAGATAGTGACTGTGTGAAAATAATAACATTAAGGTTTCAAATAAGTCTCCAGAAATTAAAACCATTGTTGTAATTTCCATTTGCTTTAAAACATTGTCGTAAATTAGCAGGTGAAAAGCTTAAAAGTTTATTTTTAATTGCAAGCTTTACACTTATTAGAACATCAATTTGTATTACAAATTAGTCATTATAATGCATTCCCTATGTTTCATTCATGAAACCATCTGGCAACCTCTTTATTAGTGCGCTGCATTCCCTCCATGCACACGCACACATTCGATAGTAATTGCAGCAATGGAGGCGGAGAAGAAGCAGAGCTCCAAGCGCTGGCGCGCAGAGATTTTCCGAGACGGAGCAATAATTTTGTCAGTTTGAGCGCAGCACTAGCCGGTGACGGGTGATGACGATAATGATGTTCATAGTAATACGTAGCAATTAACGCCGCAAACGATGAAAGTGATGAAAACTTTATTAAAAATGGAATTATGCAAAGTGTAGCACGAGAAAATAATTAATGTGATGATCGGTTGCCCATTCGATTGTCATAATTAAACGACCAAAATCAATTAAGTGAAGGGGACACACACGTTGTCCTGTCGTTGACGTCGTCTGGCTTCCGTTATATGAAAATCAATAATTCCGTGCTGTATAAGTTACGGCGAAAGGTGCGCGAACAGCACACAACACGCTCAACATTGTCGTCGGCTGGCATTCGGCTTCGTTACTTGGTCTCCCTGTGCTGGGAGTGGGCTTCAGTGGGAGGTGGTGATAACGAAACGTGATTGAAATTTTTGCACAAAAAGGAATAAGCGCTTACACTTTTAGCGTAGGCGGCAATAGCACCCAGAGAGTGTGAGAACACACACAGAGAGAGAAAGAGAGAGAGAGAGAGAGGGAGAAAGAGTGAGTGGGGAGCGTGTGCTGCGCGCCGTAACTCTCTCGCGTAAATCAGGAAGCAAAAATAACAAACAAAAATACAATTCTGTTAGCGGGAGTTATGCGGGGGTTAGCGAGCGCTACCGAGGGTCTCTAACTGTGTGTGTATATTTGTACGAACAGAATAAATAGGAACGACGTGTAAAACGTAACCAGCACAAAAAGTAGTGTGTGTAGTATGTAGTAATAGAGTAGTAGAAGAACGTGGAGGCAAGTACACAAAGAGAGAGCGAGAGAGGGAGAGAGAGAGAGACAGAGAGTCAGGCAGAAAGGGAGAGAGAAGAAAACTGTTAAAGAGGCTCGAACAAAAAAAAAAAAAAAAGCAAACGCACGTTGCCTGCAGTCGACGTTGACGTCGTAGTAAGTTTCGCTGCTCTGTTTAGTGTGTTGTGTGTTGTGGGTGCAGGTCGCGGCGTAAACACGCGCGTGCTTTAGTATTAGTATTCCTCCTCTCTCATTTTTATGAGTGTATGTGTGTGTGCATGTATGCGTGTAATGTAGCCAGAACAAAAAATCATGATAAAGTTTGTCAGGCACAACAACAAAAATCGCGAGAATTCATTAAAGGCATCGAAAAATTTTCTCCGTAAAAAGGTGCGAGAACGACAAAAAAAAAAAAAAAAAAATATATATGGAACCATATTAAATTGATCATCCAAATTGATGGGATATTTTTTTCTAATTTTTACAGCGTGAATCGAATGACTCTGGCACTGAATCTGATGGTGAACTCCTCGATGTGGAAAACAAATGTCACCTAGATGTGGATATGGAAACTAGTGAGTGTATGATAAAAGATAATTCGAGTGAACGAATTGATGTATACAAAAAAATATTGTTGGGGAACTGTGGAATGGATGGAATGGCATCAGAAAACGTTGCTCCAACTACCTTGTCGGTAGTCCCATCGAAGACTTCCAATTTGTTTTATAAATTATTTTAATACATTTGCATTTTACAATTATTTAATGGATCGTTTTTTTTTTGTTTTATGCAACTTTAGGTTTGAGTTCCTGCACGGATGCAAACTTACCTACAAGCAAACAAACTGCATGCTCATCATCCGAGTTATCTGTTGCTGCCACCACCACCACCACCATTCCTCCAGCTCCTCCTATAGCAGGTTCAGGTGTTGTTGGTGTTGCTGCTGTTGCTGCAATGATGTGTCATCATCAGACCGCAATTTCAGCGTCATCGAGCTCGCATCTTATGTATGATCAGCATAGCTCTGAAGAGGAACTGGAGGTGATTAATGGGCCAGCAGCAGCAGCGGCAAGTGGCGGTAATGGTGGCGGTGGTGTATCATGTTCGTCACGTTTATCAAATCGAGGATGCACTTCCTCATTGGATACGGAGGCACCAACCAGCAGCAGCACTGGCATTAATGCCGGAGCATCATCAAACTCGAAACGTTCTAGCTCTACGTTAATGGTGGAGAATCGTAAACGTTCGTTGGCCCACAGTTCCGATGATGAGGTTAGTGAGTTAACAATTGTTTAAATACATTTATTTGATTTAAATATTTAATATGATGATCATGTTATCTTTCATCTATTTTGTTTGGCGTATATGTACATATATAGTTGCGCAACTCGCTGGAGCCCATATCGACGCCCGTGAATTTTCGCACTTCACCGCCATTGGAGGCATTCAAGCCAAATCGTAGCCATATGATGTTCCGCTCCACAACGCCACTGATATTATCGGAGGCCCGATGTGGCATCGAAAATATTAAATTATGTGATAATAGTGTAAACGAGGAGACGGCGACAGGGGCGGCGTCAAATGGCGGCAGCGGTAATGGTAAATCAAACAATGGCAAAGGCATCCATGATCATCATATCGCCGCCGGTGATGAGAATGAACCGAATAGTAGCAGTTGTAGCAGTAGTGTGATCAAGGCCAGTTCCTTGAAAATGAGCAACAGCAGTCATCACATCTATCAACCGCAACCGAAATATAGTTTCCATTATAATAGCTCACGTAGTAGTCCGGCGAGTACAACTGGATTAGATAATATGAGTGAAGTTCGTTCGGTTAGTCCGCCAGCGAAATTATTTCATTGCGCCATTTCACCAAGACGACGTCCTAGTAGCAATAATAATGCTGGTGGTGTTGGCGGTAATAATGCTGCATCATCCACAACGACAACAACAACAAAAACAACAACAACACACAATGCTGCCCAGCGACCGCATAGGCCGTGTTTAGATTTTGATAAAATGCAGCAAGTCAGTCTTTAAGGCAACAGAAGAAGAAGAAATAACCGTTAGGCAAAATGGTAAATCAAAGACTTTTTATACCAACCAACCACAAAAAACAAACAAATAAATAAATAAATAAAATAAAATTTAAAGAAGAAAGAAAAAAACAACTAAAACAAAAAGAAAATAAACAACTGCAAGTACCTTTAAAACGGTTAAGAAACAATGTCACACAGCAAGCAGTTAGAAAAGATGCAAACAGAAATATCCTCGATCAAAAGTAAAGCAACAGCAAAATAAAAAACAAACAACAACAACCTACAGAACGATGAACAACAACCAGAGACAGACAGAGACAGGGAGAAACAAAATATCATCAAATCAAATTGCAACAAATAAAAAGATGAAGGAAAGAACAGATTGAAAAAAAAACCAACAGCAAACAACAAACACCACACAACAGCAACAGCAACAACAACAACTAAGAAAATTTCAAATTTTAATATACTGAAACAGAAAATACTTACCATAGAAGCAGCTATTTTTTCACCAGTTTTAAACGATTAAAAATAAATGAAAAGAGAGAAAGAAAAACGTAAGGAAGGATGAAGGATCTAAAAACATTTAAAGTCAAGTCAAGCGGATGTAGCGAAAGCGGAAACGGAAATGCGTAAGCAAGCGGCGGCAAATGTGAGCAAAATGTGTGGAAAGCGCAGCAGCTGAAGGCTGTGTAAATTGAAAAGATTTAAGATTTAGATTGTAAACTGTAAATAATTGTATTTGTGTGAAACGAAAATTGGTAGAAAATGATATGATAACAACAACAGCAACACAAAATGGCCGAAAAGTATTTTAATTTTTTTAAAAAACAAAAAAAAAAACTTACTTGAATTGAATACCAACAACAAAAAGAAAAGTATAAAAAAACACAAAACAAAATAAGACTCAAAAATGAAACAAAACTAAAAACAAAGACAAAAAAAAAAAGCAAAATTATATTTCTATAAAAATTGGATTGAAACTGTGAGCGGTTTGTGGGAGCAGTAAAAATGAGGATAAACAAAATAAAAGCAAGAAGAAAATGGAAAGAAATAGCGTAGCAAACACTTGAAACAACCACAAGATAGACAAACAACAATGTGAAGCAACAATAGCAACTCAAACTAACAACAACAACAACAAATAAAACACACACAGACACACACTTTTTTCGTATGATGAACTCAACCGATAAACCCAAAAAAACAAAAACAAAAATCAACTGTTTAAACAGCTTTCGAGTTAATGAAATTCTATGTTTTAATCACTCTGTAGCAAAACAATTTCATATATATATATATATATATGTATACGTATATGTATTGTAGAAATAATGTATTATCGAGATGAGATAATTTTTTATTAGTGTTTAGCGATTGGTTTTAACTTTAAACTGAACATGAACCAAAAGAAATTCTTTCATATAAAAAGTTTGAAATGTTTGGCAAATGTTTGATAAATATTTTGTTAGATTCTAGACTAAACTAAAAGAAAAAGTTTCCCCAGTATGGCAAAGATCCTCACATATGTATCTCTAAAATCAAAAAAAAAAAACGAAATTTGCTTTAATTTGTTTAATTGAATATAAATTAATTGTTATTTAAAGTTTTTGGATATTATATTTCATAACGCAATTGTTTATATTTTGTCATATTTCATATAAACTGTTGTTACTTTGTTTACTTAATTTTAACATCTATGGTCATCTTTGGTCACATTTATTGCCTTCAATTTGTTTTAGCTTTAAAAGTTGTTTACCCAAATCTGTTTCCTGATCTACGATAACTGGTTAAAGTTAGTTCATGATCTAGCCATTTCTTAATAATAAATAGTCGCTAAACTTGAATAAAAAATTATCCAACTCGAAAATGCTGTACAAAAGTTATACAATCTTATTCACAATAACAGAAAAACAAAAACAAAAAAAACCAAAAAGCTGCCGTCAACCAAAAATCATAAAACGAATTCTATAAAATGACATTTTAATTTGATTATCGATAACCGATTCATTGATTGATGGTTTATCTTTTATCAAAGAATTGGCACAAAAAAAAAACAAAGCTAAAACAATGATCTATGAATAAATTTCTTTAAAAGCCCATATTAAATTTCAAAAAAAAAAAAAATAAATAAAAAACACAAAAAGCTAAAGAAGAAAGATTAAAACAAAATCCGTAAATGTGTGCGCAACCATAGCAAGAAAAAATAAAACATAACAAAAATAAAATTAATAAAAACCATACATTTTTAAGTACCACATATATATGTATATATTTATATATATACATATATATATATACATATATATAAAGAAACGATGAATATTTAAAGTAAAAACTAATTTAAAATCCCGTATTATATATGAAAGGCAAAATTTCAGTTGATTCCAAACAAAACAAAAGCAAAACAAGAAACAGAAAATGTAGTCAAAGAATCAGTAAATGATTTTTACAAATACTATATATAAATTATATATATATATATATATTTATTTTTTTGGCATTGATACCGAAATATGTTAGGATCTCTATGAATTAATAAAACGTTTCTAAAGTCAAGTAATTTTAAATTCATATATGAAACTTTTTAAGTAACTAAATTTTTGGATCGGTACTAGAATCGAAATTCATATCACAAGACTAAACTTAAAGATTTCCTTCAATAAAAGTAATGCTTTAGATATTAAACATTGAAGACCAAATCAATTAAAAATTTTATTTTAAGTTTAAAGATGAAGTATATAGAAACAATTTTGATTCCACTTTGTGTGCTTTTATAAAAGTTAAAAAACATTTTTGAATTTGTTTATATAACGATTTGCTTTCATAGCGTTTATATATATGACTTCTCAAACCTTAAAAGGATCCTAGAATGTTTCCGTATCAATTGTTGATATAATTTTTCTTTCCTACTTCAATAACCGTAAAACCCACTACAAAGAAAATAAAAAACAAAAATACAAAGAAATGTTTCACACACCTACCAAAAAAAAAAAAAAAGAAAAGAAAAGAAAAACTATGTAAAACCAGAGCATAATCCACACCACCAAAATGAAAAACAAACAAACAAACAAAAAAAAAATGAAAAGAGAAACACATAAAAGAATGAATGAAAGTATAGATAGAAAGAGAGTAAGAAGAGGATTAGGAGGGGGCAAGCAGTTTTCATAATTTTTAAATTTAACAAATTATATTATATGTATAAAAAAAGAAAAAAAAACAAAAGAAAACAAGAGACAGAAGAAAAAAGAAAATTAAGAAGAGTTGATGTTGATGATATCATGGACTGAGCGTACATTAAAGTGAAAGCAAAGCGAAAGAATACTAGGATCTTTAGTTGATAAGTTTCAAAAAAATGGAAATTATTGTGAAAATCTCTACATATATACATATATATATATATATTATTATTATTATCATGATCATGATAATGATAAAAGGATAAAAGGATATGACGATGAAGGGCCACAAAAAGGCTAACAAAAATAACAAATGAAATGGCAAAGCACACACAAACAATTTTTTTGTATCAGAATTGTGAAATCTATGGCTGCGTAGGATTTATGTTATATTAAATATATACATATATATGTATATATATCTATATATATTCTTTTTTTGTCAAGTTGTAACAAACAAACAAAAAAAAAATGGCAAAAGAACAGATGAAAATACAAACAATTTCATTGGGTCGGTCCAAGGAGATGTCCCTAGACCCTCCCTGTGTTGTACATAGTTACATTATTAATACCAATATATATATATATATATATGTATATATAATATATGTATCTATATATATATTTGCATATGTATAGATATATATATTTAATATATATGTATACATACTTACTCATTAAACAAAAAGCGTGAGAATGAAGAGAAGAAGAAAAACCAACAACAAACGGAACATAAGAATTAAGAAGTCGCAGACGAACGGTACAAGTGCAAAAACATAAGTAAATGAAAGGAAAAAAGTAAATTAAAAAACCAAAAAAAAAAAAAAAAATTAAAGAAAAAAAAACAGTGACATATTTGAAAAAGAAAAGATGAAGAAAACAAAGTGAAAAATAATAAAGAAATGCTCTGCAATAGCAAAAAAAAAGTCTTTTATTTGTTTAATAGTTTATAATGGTTAAAAACTATTTTTCTTTAATAGAGGATCGAATAATAATAGGTTGTTAGAAATTGACTTGACTTGATGAGGTCGATCTTTGATTTGATTGCCCTTCAGAGTATGTAAATACTTTTCCAAATCACGTGAATTGTTTTCTGATTCATCATCCGATTCTGGGGAAAATGTTTTGAATTTCATTCATATTTTCTCATTACTTAATTGGTATTTTAGATCCTCCAAAGGCGTAAATATTTTAATAAATCATGGAATAGATTTAAATCATCAAAGAGTATGTATAAATCCTTGATTCCTTTGAACTATATATGTATACATATGTACATATCTTATACCGACTAAATTTTTTTAAACAGAAATACTAGTTTAATTGATACTAGAACTTCAAGATAAATATATTTACTTTTAGTAGTTAAACTATTATTATTCGATGTTCAAATTATTGCAGTCAGAATAATTTGAAGTTAGAAATCTTATAAAGACAAGTTATATACATACACACAAATTTAGAAATTTTTCTCAACAAAACTTAATTTTTGAGCAATTATTCGTAAAAATGCCATTAGATATATATATATACCTACTTATATCTAACTGATTTTGATAAAATTAATCACAGTCGTTCAGGTGTAAATTCATTTTACAAAAACCAAATTGTTTGAATCTTTTGAAAAACAAACAAGTTAAAATGGGTAAATTTTCACATAAACGATTGTGTCTAAGCTAATTAGTAACCCTTTAAAAGATTCTACTTAAAGTTTTAATCATCGTTTAATGTTTTTTGTACTCCAATCAGAAGTCTGAAGTACATACATAAATGTGTTATTTATCAATCTATGTATGTCTGTACATATACATACATATAATCATAAAAGTAAGTATGGAAGCTGGTACTAATCCAGATATTGGATGATACACACAGTACAATACAATATTCAATTCTCTTAATTAACAATCAAAATTAAATTTCAAAATACATACATACATCCTTGCATCCAAATGTACATATATACATATGTATGTCATCGTATATACATACATAGATCCTATGTTTACCTATCCCTCGTTTTATAATTTACCACAAGCAAAAATAAGAAAAGGATTGAAGACGAAACGAATAATTAATCTACAAATCAGAAAACTAATCTTAAAAAATCCCGTTTTTTAATTTTTAATTATTGTGGGGAAAAAAGGACGGAAGCGCGAGTGTAGAGTTAGTTCGCGTTTGGACGTCGCGGAGTGAACACATCAATTGCTGAAAATAAAAGTTGAGTAAAGTGCAGTTATTGTTTTCGTGCTTGTTTATTTATTATATTTTGATAAATTTTTTGATTAATAATTAGTTAACATTGATCGGTATATGCATGCTGCAAGTGTTATTATTATCAAAGATACATACATATCTACATACATACATATGTGCATAAATACATATGTATACATACATATGTATGTACATAAATGTACAATTCGCATATACAGAAGCATAAATTCGCCATCTTCTGAATTCCGTTATACGAGCAGATTCATCGTCAGAGTTTGCTATCCGGCAGAAAGGACAAAAGAAGAGAGAATTAGTCCGCGATTGACGTCGAAGCGAGAGCACAGCAATTAAAGAGCAGAAGTGAAAATAAAATTCGAGTTTTTTTTTTGTGTTTATTTTTTTTTTGTGTTGCAAAATGTGTTGCAAGTATTATTGCTATTAAAAGCGGATTAAATATGCGCTTTGGTGAATTAAAATTGCTACAGATGTCCCTTCATAATTTCCTTATTTGCTTTCGTTTGTTGTACGTGTAGCCATCTTTAAAGTGTATCTATCGGTTATAAAAAGCTGTGAGTGAGAAGAAGAAGCTGAGAATTACTACGAGTGCGCGCCCGGCTTTTTTTATGTGTGCGTACATACATACATACATACATGCATACATGCACGAGATTGTGCATACATATGTATGTGAATATGTGTACGGATGTATGTGTATCACTATGTGAATATCGTATTTTGTATTTTTCCTTTTTTTTCGGTGTTTGTTTAACAAAATTTAACTGATTTATGTATTTTTACTACACGCTTTACATGTTTATCCAAGTCTGTTCTATGATGGATTTGTCAATGGGTGAGTAATGAAAAAACTTGCTATGTGCTAATAAACATAATTATGTACATATATACATATGTACATACATATGTAGGTCCTATTTTGGCCTTTAAGTTTTAAAGCTTTTTTATTTTGGTTGTGTTTTATTTTCTTTCGGCTGCTCGCTTTAAGCCTTTCGCTCTTTTCTCTCGAAACTGAGGCTAGAAGTTCCATTCAACTGCTTTATTTTACAACCCTGCTTGCCTTTTGTCTCGCTTTAAGCCTTTCGCTCTTTTCTCTCGAAACTGGGGCTAGAAGTTCCATTCAACTGCTTTATTTTACAACCCTGCTTGCCTTTTGTCTCGCTTTAAGCCTTTCGCTCTTTTCTCTCGAAACTGGGGCTAGAAGTTCCATTCAACTGCTTTATTTTACAACACTGCTTGCCTTTTGTCGTTGTTATGGTAATCACCAGGGCACCAAAAACCACTGCTTGATTGAAATAAAATGTTTGATTTAATTTGCTTAAGGACTTCTTATTTTTGTCTTATAAACTGAACTCGAATAATTCTGAAACGTGGTTTTTTAGTTATTCAATTAAATTAAATTATTTTAGGTCTGTCTTCAAATAATAAGTAAGTAAATTAACCTTCATTTAAACGCCGCCAATCTTTTAATAATTCTATAAAAAAAAATTATGTTAAAATCGTAAAAGTCTGACAAGTTATAGATCATTCTTTCAGGACCTTAAAATTTATTTATTTTGTTTTTAAACATTCTTTTTTAAGTTTTTTTTTTTTGTTAGTTATAGTATATATTGTACATATATATTTGTGATTTTTGGATTCGTTCATTTATAGAGTAATCTTGTTGTACAAAGAAAGTCTTAGATACTAATACTATTTTTGGATGAAACCTTGGCACATAATCAACTATCCGACTATAAACCCAAAATTTCCTGCTCGGATTCATCGCAGGCCGTGGCATCAGACTTATTATTATTATGATGGGTATCAACAATATCATCATCATCTTCATCTTCGATTTGCTTTAATTTTGATTGTTTCTTTGTGTTCTTTTTTAAACGCCTCGTAACAGCTATTTGAGCTTTCCTTACTGGATCATGGATACGTGAATGTCGCTTCAAATCGCCCGAGACCCGAAATGTTTTCTCGCAAACGGAACACTTATAGGGTCTTTCACCCGTATGGACTTTAATGTGGCTAAGTAAATATGAACTGGCCCGGAATGTCTTATTACAAAATTCGCAGGCATAATTACGTTCACTTGTATGAATACGTCGATGCAATACCAATGAATAACGGCGAGAGAAATTCTTGCCACAAAATTCGCACATATGAGCTTTTAGTTCGCTATGTCGTGAAATGACATGATACTTTAGATCGCCCCATAGACGGCATCTATGATCACAGTGCTCGCACTTGAAGGGTTTCTCATCAGAATCTAGAAAAAATAATATTAATAGAAGAAGAAATTAGTTTCGATTCGAATCTTAAGTATATAGACCCAACTCACGTCTCTTTTCATGTGCATTGAGGGCACTCTGGGTGTAGAAGGATCTGTCGCAGGTACCGCACTTGTGTGTACGTTGTTCATTGTGTGTAAATTGATGATATTTCAAGGCATTGTAGGAATTAAAATTTCTAACACATTTCGCACAATAATATTTCCTTCTCGATTTCGATGGATCATTGTCATTATCGTCTTCTGGCAATTGATCGGACTCCTGTTGAATACTATGGGAATCATCATTTTCCCAGGACTCATTGTATGGTGATGGTGGTGCACTTGCGTCTAGCATCTCATCCTCTTCTAATTTCAGCGGCTCATTGATTACAAGTGGAGATCGTTGCAATTGCTCAATGGACGAAGATCCATTGGAATGTGTAAGTGGTGGTGGTGGAGGAGCTGCAGAAGCTGCTGGTGGTGGTGGAGTACAACAGGAAGATGATACTTGTGGAGTTGGCACTTGGTGGTGCGATGGTGCGGCCTCATCTAAATTCTTTTCCTCACGATCTTTGAGAAAATCCAATGTAATTTGTTCATTTGAAGTTGAAGCTGCTCCTATCACTGGCTGTGATTGGGATGATGGTGCATCATCTGCATCTGCATCTGCTGCTGCTTTTTCTTCATTGGTTACTACTTCCGGTGGTGGTGGCTCGCCTGGCAGTAATAGACCCGAGAATCCAATATCACTGAAATTATTATTAAACCACGTTGCACGTATTCCACTTGATGCTAATTCCAAATCCACTAGCTCATCACAGGTATCCTCAATGGAGACTTTATCCACAACATTTCGTATACCTTCGAGCATATCTTCAGTATCACTAAATTCCACATCATCGACCACCACATCATGAGGAGGGATTGCATTGGATGTGACAACTGTGGCTGGTTTATCATTCGTTTCAACTTCACCATTATGTATGACCATATTCACGCCCACACCGCCCACTACAGAAGAGGAGACATCGTCATGATTGACATGAGTGTGATGAATATTATGGAAATTCTCAAAATTCAATTGAACATCATGAAAGACCTGATCCAATTTGGCCTGCTCCTGTTGTAGCTGCAATGGAAATGAAAATTTTAAATCAATTTCCCCTCTTGGGAATCATCATTATAGTTACCTTATGATCAGCTGTTGTTAAGCCGCACATTTCGAGTGGTGTTTTTTGTTGTTGTTGCTGTTGCTGCTGCTGAACCATTTGTTGCTCCTCAGCTCCTCCTCCTCCTCCTGTTACCACCGATGATACATTTAGACTCTGAACAATAGTTGATGGCGGCGGTTCATAGTGTGCCTTCAAATGTGCAAAGAAATCCAATTGAGTGTGCACTGCATAACCACAAATCTCACAGCTATACATGGATGTGGCCACCGTTTCAACAGAATTCTGTTTAAGTTGCTGCTGCTGTTGCTCCAAAAGGACATCCGCTTCAATGTTTCCCTTTAGCTTCCTTGAGATACGTTTTTTATGAGGCAACACTTTGCGGGCATTTATGGCATGTGCCGCATTATATAGTAAATCATCATCGATGGGAACTGTCGGCTCAATGGCCAGAGCGGGAAAGGCAGGCTGTTCCACTTGATTGTGGCCATGACTATTAACATTTGTCCTAACATCATCATCCACCACCACATGCTTATTAACAAATTGAAATAATGTATTATGGAAATTTAGTTCGGGAGTAAGTGAATCTCCAGTGACATTGCCCTCGCCACTGCTGACACCAACAGTTCCAACGCCACCATCATCACCACCTCCATCAACATTATGACCATTTGGTCTTGTGGTACTTAAATTCGTGGGTCCCCCCTCGGCTTTGGGGAATACGCCCGTATCAATTAGATCCATAATGAAATTGTTTGGATCACGCATAATGAGCTCCGAGGTAAGCAGTGTCTGAGGTAAAAAAAACAATGTCCAAATACAATCAGAAATAATATTTGGAAGCGAGACACTGACACTTACATGATCATGGTCTATAAATTGTGGAGCGTCCACTTCCTTGCGCTCCATTTTCGACTTGAGTTTTCTTCGATTGTCCTTTAACAAAGGTTTTAGATCCTTTGAACGAGATGTTTCAATTGTTTGTTTATATTTTTAGTAAAATTCCATAATAATCCATTTTTATAAGTAAACAAAACAATCAATGGCTATACAAGCTGATTCCCTTCTTCTTCTTCTTCTTACACTATCAAGAAAATATCGATTATTCAGTTAAAATCGATAAATTTAACGCACAAATAGGCGCAACATTTAAAATTTCGATAGATTCTGATTAGATTCTATTTGTGTTATCGAAAATCAAGTAAGTCGTTTTATAGGGTAAAAGGCAAAAGGAAACATTTCCGACCCCTTAAAGAATATATATTTTTGATCATCATCAACAGCCGCCGAGTCGTTTGAGACTTGTGTGCTTCTTCGCAGCTTTTCGTACTTAAATTTTCAGCTTGGTGAACAAAACTTATATGGTTCTGTTCATTGATCGACAATGCTCCACAAGTTTATGAATTGTTCGGATCGGACAACTATAAGGTATAGAAAATCAGGAAAGATCAGAGGTACGTCGGATCTCAGAGACTATATGAGCTAGTGCAGCCAAATTTGGTGTCAACATTCATCTAGTGTCTACGCAGATTATGTTTGTTTCAAGTTTTTGCCACGCCCCTTTCCGCCAAAGCAAAATAGAAAAAACGAACGAGCTAAGCTTCTTGCTTGCTTCATTTACAATTTATTTGTAATTACTAAAAACCTAAAATTTCTTGTTCCAATTCATTATAGATAATATTTTGAGTATTATTATTATTTGTATAAGTTTCTACATCGTCCTTTCTGGCTGGTTCATGGACACGTAAATGTCGCTTTAAATTTCCTGATATACTGAAGGCCTTGTCGCATATGGAACACTTGTAGGGTCTTTCACCCGTGTGGATTTTCAGGTGGCTAATTAGATATGAACGGGCCCGAAAGGTCCTATTGCAATACTCGCAGGCATAATTACGTTCACTGGTATGAATGCGTCGATGCAAAACTAGGGAATAACGACGAGCAAAATCCTTGCCACAGAATTCACAAGAAAAGGCTTTCACTTCAGTATGCCGGGAAAGAATATGAGATTGCAAATGGCCCAGTTGACGACATCGATGATCACACTGATCGCACTTGAATGGCTTCATATTGGAATCTATAAAGAAGAAGAAGGAAGACGAAAAATACTAAAAACCCTATTTTTAACCGTTAACCGATCGTTTCTACTCACGTTTCTTTTCGTGAACATTGAGTGCACTTTGTGTGTAGAAGGAACTCTCACAGCTGGCGCACTTGTAAGAACGCTGGTCGGAATGCGTCCTTTGATGATACTTTAAGGCATTGTAGGAGTTAAAATTTCTGACACATTCGTTACAATGTATTTGGTCTTTTGTTCGATTGGACTGGGTTCCATTTGACACTCTGTTTGATTACAATTGGCTGAACTATGTGGCATGATTTCCAGAAAATCCTCATCATCCAATATGAGAGGTTCATTACGAACAAATGGGGAATTACAGTCCCAAAGTTCATTGTCTGCTGAGGGTGGTCCATCAATATCCAATATAAATTCCTCATTCTCTTGTTTTATTCGATCGTTTAGAAAAAGTGGAGAACATTCCCTTTCCCTTTGCTGAAGGGAAGGTTTCTCCGGTTTTACCATGGATGAAGTTATTTCCACTTTTGCTGGAATTTGTCTTAGATTTTCCTTTACCGTTTCAGGTACTTGCTGATAGATCTTTTTGTGGTCCAGGTGGTCTTAATTATAAAAGGAAAGTTGTCTTAGTTTTGAATTTAAAATAATGAGCAAAAAGAACGTGATTAAAATTCTAAAGTTTATATAAATATTTACGCTTAAATACGTGGGAATTGTCATAATAACTTCGGAATTTAGTATTCTATTAAATTAGTCTTATGTGGAACTCTCAGATGAAGTGCTTATTGAAATTGGAGAGCTTAAGTGCGCTAAAAGGCTTAAAGGACATTCCAACATAAGTGAATTGAAAAACAGTTTTGAACAATGGGAGAATCGTTTGGAAAAGTGCATTGTGGGCCATGGCGAATACTTTGAAGGTGATCAAAATTTTTGTTAAAATATTAAGAAATAAAGTTATAACGAAATTAAGGTTTGTTTTGGGTCCTCCTCGTATGCATTTGTATGTCTAGAAAAGTGTTGGAGTGTCCTGTTGAAAGATTCCGAAGAGTTTGGAATATGCTCTTAGCGGAAGCCTTCGGTATTTTAAAAGATCTAGGGATAGGGATAGGGGTTCCATATGCATTCCATTTGCATTTTATCTCTTATTTTCCAACAGATGTTGGATTTAATATAGAGATAAAAATGTTGCTTATCTTTAGTTTCGATACTATGTATCAGTTTTTCCAGTTAAATATGCATACACATGACACATTTCTTTGGTCATCGGAATTCTCTGAATCATCAAAAATATCATATAATTTAAAAGTTTATTTAAATGTGGATTATAATTTTTAATTGTACTTACTATTTAGCGCACCGGAAATATTATCATTTATCTTCGAAAATAACATTTTTTGTCGTGCACGAAACTCACGAACACGTTCCGTAGAACTTTTTGGAATTTTCTTAAATTTATTTGCATTTTTTCTTAGCCGATAATTACGACACCTTTCGGCGCCAGTTTTTGGCATATTCGTATTATCTTTTATTTAACGTTTAATCAAAACTCAAATAAATAATACAAATAATTAACAATCAAGAACAATTATGTCATTAAGTAAATATTGGGGAGCGATAAGCTGTTGTTGTTTTTCGAACTTTGAATTTATTAAAGTGAAAACTTCTTTAGAATCGTTTGGAAGGGATTTGAGACTCGATGAAACGAAAAAGCGACACTAAAAAGAGAAATACATATAGATCTTATAGCCTGCGAGAGAATGAGATAGAACAGAGTTATATAGCGTTCCTTATTTGTGTTTGCTCAATTCTTTTCGGTAGCCGAAGTGTTTCGGCGACGATATTGGATAGTTCGGGCACCGTCGGCTGGTCTTTGCTTGTCGACGCCGGCAGAATTTAATTTAAACGCATGCGTACACACATATGTATATGTATGTATGTACATTTTCGGCCGGCAAGTGTGCATGCATATACATATGTATACATAAGTACGCTTTTGTATACATATATATATATATAATTTTTTTTTTCAAAAAGAATGATAGAAAATTTTATCATGGCCGAAGAGGAACAGTATCTACAATTGAGTTGCAAGCTGAATTTCAAAGGCTACATCTCAATCGACTTGAAACAATTGGAACGTTATTAAGTGATTTTATAACAGCTAGGGAAGGGTTGTCATTATTTACATTTAATTGCCAAAGTTTGCGCGCTCATGTACACGATCTGCAGTTAGACAAAGTAGCAACATCGTCAAATTTTATAATTCTCATTCTCTCTGTTTGTTTTACGGAAGGTTTCACTTCTATGGTGTCTAACCGTTAGACGCACTTTTTTTTTTTTTTTATTTCACACTAATAATACACATAAATTTTAAGAATTGCATAATTATCTAATGGATTTTTATTCTAATACATTTTGTCAAACTCTTATATTTTTTTAATACGTTTTCGTTTCATCGAAGTTACAAATGATTCTAAAGAATTTTCACTGCATCAGCTGTTTGGTCACTTTTTCAACCTTATCGATATAATGTCGATTAACTGGTTATCGATGCACAGAAACAAATAATCACCCTGTGAAAGAAAGCGGGAGAATTTAAATGATACTGTAGGTCATTAAAGGAATTGAAAATTCAACCACATTGTTTACAATATTTTTATTTGACTTTTTATGTATCACGAACTTCTTTGAGCTCGACTTTTCAAAGTTTATTAAGTACAAATACAAGTTCACTTTCCATGCGAACACGAATTCCTTCACTTTTATAATTTTTACCAAGAGAATAGAATGTTCCAGTTACACTTCGGTAATTGTTAGTGAATGTTTTAAGTTAAGTATAGTTATTTTATTTAATAGTCTCTGCTATAGAATGTGTCTTATTCATAAATTGAACAACAATTCTAGCAATAGTCAATTATATCATCATATCCCTCTACTACCTTAAATTGAAAGGAAACTACAAATCAAATGGGCTTAACAGCTGTTTCACTTCTGCTTATATCGATATCTTATGTTAATATCGATAGTCAAAATGGTCACACTGTTAAAATTAAAAGTGCATGTTAAACACACCGGTTGAGCGGCAAATTTAAAATTAAAGAATAACGGATTTAAGAAATGTTATAATTTATTAAATGTTTTGAAAATGTCCTTGAATTTATCCTTCATAAAATTATATTCCCTTGTTTTGGTTTAATATTTATAGACAAACTCAATTTTAGAATGAAAAATTTACGAATTTTGTACCTTACCTATTAAATATATAATATTTATTTAATAAATCCTTTTTTCTCCTTTAAGCGAGAGATTTACAAACAATATATGTATGTAGATATAGATAGACATTTGCAGAATCTGTTTAATTGATGATTCAGTTTCAATCACTTATAGATCAAAGTGCAGCACTTGAGAAGTTCCACCCCCCTTCCTCCATGGTTGGGTAATGTTGATGGATGTCTCTCGCTATGATTCTTCTTCTTCTTCTTCTTATGTGTTATTGTTATGATTCGTATGAATTTTATCATGAGAAATTGCTTCAAATCATCTAAAACCAAACAAGAAAATGCGTTTTCCAGTATATTTTTCCAATTCATCTAGAGTATTTATTTTTACACGCCCCCCCCAGTCGCAGATCAGATTAAAAAAAAAAATGCTAAAGAAGTCGAAAAAGATCAGTGTTAAAATATGTTGTCTAATAATTGTTTATTAAACATTAAAAGACTTTAGCGAAATTATTAAGCAGCCGTTGGCTAAAAGTCTATAAAATTTTATGACAACACAAAGAAAAGAAAACCACAATGGGAACATATGGCGGCATCGGTCCAACCACTGAGTGGGAATTGTTGAGTGGAGTGGTGCACGGGGCAGGGGGGAGAGCGTAATTTGTTGCCTCACTAAGCCCAGTGATCCGTTTACCATAAATATGTTGATATATCACAGTGCAGGATTAGCTTCCTGTTTGCAACCATATGGAGAATTGCCCTCAAGATGACTTCCAAGACAAAGAGGGGGGGACACAAAATGGATTGGGGATTATCTATATATATGTATATGTACATACGTATCGAGCATATATGAAGTGTTAATTTGTTTGATGATTATGATGTTTGTTGTTCAATTTTATGGCCCCTACAAATTGGTTCAGTGTGAAAAGCAATGCAGGAAATTTTATTTGATAGTGAAAAAGCATCTTCTAAATATATAAAAATTATCTACATCTGTGAATATATGTATGTATATACAGCCAGGATATTTGGGATATTAATGGTTTAGTTGCTATTTTGCATTATATTTATGTTCATTCAGATTTTAAAGAGCTTAATATATATCATTTATATGTGATATATGCATATTGATAGGTTAGTGAAATAACTAAAATAATCTCTGATCTAATTTAAATCTTCTAATTTGATCTAATTTCAAATCTTTAACATCCTTTAACCGATCATAGGAGGGTAAAGGTGCTTTCAATATTTTATTTAAGCGATCATAAAAAACTAGTTCATGTCCTTTAATCATTTATGCTAATGGTAATCCTTTTCCCGATCCCACGAATGTAGCTCAGATCAGAACTCCAAGCTGGTTTAAGAACAACGATCATATAGGGGTATATATCCAACGTAATTCGAATTTTCTTTAATGTTTATTTTTTTAGATTTTCGCTTTGCTTTTTCAACAAATATTTCAAAATATTTCAAAATATTTTCTTTTCATTAAAGTAAAATGCAAATGGAAACATTTCCAACACCCGCCCTATTCTATTCGGAATGTTGGTAGGTAGTACAAATATATCTACATAGTTTTTCATTGTTAATCATCCTACCTGCTTCTTCTTCTTTTTTGTTTTGTTTTTGTTTATTTGCCTGCCTGCCCACCACATTTGATTTCGAAAATTGTTGTTTGTTTTTGAAAAATCTGTTCCTTCCTTCTCCTTCTCCTTGCTTTCTATTCTTTTTCAAATATTATTCATAAATATGCCAAGTCAATATTTGATTTGGAATTTGTTCAGTATGGCAAAATACAGATTTCAGTTACTTAAAAAATTCAATGAAATATTTTGCCTCTGTTTCTCGCTCGTTAGCAAAGGAAAAGAAAAAAAAAAGACTGCTATATATGTATATATATATATACATGTACGATATATGCCATAGAAAATGTCATTATTATTATTATAAGCGTGCTTTTTTGTGGATACAACAATAAGAGAAGTAACACGACACAGAAGAAAAAAAAAACACACACACACACAAAACTTAGGGGGAGACCCCCACAATAATAATAATACATAATAATAACGCTGAAGGAAGGACGAAATGATGGAAGGGGGGTGTGGAGAGAAAAGAGGAAAGGAAACATGCAAGTGCCCAAGTGCCTTCTTTTGTTCTTCGTCACGTACTGCTGCGGTGCACTTGCGCGCCAGTTACAATGTTACAAAACCACCTACCTACCTTCCAATATGGAACCAAATACCCAAAACCCATCCCATCCCGAAGCAACCCACTTCCCATGCCCAAGCATAACCAACGATGCCCTCAAGTTTTCCACACACACGCACACACACTTTCATAGAGAGAAAAAGAGACAGGAAGGGGAAGCTGGAGAAGAGGAAACGGAAACAGCCACAACAAGAAGTAACAATAATAATAACAACAACAACAAAAAACAACCAGCCAGCCAAGCCTCATCAAGAGCCGTTCGATCGTCGAGAAGAGGTATAGACTTTTTATTATATATATATATATATATATTTTTTTTTTTATTTATTATCAGAAAATACCCTTACACAGGGTGGATAATTTGTCATTGATTTAATCGAAGCTGTCATCAAAAGTTGTTAAAAATAATTTTAATAGATTATATATAGATAGGAATCTCCTCACGGAGAAGTGTGCTTTAAAAAACGATGTGGAAATGCTTCTGTGATAGGTGAAAAAAATTAATTTTTTATAATGTACAAACATTTTACTTTAAAAATTAAATTTAAGTGATTTATTTTATTTTATAAATATTTTAGGTAATTATGATATTTTGTAAAGAAGATTGTTTTTTTTCTTAAATAATAAAATAAAAATAAGGACATCTGTGCACATTTACTCTTTGAAAAGTAAATCGTTTATAGAAGATGCTCTTAGAAATAGCAAAATTGACAAAAAAAAAAAAAACTTAAACTTTGAATCTCGATATATCCCAATCGTCATATAAGAAAGCACCAAACTCTTCAATTCATTCAAATTTGACTATTTCTCTTTCATATACGAAGTTTTCTTTAAACATTTTAGCGAACATTTAGTTTTTTATATATTATTATATTATATTTAAGCAGTATATCTTTCCTTACATTCTATATTTTAGTAATTAAATATATATATATTAACTTCGCTAAATCATTTTTTTTTTTAAATTGTTTGTAATTTTATTTTGTAGGCATATAATTTTTATTATTTAATTAATTTTTATATTATTATTATTAATATTATTATTATTTATTTTTATTATTTAAAGAATTAGTTTTCTAATTTATGCAAAGTTTACATTAAATAAAATTCTAATGTTCTGTTTTTAAACTATTCAAGCATTAACTAACTTAAGAAATAATTTATTTATTAATGGTTAAGAATTTAATACAAATTTATATATATCTTTAAGTTATCCTTTTAAATTGGTTTAGTTACTTTGTATCCTTTATTTGGAAGTGTATTCAAATAAGAAAGGAAATTTTTCAATATTGTTTAGATTTTGGTTTTTCAAATTACAATAACAAATGCTGTAAATTCTAACAGAATAGCAAAAACAAACAGTGGGAAAGAGAAAGAGTATGGGAGGGCGTGTCACGCCCACATTTAATGCTGCTGCTGATGTTGTTGGTGCTGCTGCTGCATAAATATTGTCAACAACAAATACGAGAGGTTGGCTTGGTTTGGCTTCTTGTCTGGTGGAGGGGGGTTGGCTCCCCCCTCCTTTCCCCATTCTCTGCACACGTTTTCTCTCTCTGTCTCTCTCTCTCTCTCTCTCTCTCTCTCTCTCTCTCTCACTCACTCTCTCTTTCTTCCTCTTTTTGTCATTTTCTGCTCATCTCAGCAAAAAATGTGTTGACGCAATTGTCACGTGCTTTTCGGTCGGTCCCCGTATCACCCGCATCCCCTCCCTACCCCCAACACTGCACTACACTACACAAGTTTGTGTCCTGTGCCTGAAAAAAAAGGATGCTGCTGGCTGGCTAAGGCACGCGCAGTATTTTATGTAGTTTTTTCTTTTATTCAACCATATACACACATGTGTGTGTGTGTGTGTGTGTGTGTATGCCTCGTGCCACTTTCTCGAGATGGTCTGAGAGGAGGCATAAGTGCAATGCGGCGATGTTCGAGTGGCGACGGTAATCAGATTTACAAAGAAAGGATATTATATAGAAAATTGTGCAGTTGTTGGATAATATTGTATAATACAGAATTTATATAATAAGATGATTGATAAATTTTATTACTATATACATATACTATAGGCCATTAAGATAAGCACCGACTGCAAGCATTAAATTGGAAGTCAAACGTGCGTCTTTTTTCACAAAAAATATTGAAAAAGTGGATTAGTTTTGGATAGTTTTAAATAATACGATTATTTTTATCCATTTGTCTAACAGAAACGTAAGAAAAATCTAGTTGACTCTAACAGAAATCGAAAACAGTTTATTAAAACCAGAAATGGAAAACAACGGAGAAGAAAATGGCGGAAAATTCTCATTTCAAATAGATTTATACGATTTTGCTATTTTCCCTATTGGATCTACCAATTATATCAGTATGATGTTACATTATATATATTCTATTATATTAACTATTTCAATCTAATTCAATTCACTTTTTATTTTTAAATCATTTATGTCCATAAATTCTTTTAGTCTAATAATTTTGATAATATGTAGTTTATTTTCTATCAGCAAAATAATAAAAGCAATATAGACTAAGAGCTCGTTAAATAAATTGGAAAAACTCTGTTTTCAAATATTTATTTTATTATTTATGAAAACTTGATTTTTTTGTGAAAATATTTGTATAAATTTTACTTATTTCATTGTTATATATACATACATATATAACAAAATTTGTGTGATTTGTGATTTAAAAAATTTATTTACGTTGAGCAAAGAAAATATTCTTCTATCAACCGATCAATCCGTAAAACATACGTTACTTTCTTATCCACAAAAAAGATATATAATATATACATATGTATAATCCGTAAACATCTGTTCCAAAGCAAAAAAAAAGGACTCTCGAATTTTATGACTTTACCTTTTAAGGAGCAATTTAATTTAGTTGTTTCAATTAGTTTAGGTCCATAAAAGTGCAAAGTTTTTAAATGTTATTCACATCAGAAAAAAGAACTGACAACACCCACACAGAGTAAGTGCAACTGGAACTGTAACTGATCGGTTTCACATATGTATATATATATATATATATATATCCTCCATCAATTGCCTTTTTTTTTTTTTTTGATTAAGTTGTCTGTTCAGTGCGTGCGGTTGCTATATAAAAACCATGTGTTCAGGTCCAGGGCAGGATATGGCGATTTTTGGTATTTTGTTCAACTGGTTGCAGCTTGCCTGAAACTAATTCTGATTCGTCATGCAGATTTCGATACATTAAATGCAATCATTTGACAACAGGACGAAAATATTTTCATCCATTGTGTCCTAACAATTGTGTGAGATGCATTTGGGACTCCCCCCCAAAGCGTAACAAATTCATGATGAGGATATCTATGTATAGGAGTATATATATGGGTGTGTGTGTGTGTGTGTGTGTGTATGGCTTCTGATACAATACAATTTGACTTTTCGACGACAATCGACTGCCATCTTCACATTGACTGACTGTGTGAAATCGTGGGACGACAACGACAACGCCTGGGAGCTAGCGATAATTGGTCGTTAGTAGCAAACCATGTCCATCCATCCATCCTTCCATCCATCCATCCATACATCCATTCCAACCACTATATGGTTCCTGCTGTTATGGAGTAAGATGTCTGTTCTATGTTGATAAACGAATTGTAAACGACATTTATTATGAATCCTTAGATGCAATGCGTTGGATATTAATGCAATCCAGAATTTGATTTCTTAAATAAAGGATTAATTTTAGATGGTGATTATTATTAGGCATAATTAGTTTACTTCTTTTATATTTTTGGCGCTAAATTAGGAGATCAGTTTGGTAAGTAGGCAGCTTTAGGCACTTAGGATCCACCCCACCTCTCGCCTAGGTAATGACTTGTAAGGACTTTTCCCAACCCTATAGATTTTCTTGATCCACATCAAAATGGATCCTTAATTTTTAAAGAAACTACGACGTCATAACCCTATTATCCTTCAAAACTGAATGCAAGGTGACAATATAATCCTCGGTGAAATAAAAAAAAAAAAAAAATACTGTCACCTTGTCATCGTCGTGATTTTGCGGCTAATCTAGTGATTTGAACACAAAATTGACAACATTATCATGAGATCAGAGGAAGCGACAGCGGCAAAAGATCCAAACAGCCGCACCAGAAAAAAAGAGAAAAAACAAAAACAAAAACAACAACCAAAAATAAAGAAACGGAGGAGAAGAAAGAAGAAAAGTCAATGCAAGCCGCCGCCTTACATTGTTGTCAACGTGCCGAAAGGTGAAAACCAAGTTGTTAACGCAATAAAAGCCAAAGAAAAGACCAAAAAATGTCACCTGAAAAATGCAGCCTGCGTTCTAGGATAAAATAATAATAAAAAGGATCGCAACCACCACACATAGACCAGAATTCGGTTTATCGACTTTGATGGCATTGTTTTAAAAACATTTGCTATCACATTGTCATGACCTCGTTCGTACTTACTACTCCTCACTACTAGATGCGGCTAGAAGAAAGGTCAACTGAAGCCGAAAACTGAAGAAACGTCTCAATTATATTTGAAAAATGAAAAACCAGGCAACTGGCTGGCCATGGCAACGCCCCGATGCTCTGCGGGATTCCTTGATTTATGCGACGGCAAGATCCTTGATCCTAGTCATGCAATCAAATAAAAAAAAAAGAAATGAAATAAGGAGAAGAGGGGGGAAGGGGAGAGGGAAAAGAGCAGGACTGATCGAACAAATAATCATAATAATCACCACAAATGCTGAGCGCGCGTGCAAAATGTTAGACCTCAGAAAACTTGCTCTGATCTGAGAAGGAAAAAGGCAAGCAACAAGCGACTTTTTGATACCCTGCAATTGCAAGTTGCAGAGAAGTAAGTTAAATGTAGGAAATAATTATGCATCGTGAACTAAAATCTTTTTATCTCGGTTATATATTATTAATTCATTTTTAATTACTAATAGTTTTTATATTAGTTATATTATTATAAACAATAATTACAAATAAGATTTTATTTAGGAATTAAGAATTTAAGACTTAATAATTTATCTTTAAAAGTATATTATTTATTTATTAATTTATTTTCACAAATTAAATCTAGTAATAATTACTAAACCTAATGATTTTTTTAATGAGCACTAGCTGCTAGGGCCTTCGACTCGTAAATGTGTTCTCATATTTTCAAAAAGTATATATATTAATATTCATTATAGAATTGCTGATTTCTTACTTTAACTTAGTTAAAGTTGTCGCTAAATAAATAATTTTCCATATTCTTTCAAAATATCCTTTAAAAAGAGCGTTCATTTTGTATGTGGAAAAGAAATTAATTAATCAAAAAGTTCTTTTTAAGGAATCCGTCGATTTTAAAGTCATTTATACTATATTAAAAGATTTTGGCTCCTGTTGTATTTTTGATTAGTCAATTGAATTTCATGATCAAAGGAATATCTTAGAATTCAAACTAATAAAGTTTTTTAAGATTTTGATAATATGTAATACATACATATATATGCAAGATCTTGAAGGGTTTCCATCTATCCCTTTTAGATATTCATACTATTACAACTTAAACTAAACAAATCGAACTACAATTTAATCTATGTAAATTTTCCAATATAAATATCCTAAAATTTGACATTTTATGTGATTGGAGTATAGTGTCCTAGATCCAATCTAGATCGTGCTAGATCACAATTCAATATCATATTTTAGTTCTTCCTTTAATTTGTTACAAACTGATTTAACTTACCTCTCATACTCTATAGGTGTAGGGTATAAAAAGGAAAAACAATTAAAAAGTCAAAGGAATGCCAAAAAAAAAAAAAAACGAAGAGAAAAGAAAAAGAATCCATAAGCGGATTGCTCCTTCATTCTCTCCTCTTCTTTCTTTTTTTTTTTTAATAGTCTTAAATTTTGTTGTACGTTTTTGGCCTTATTGAAATGAGCAGCGAACAGCGAACAGCGAGGTTTTATTGTTGTTGTTTGTGTTGTGTGTGTGTGTGTGTTTGTCTGTGTTTGCGTTGTTTGTTGTGTATCGATCGATCGGTTTGTGGACGTGTTAACACAGCAATTAACTTTTACAGGCTGCTAAAGAGCAAAAATTTGGGTTTGATTTATGATTGTGTGTAAAATGTGTGTGTATGCGTGTGTGTGTGTGTATGAACAAACACAAACTAATGATGACAGCTGCTCCAGTTGGATCCAATAACAATATTATCTTTTGGATATGATGCAAAAATTGAAAGATTATAAATCTACAGAATGAAAATAAAGCAAAAAACGTAGCGTATAATTCAATCTATAACTAAAACTTGACTAAAGTCAACTTCCGTTTTTTTTTTTTTAATTACATGCTGTAGCATTTAATATTTAATTTAGTTTGTCAGTTTATTTATATTAACATTTTTTTCGTTTTAAGTTTCTTGTTTAACCCTTAACTGGTGGCAATTTAAACAGCCTTGATTCACACCTTCTCCTCTAACCGATCCCGTTCCTGATCCCGAGATCCCGACATCATTATTGACATACAAAACTGACAAAAGATGGAACTAAAGATGCACGCGTTTGGTCTTTTACCGCATACGTCACATCAACATGACACTTTCTCATTAACACGGCGAAAAAAAAAAAGGAAAAATGAAAGAAGAAGGGAAGGGAAAACGAATCGAGAGGGAAAACTCCCCAGAATGATGATGCTAGTCCCAACTTTCAGGCGCCTCTCTAACTCCCTAGCTAATGTGTTACTTGTGGAGCGCCGCCTTCAAAAAATAAAAAAAAAGAAAAAAAGAAAATGATCAGAAGAAGATGATGAAAATGAAGGGGAAATCTGATACAATTGCAAAGAGACGAAACATATGGGGAGAGGTGGGAGGGGAGGATATCTACCAAGTGAAGTGTTTAGGCGTAGACGTGGCTCGTCATGCCCCGTGTGTTTGAGTGTGTATGTTGTGCGTGTGTTTCAAAAGTCGGTTAATTACAAAAAAAAAAAAAAAAAATATAGAGAAGAGAAGAAAGAAGAAAACTCTGAAACACTTGTCTCCTTTCAGGACAGCGGACTGACTCACTCAAATTTCATGAGATGCAAAAGGAAGGAGATATATATATATATATATATATATCGAAACATCAAAGAACATTGCGACTTGTATGTTTTCATTGCTTCAAATTGAGAAAATGCCTAACCATCAAAAATATTTGGTTATCATTGTGTAAATACTTGTACATACTTATATACACAACATATATCTATCTATCTATATATATACATATATACATAAGTAATGTACATATGTGTCAGATGAGGGGCGGTAGCAAAAGGATAACTTGTTGAGAAATCGTTGAGTGGAGGTGATAGAAAATAAAAGTCCTTTCACTGAAACACTTGAAAAAAAAAAAAAGAAGAAATTTACTATGATCGATGGTCAAAGGACATTTAGGACTACATCTCTATATGATTTATATTCATTTTGTGGCTGTACTTCAATGAAATAACAATTGTATTGAAAAGTTGCCTTCAAAGTATTGGAAGGTAAGATATCTATATCTTTAGGGAAACTTTATATTTATCTTTTATATGTAAATATTTGTATAAATAAATATTTCTTATTATAAAAAAATTTATATACTGTAGATATTAGAATATAAGGATATATATGGATTATAGAATTATGATTAAATAATTCAGAAATTTATGCGAAGAAATGTTTTTTTGTTTCAATTGAAACTTTTTTACTCTTCTGCAATTCAATTTTATTTTCAATCTGCAAAATGGATATCAAAAGTCAAAAGATCAGGCATTATAGCTTTATTTTTACCTACACATTTTAATCTGTGAAGATGTCAAAAAAATTTATATTTAATATATGTTTAAATAAAAATTATTTAATTTAATATTAACCTAAGGCAAATAATATATTGTTATTTATGTGTAGATTATATATTTATATACACTCATGATAAAAATAATAGATACACCCCCAAAAGTTCAACTTTTTTAACTTTAGTTTAGCACAACATTTTTTCTATTACCTTAAATATCAAAATTTAAATGCACGTTTGATTTGTGTCTGAGGTGTGTTTTAGGTCATTATCCTGTTGAAGCACCCACTACAGGAGCATGCTTTTCTCTGCATATGGTAGCATAATATTTTCCAGGATATTCCTGTAGTTAGCTGCTTTCATAATGTCAGATATTCGGAAAATCGGACCTACTCTATACCAGTAATAACCCCACCCCATAATACTTCCAACTCCAGGACTCACTTTTTTTGTGCAGCGAGGTTCTCTAAATGCCTGGCTCTAAATTTAAGTCAGCTTGATTTGAGATAGATTAAAAGTTGATAACATTTAAGCAATTCATCAAGAGATTCTTTATTGTAATATAAAATATATGATTGTATATAATAATATATGATTATATATAATAAACAAAAATCCTATACTCCATTGAGCATACGTTAAATTATAAATTAATTCAACTTGTTATTACTAAGAAATTTTGCAAATAATTTTGTGTTCCTTTTCCTGATGAAACGATGAAACAATTAACATTTGTCTAAATTTCAACTTCAATCACGTTTTTTTTTCTTTCTTGTTTTTTCTTTTTCTTGTTTTTTGCTGTGTAAGAGACAAATGTGTTATAAATATGTCGAAAAAGAGTTTTTATGTTGAGGCCTCAGGTGTTATATTGAGACAAAGTAAAGCGAAATAGTTTGTTGAAATCAAAAAACTTGTCTTTTGTTTCCTTGGCATATTCCCCTGCAGCATTGTGTTCGATGGCAAGCGGGATCGGAAGGTTAGTGTTAAATGTCAAACGATTTGCACCAGCAGTGCACCAGAGGGAGCTATGAAAAGGAAGAGAGAGAGAGAGAATAGATAGATAGAAGGACAGAGGGATTGAGGGACAGAAAAGGAGAGAGATCCATCCACAGCATGGTATAAATGTGAGCAGAAAGGACATTCCACCCGCTGTGGGATGAGCGTTGACAGCAAGCAGGCCAAACACTGGATGAGAAAATTCAGCTGCTGTTCACTTGAGGAGGTGCGTGCTCTCCTGTAGCCTTGTCCTTGAGCACATCCAATGATGATGCATGTATGTGTGTCCTTGGACTCTTCACGTTGATGTGGCCAAAATAAATGGCATATTTTGGCCTATGCTGGTTAACCATCAACCAAGCCAACGAGCAAAGAACTTTTTGTGGCCATATCATTGACCTTGATGTCAGAGGATCGATCCTATCGCGTAAGGAATAGGAGGCTCCTGTCGCGTTATTTGGTCACAGTTGTTCCACAAAACACGCAGTTTTTTTGCTTGTTTAACAAATTTTGCAGCATGTTTCTGTTTTCACGGCTCACTGGAAACAATCATCTTAATAGGGGGAGGGGGGTAAAGGAACCACAGAGAGAGAATAAAAAAAAACCACTCCTTGTGTTGGTCAAATTCATTTCCACTTGATTACATTGCCAAAGGAGAAAAATCTCGGTCCTGCTCATAAAGTGGAAATCATTTAAACGGAATTAATGTTTGAACAAAACATGTGAAAACTATCGCTATACACACACACACACACACACACACACACACACAGAGAACAATAATCATCGTAATCATCATCATCATCAGTTCGATTCGCAATTCGAAATATGTATAAATATACGTTATTTCCCTACAATAAGAGATGCGATATATATATATATGAGTTATAGCAGCCTTTCGAAGGCATCGACGGGGCATTATTTTGGGGTGTGTTTACTTTAGACAGTTGCGGGGCACAACTGTTTGAATATATACTCAATCGGTAAGTATAACTATATATGTATGTACAATATATAGATTAGCGAAAAGGTAGAGCAGGGCGTGTGCACGCTTAGCGGGATAGAAGTTAGTTTAAAAAAAAAAAAAAAAAAAAGCCCTCCATTGGAAAACCCCGAAATAAAAAAAAAAAATTATTTAAAAAAAACCTCACCCAAAACCCATTTATAGAAAAAAAAAATTTTAAAAAAAAATTTTTAAAAAAAAAAAAAAAAAAAAAACATACTTTCCACACTACAAAAAAAAAAAAAAAAAAAAAAAATAACAAGCAAAAAAAAAAAAAAAACCAAAAAAATCCCCAAACCTTAAAGGGAAAAAAAATAAAAAAAAAGTTCTATTCAATATCCATCCCATCGAATGCTTCTTTTCACCTTTCAAGGGTTCCCTCCCAAAATGGCAATATATAAATTAACTTACACAAATATTTTCTAAGATATTTAAAAGTTACGTAATAAATTTTTCAAATTTTTATTTAAAAAACTATTGTTATCTTAGTTTTCTATTTATAGTTTTTTATTTCGTTTTAAAATTAAAATTAAATAAATAAATAGTTTATACAAATAAGAAAATAAAATTTGTTATTCTGTTTTATTTTATCAATTCAAAAACAAGTTATTTATAAAATTTCTTATAGTTTAAATTTAATAGTTAAGTTCAAAACTTCTTTAACAAGAGATTGATTGCACTTATGTCGGATCAAACGAATAGTTAACTCGTTTCTTTAATGTTGTGAATATTGATATTCTTTTGTGATCTATATATATGTATGACTGAAATATTGAAAGATGAAAGTGATCCCCTTAGAAATATTTTATGCAAGTTTTTGGACTTTTTGGATTGATTTAAAAAATCGATTTTAATATAATAAAAAATTCTGTTGGGAAGACTTAAGGATTTAAAATTTCATATGATTTTATATATAATATATATTAGGGAAGAAAATTATTAACTTAAGATTTAGTTGGATTTCCTGGAAAAACAATTTGCACTGTGATTTTTAGTTATGGTAAATTAACATGCTTCTCTTATCTATAATCGATTATTTAATCAACTCGTTAATTCCAACATAAATCAATTTCATTTATATTATAAAGATATGTATATATATGGGATAACTTTTAGGTAGAGTTATTTCATATATATGTATATATATTCATACATATATAGAAGGACTTCTTTTAAACTGAAACTGTTTTTTTTTTTGTATCCTGACACTGACATCTTCTTTTTTTTCTGGACAAATTTTCAATGATAATCTCATTGAAAATTATGGAAAATACTTGTACAATAAATAATGTGGGACAACACATGCAACTCATGTGGATGTGGATGTGGATGATGGAGGAAGATCAAACGATGCGTAGTTGGGCCACTACAATAATAAGGAAAGGAAGTACAAGTGCTTCCATATATTTACTACATACAATACAATGCTATAGTATAAGTATTATTATTATATTGTTTTTTTTTGGCATTGTTGTTGTTTTTCTCTATATACGATGTTTTTATGTTAGAACAATTGAAAAAATAAATTGACCGAAAGTCAAGTACACACAATGAAGACGTCAGCGCTGTGGGTTATTAGAAAGATTTGCTCGGGCTCTGGCGCGGTATACCGCTTTGATATCTTAGACAACTTGACAAAACAATCAAAGCAGCAGCAGCAGCAAAAGAAGAAGCAGAAGCAACTACAAACACATGTCTTTAAATGACTGTCTATTAATTTGCGCCATATAGTTTACAGTTATTGTTCTTACCATATATATATTTTTTTTCATTCCCTTCGACAGTTTTTGCCCAAAATATTGTCTATGCGTGTCTAAGAGAAAGAGAGAGAGAAAAAACCCCTACGTAAGAAAAGAGAAGAAAAAAACAATGGTGAAATGTCGGGGGAAAACAACAAAAAAAAAATGTAGGCAGCTCTTTTTGACGCAGTAGTCCAATTGCCGAATGATAATGATGCACTCACTTACTGAGGGCGGCATACTTGAAAGGTTTCGACAGAGTTAGAGAGAGAGAGGGAGAGATAGAATGATGGTATACTTGGGATATCTTAGTCAAAGAAGTTGAAAATGCAAGTAGAAGTAGTAGGCGGCAGGTTTCAGATGAAGATTTGAACGCCTCAAATTTTCATTCCTTTTTTTTTTCTTCTCTTTTTCTATTTTATTTTTGGGTTTTGCGGCTAGAAGAAAAGGCAAAGCAAAAACCCAAACCCGGTATCGTCTGGTGGGCAGAGGGGCACTAATTGAGTTGAAAATTTTCAAACATATTTTTTGTTTTCAATTTTTTTTTTCTGATTTTTCTCTTTCCAATTTTTTTTTTGCAATTTGCCGACAAAAAGAATTGGGCGACGGTGCCGGTCGATTGACTTTTCCCTAGTGTATCCTTTGGAATTTTGACAGCCGCGACAAAACTAATTGATTTAAGCCGTGCTAAAAGAAGTCAAAGAACACACACATTGTGAAAAGTATATTATTGAAAATCTACTTAATACTTAATCTTAAAAAGATGTAAAAAAAAAATACTTTTTCTTTAATCATTTCAATTGTTTTTAAAATGGAGACTTGGATTTTGAAAACCCGTTTTGATTGGGCAGAAACTTTGCATTGAAAACATTCAATTTGAAACAAAGGTTATAAATAATTTAGGAAATTATAGAAAATTAAAATTTATTTAGACTTAAAGTCCAATATTCTTGATTTAGTAATTTGTTCAAATTGTGCAATATATTGCAAATTGTTCTATATATTTATTTTCTTAATACATCATTAAAAAATATAAAATTAAATTTAGATAATTTTAAGTCTTTATAAAGAAAATATTCCTAGAGCTAAAGAAAATAAGAGCTAAAGAAAATAAGTTAACCTTTGAATGTTAAAGAAACCAATTATGTTCGGAATAATTCTGGAATTCGTTTAGAGAATTTTGAGCGTTAAATGTATGCTAATCGAACCTCTGTTGGATGCAGCTCTTGTATATAGTCTTTGCCATCCATCCTCCAGACACATGTGGTCAGTCACTGATTAGTGATGATCAGAGTGGAACAAGGACCCTTCATTTTATGGGACTCCATGCTGGCCAACATTATGGTTTCATTGCCAAGCCACAAGCGAGGCGATTCACCATATCAATTCACGCTTCACGGTTTTCAAAACCGAAAACCAAAAACCGAAGAACAACGCCCCGGCTCATTGGCTCATTAAAGCCAAGAAAAGAGAGAGAGAGAGGGAAAACCTCAGCGAATTCAAATTCCAAGATTCACAGATCGGGCCATGTAATTTTCAATTAACGCCACAAGAAATTTTCTATTTCTTTTTTTGTTTCGATTTTTGTGGAAAAAAGTTTTTGCCCTAGCCAATTTTTTTTTTTTTGTCTCATTTCGTTCCACTCCTGGATACTATTCTGTCTCATAATTGATCGTAATGTGCGATATTTTTCCAATGTTCCTTTTGCACGGAACAATGCCTGTCAACAGGCATATATAGTGAAATGTCCTGCAAGCAATATGGAAATGCCTGTTGATTTGTCCTCATCGTCCTTGTTGTTGTTGTTGTCGTCGTCGTCCTCGTCCTCGTCGTCTGTCAACAGCAGGATACTGTGATAAAAGGGACATTCTTCGGTTGCATTTGTCGCGCTCTCGGCAGTCGCCCACACTGCACGCACTGACTCACTCGATCGTTCACTCGCCCGTTCGCCCGCCCGCCTGCTTGTTCACTCATTCGATCTTTGTCTTATCCTAGCACAGTTCCTTTGCTTTTCTTTCTTTTTGCCTCCTTTACGATTTCCTGCACATGATCGATCGATTGCACTGAATCGAAATGTCGCCCAAACCATCTCCCACTTGGATTTATTATATGGCCATCTTTGGGTGAGAAACCCTTACTTAACCCTTATGTCCAAATCTTGGTTTATTGATAAATCCTAGATTTTGAATGAATCCCCCTGCCTTACTTCTTAGGTAGCCAATATATATATTTTTATGAACGGATTAAAGATCAACCCTTATGACAGGGGCTTATATGTATGTCTGTAGCTGGCTTCGAACAGGTGATGGCATTTCTATAGATGAAGAGCGATTTCAAGTTTCTATATATATGTATAAAAATACATATACATATGTTTTTTATAGTTTATACAATTATATAGTATATACAAATAACAAATATGTAACATAATAAATATACATATATGTATATACTGTTTATGAAACTATATACATAACATATAATAATAATTTTCATAAATTCAAAATCTACCTAGTTAAATTATTCATATGTATTAACACATAAAGAAAACTTGGAAATGTTTTCAAAATATGAAAATGTTCACCAATCTAATAAAAAATGTTAAATATATTTCTGAATCTTCAGTTTTGATTCAGAATCATCTGATAAAATGCGTCCGTATAAATATTTGCATGTGTTTTATTTTGAAAATGATCGGTTAGGGGATATTTCAATAAAAGATCATATCAAGATCATGATTCATATAAACATAAAAATCTGGAATAAAATTACGTATTTAAAATAATTTTTAATATAAATTGGAAGACCACAATAGACAGTTCAATAGACGTATATATTAGTTATCCCTTAAAAATAGTACTAATGAACGAATAAACAAGTATTATATATATGTAGTATGTATTAACAATATTAATAAAAAAATAAACAAGTATAAGGTATAAAAGATCTTAATATGCATATAGTGTTCCATCGTTTTAATCGTACTTCAAGGGATTCCCAAAAGCTAGTAGGTAGTAAATCAACTATTAGATTAAACAAAGGCTAGATATCAATCAAATTAAGTATAAAGAATATTAGAACCATTAGAAATGTTTGGAGATCACGTCTCATCTAATAATTTCCCACATTCATCTACTCAACAACTTTGGTATATATATATTAAAATGGTGTTAAGCCCATTCAATAAATCCAGCAACTTTGCCATCATGTCTAATCGCAAATGTTTACACTTGGATAAATTTTTTGGCTATAGTCCTTAGAAGGAGATTTCGAAAATATTTATCCAGAACTAATTCGCGTGTACGCAAAAATCTGTTCAAGAAACTAGAACAAATCCTCGAATTAACCCTTTTATGCCCAAGGGATTACCTGGTCAAATTTTGAGCTCCATTCAAATCCTGGATTTGAGAAGTAAATCCCAAAAAGGAAAAACTATGCAAATCTTTGAACTAATTTTCCTTGGCTCAAGGATTAAGAGGGAAGGAAACAAAACTCGCGAAATTCTACGAAAAATATATGAATTTTTGATTAAATTGCAATGGAGAGGGAGAATGAGGAAGAGATGAGATGAGATAGAGAGGGAGAGAGAGAGAGAGATAAGTAGAATGATATCCCAGTAACGAGTGTGAGGGAAAGAGATATAATTGTTGGGTGAGGGAGCCAAACTGTGTTTGGATTGGATGTAATAGATATTTTGACGCCGAAGCAGCTAAAAACGGCAAATAAACATCCACAAAATCCAAAATAAAAATACAACACACAAGCACACACACACAGTTGTTGTTGGGTAAGTGAGTGTGTGTATGTGTGTGGAACAAAATGGAACACAGAGGCGGAGCTACCTACCTACCAACTACCTACCGCTCTCCGATTAACCGATGACCGAGAGCGAACGACCATGTACGAACAATATTTTCTTTCTGCCTGCCTGCCTGCCTCTCTTTTGTAGAGTTTGTGCAGTGCATTTTCTCTCTCTCTCTCTCTGTACCTCTCTCCAGGGTATAAATAGCCAGAGAGTGGACTATGGATGAGTCAGTATTGAGCTACGCCTTGCACAGCAAACATCAAATATAAATTCACAAATTCTCTTTGTGTGTGATTCAAAAAGAAAAATATAGAAAATATATATTCAAAAACAGAATCATGGTGAAAAGTGTCTGCAAAATGGAATTCAAAAGCAATTTCTCAATTGATTCTATTTTGGCTAAAAAACCATCAACAACGACAACAACAACACAAAATATTATAATTAAACAAGAAATAAATAATGAACATCATCATCAACATGTACATCATCAATATGTACATCCATATGCCAATTCGGATGGTGAATTATCAGCATCTGAGGATTTTGATACACCTTCACGTACCAGTACACCGATGAGTAGCAGTGCCGCCGAATCAAATGATAAACTAGATGTGGAATTCGATGATGATGATGATCATCTATTGGATGAGGAGGAGAGCGATGATGGCGGCGATAGTCAAGCGAATCCCAGCAAGAAACAGAAATTATCATCCAATACAGCCAATGACAACAAGAAGCCACCCTATAGCTATAATGCCTTTAATCATGATGGCCATACAAGATAGTCCCGAACAACGATTAACTTTAAATGGCATCTATCAGTATCTGATCAATCGTTTCCCCTATTTCAAAGCCAACAAGAGGGGCTGGCAAAACTCCATACGCCACAATCTGAGCCTGAATAAATGCTTTACGAAAATTCCACGCAGTTATGATGATCCCGGCAAAGGTAACTACTGGATTTTGGACCCTTCTGCTGAAGAGGTTTTCATTGGTGAGACCACTGGAAAGTTGCGTCGCAAGAATCCTGGAGCCAGTCGCACACGTTTGGCTGCCTATCGTCAGGCCATCTTTTCGCCCATGTATGGTGGAGCTCCAGGTGCCTCTCCCTATGGTTATCCCGGTATGCCGCCATTCGCTGGAGCTGCAGCTGCAGCAGCTGCTGCCGCCGCTGCTCTATATCAACGCATGAATCCAGCTGCCTTCTATCAGCAACATCAGCAGCAATCTCATATGGCATATCAAGCAGGACCACCACCACAGCCCCAACTTCAAGGTTATCCACCACACCAATTGAGTGCCGAATTGTTTCAACGTATGCAATTCTTTGGTAAATTTCCACCCACAAGCGGCTAAATGATGTCCAACAATGGGAAAAACACGCCCACGCGCTTTGGTAAATCTAGGAGTGAGATAGACAGAAACGGAAACGGAGAGAGTTGAGGGATGGGGCACAGCTGCTAAGCCTACTAAGTAGGCAAATACCTCATGACGTCACAAAAAATTTAGCAATTTAACCGACCTGGAACGTCGGCGCTGCCCTACAAAAAATAAAAAAAGAAGGAAATATTGTTCTTTTTGACGAATTAGTAAGGACTTTGCCGTGCATATAAAAACGGCATTTCTTTATAAAATGAATTTTCCGCTGATTTGTTGAAGATTTTTCTTTTTTGTTGAACTTGCAATTCATGTTGTTTATATTAATATTTAAAAATTGTTGAATAAAAAAAAAAAAATATTATAAATGAAATACTTTTTGCATATTTTTATTTGAAAGTTGAAAATTTACAGCTTTTGATGTGAGTTTCAATCTCTGAGACTTAAGATAATTTAATCTAAGGGCTTCTATTTATTCAGGAGGAAGTTGTTTTATGTTAATTTTATTATATATCTCAAGTTAAAAAAATTATAAGAAAGATTACTTCCAATCATTTGGTTGATTTTCAGTTGAAACTTTGAAACTCATGTTTCTTTTACCTTATAACTTCCTTTTCTTTAACCTTTTCTGATGGCTTAATTAGTCATTTTTGCTTTGGCGGCAAACATGAAAATGTTTTCCAAAAAGAAAAAACAGAAAAAAGAACGAAATGTTTATTTTTTTTTCTTTCTTTCGTTTTTTTTTTTTATAAAATGAGCCATCACCCATTGACTTTTGTTTTGTGTTGCTTTTGGCTCTTTACATGGACCCAGTGACAACTCCAGCTGTGAGCGAATGCTGGGCACCGCAGGTATAACGGATGGGATAGCACAATATATATATATATAATATAGGGATACCATTTGACTTGGACTCCTCTTCTCCTGGACGGAGACCAGCTAGGCCATTGTCTCAAATAGAAATCGAAGCACACTTCTTAGATCCTCTCCTCTCTCCCCTAGTTCTCTTAACTTTTGTTATACAATTTTTCAACTAATATGCCTAGGATCGGATCCTCTGCCATGTGAAAGATGAGAACCTTAGCGGGTAGTAGTAGGAGAATAGCATCAACAACACTCACACACACACACACACACACAAGGTACAAACGATTGTTTTCTTGATGTCTAAATTTTTGTTTGAAAATTATTTTTTTTTTTCTTTATTTAGTAGGCGGCTTTCTATGCCTTTGATCACTTGCCATGTGTCTGGTGTGAGAAAACAGAAACAGAAGAAGAAAAAAAAAGGGAGCATCATCATCAGCATCAACAAGGCCTATATGCAGTTCTTCTTCTTCTTTATTCACCGATTTGTTAACTGAAATGATATAATTAATATCATCGTTATCCGATTAATCTATTTCAACTCGTTCTTAGACACCAAGTATGGGTCAGATCGTCCGGCAAAGAGCGAGATATACACTTGGGCCATTATCATATATTTTCCTTGTTTTTCTGTTGTCTTCTGGTTTTCTTTTTTGTTCTTTCCTTTTTTCCATTTTTCAATAATTGTAAATTATTATGTGTTTTGTGTTTGTGCTTGTGGGTAAATCATATTATTGAAACGATTAGCTAGACAGCTTTATAGGGTGCTAAGCCAGGGAGCAGTTCATTTAATTTTAACAGGAACGGTTTAAGAAGTAAGCGGTTAGGGCCGGGTTTATTGTAGGTACTATAAGCTAGAAGTAAAAGTACATTAGATGAAATATGATTATAATCTTTGCAGGAATAAAGGGAATAAAGAAAAAAACGGAAAAAATAAAGCAAAATATAAAAAAAAGAAATACTGTCTTTCTCTTCTAAATTTTCTTTTAATCTTTTTGTCGAATAGCCAAGCTATATCCAATTTTTGTATTTTCTCATTTACTTTTGGCTCTTTTCTAAAACATTTCGCTCCTGAGAAGGAACTAAAGTCTGTTTAAAATGTTCGTTAAGTTGAGTAGTTGATTGAGCTCTGAACTTGTTTTTGATTGTTAATTAAGTTAAAGAGATTGCGACATACAGAAGTCGGGTTTTATCTTAATTTATATTTCTACAAGATTAAGCTGCATTTTTTCTTTAAAAAGTAAATTAAATTTCAATCAGATTGAGCTTTGGATATCACTCAATTATTAAATCATTAAACAAATGTTAGCTAACAAACAAAAGGGGAAACGTTTGCTGATAATTATAAAAATAAATAAATATATTATTTACAGTTTAATTCCTAGTATAACTTATCACAAAGTTTGTTTTCTAGAAATGAATTTTCAATCGTATTCATTCGATTAATTATAATAAGCTTCCTGAAACTATATAAACATCCTGTAACAAGCATTATTATTCTGATGACCAAAGTTCATATGCCAAAGTTGTCAAACTTTGATCAACATTAACTTCGTCATCATCATCATCATCATCATCTTCCGCAACATCTTCAACCCGGGAATGAACTCACTTCCGTTCTAAAGAATTATGAATCGAGCCCGGGTCCAGTCATACAAAACAATCTTCAAGTGCAATTTCATGTCATTTCTTACTCATTCATAATTTTTGCTTTCATTTTTTAATTGCGAGTTGTTCTCTCTGACAATTGCCCCGTACTACTTACTATATACTATAGACATAGTTTTCCATTCCATTCATACACAGTTTTATTTATTTATTTATTTGAATTGGTTCCGTTGTGGACCGAGGACCTCTCAGTTGCCCTCTCATCATCATCATCATCATCTGAATCGTTGTATGAGGCGTCGCGTAAATTAACTTAATTGAAATTCGGGTCAACAGAGAGGCCAAGATAATGAAAGAAACTAATTAAAGACACACACACACACACACGGGCAGAGAGAGGAAGAAGGGAGTGTGGAGTGCATTTTCTCCTGCCCACATGCTGGCGATTTGTTGTTCAAAATATTTTCCTATTATTCGATTACTTGTAGACTTTTATTAATAAAATATTTAGTGTAATTTTATTATTATTCTTTTCCACTGTTCGATGGCTGCTACTGCCGTTGCTTGCCCTCATCTTTGAACCTTTCAGACATCAGTTTCAATTAAAAATACATTTTGTGGTCAGTTCTGTGAGGTGACACGCCCGACATCAACTTAACTTGAAAGGTTTCCTTCCCTACATAGATATGTATAAGATGTGGGTTTTTGCATTCAATCGATATTGTGTTATATCAAAAAAGTATATAGACTTTATCTAGGTTAAGAGTAGAAATAGTCCTCAATCAAACTAACACCTTCTCATACTATATATATATATTTCTTCAACTCTATAAGAACAACTGATGATTATCCTTCTTCTAGTTTCTCTTCTTTTCATTTCTCTCATTTTGTAAGCCTTGCTTATGGTAGATATTTTAAAACCTAAGCCTCTCCCTCGACGGGGTTTGTATCATTAAAGCAAAAACCAGAAGCAGCAAAGATTTAAGAAAAAGTGTAACAAACGGCACACGTACAGGATATATGAACTTAAAGCAAATGGTTCAGTTACGATCGTTAGATCGATCAATTCATTTTGAGTTGAATTGTATACGGGGATATGCTGCTGGGCTGGCCTGTAACCAGGTTGCTCTTTCGACTCATCCCATATACATATTATAATCCTATGCACTTAACCCTGGGTAATAAGATAAGTAAGTAAGGATCGACCAAAGGTATGCAGTTCTTCCTTTTTTTCGTTTGTTATCTTTGTAAATTGCATGTCGAGCACTTAAGCCAATTGTATTTCATGAGACAAGAATTGAAAACTGGTATTTGAAAACTGGTTCTTGCGCCTCAGTGAGCGCGTGCTGCATCTTCTTCTTCTTCTTCTTCGTCTAACCATTTTCATCCTAAAGTGATACAGTTAAGCTAATACCTAATCCATATACTCATGAACCAATAATTCGCACAATACAATTCGCACAATCAACCAATACACACACACACACACACACACACACACACATATATATATATAGATTCATAGATATATGGAAGCTAGAAGAAACGACTTAGTCGCTAGTCCTCTAGGCTTAGGTAAGTGGATTGAATTCAGAGTTCAGTTTTTCAAAATCCAACCATAATACATATATATATATATATATGTGTATATGTGAAATGTGTTAAGTATATAATGCGCTCATCCGATCTATTTTAAAAACAAACCAAGACACAAGATAACTCAAATCTTAAGCCCAAGCCACTGGGCAAGTTGTAGGCTTTTGTATTTTAATCATACACAAAGTTTTAAACCTAAGTCGTTCGTTCGTTCGTTTGATATATATATATAGATATATACAAAATATTGGTTCGCAAAAATGGATTTGGGTTATGGGCCTATGGCCAAGAAGGCGATTTAACTCTTACATGGACTTAAGCCGTTCATAAACCCCAAAATATGTACATACATATGGTAGGGGTGCATCATATATGTATGTACATATATATATATATATATATATAGAAACATTTTGTTGGAGAATAAAAAACAGGGAAAAGGTTTACATGTAAATGAAATGAACAGCGATTAAACAAAGATGTGAAATTTAAAAATGAACAATTTGGTTTGAAAATGAAAATGAAAATATAATCTGCCAAAAGAAATAATGGGACAAAGATTCTAGATTCTTTAACGGACTAGAAAACTATAATGTTGAAAAGAAATTTCTGCGATTGGAATAAATTGATAGGAAAAGGAACACAAGGGATAACCCCGATTAATTGTAATTCATCTAATTTATTCTAAGCATAGACTTATGCTTATACTTAATATGTATATTATATTATTTAATATGTATATTATATAATTTATCAAAATATTCTTTACTTTGATTTAACTGAATTATTCCAATTATTATTTTATTGATTGTAAAATAAATCTAGTAAATTCTATATTAAGATAAGCGCCTTAAGGTATGCAATAACTTTAAAATTACGCTCATTGAGGGAGATGATTTGTTGCATCGATATCCTTATATAGTTATATTTTAAAGTTAAAATTTAATTTGCAATTTGTTCATACTTTTTTCATTTTTATGAACAAGTATCACACTTTCTATACTTAATTTATTTAAAATTTATTTAAAATTGTCCTTAAATCTAATGTATTATCTTATATGGAGTTGTGTTAATTTAGTTTTCCTTTCGATTTATATATTCTTGTTACAATATCGTCAGACACTTCAAATGATTCCTCTTGCATTTGGCTCTCGACTATCCAACTTGCTTTGTGGATTTGATCTTGAAGAGATTTAACACTGATACTACCCAGTTTGTTGTTTGTAACATCTGTGTGTGTGTGTGTGTGTAACCATTAACTGGACACAATCAACAATTAAGTTGGGTTAAGGGCCAACACTTGGACCTCAATTAAATTGATTTGGATCAAAGGCAAACCAGCCAAGTGACCAGCATAATCAGTCAGTCTCTCATACAACACAAGATATACTCTTTGATATAAGTATATACATACATACATATATGCTACTGTATGTCCGATTATGTGGTTATAAATCCGCAAATGTACCCGCAGCGTTCAACGGAGCGTCATTTCGGAAGCGTGGCCAGTGACTTTTTGGTTGAGCTTCAACTTACATTATGTGGTTGATACCCAGTAAGAGAAAAAAAAAAGGGACTGAAGGGTGTGTTTTGACATTGTCAATACGTGCGGAACGGAACGAAACAGAAATTCATCATGTTATTTTATTTGCTAGAGGAAATCTTTATCGTTCCATCAACTTATTAAACTGACGTGAGTTTATTATACGAGGTATCCGCAAGTCGTTCCCCCCATAGTAATTATGACTATTTTTGTTATTGTTAATAATTGTTACGCAGTTCATTAACACTCATACACACACACACATACACACGCATACACACTTGCTTGCCGCCGTTTACTGAGGAAGGGATCCCACCCTCGCCTTGCGTGGCACACGCGACCCAAACCCATGCTAACGATGACATCTAAGCGGTTGGCCCTTACTCGCTCTAACGATGTCACAATGACGATGCTCGGTCGGTCGTTGTTGTTGTTGTTTTGGGTGTTGCTGTTGCTGTTGCTGTTGGTGTTGGTGTTGGCGCTGCGTGAGTTTTGGCAGTGTTTCTTTTCATTTTACCCGTTAAATGCGTGTAAATCAGTTTATAACACATTGTCAACAATTATCAAGTGGTGTTAGACGAAGGGGTGACCTAGACTCCGCTAACGGGGGAGGTTTTCCTTTTTTTCTTTTCGAACTTTTATTTATTTTTTGTTTTTAACGAACTTGATGCCCTACATCTGTGTCGACATGGGTTTTATGCTATACGAAAGCAGTTGTAATTGAAAAATAAATATATATAAAGTATTCTTTTTATTTCTAGAAAAATGAAACAGTCGCTCGCTTTTGGTCTTGAAAGTCTTGTTATAGAATTGAAATAAAATTAGGTCTGATAAAAAAGAACTTATGTTAATATTATGTAGATATTATCAGTGAATCAACTTTTTTTTTTGCCAAAGGACACTATAGATCTTGGATGTCATATAGATGATTATGATTATAAGTAGAGCATTCTAGACTCTACTTAGTCCAAACTGATTCCGTTTTGTTGCTTCAACACCCTTGCAAAATACTCAGACCATATGCTTTTGCAGCTTCCGTTTCACACACTCTTCTACCCGCTATTTGTCCCCCCCTCTAACAACTGAGCTCAACTCAAATGGACTCAACCTCTAGCACACTCGTTTGGCTCTGTTTATTTTGCAAACAACAACTACAACAATAACAAGTTGTGTCCAAAGTCCAAGCAAAACTGTCCACTCGGTCGTGCGTGATTTCCACAAAATTTGGCCAATTAAAACAACCCCCCCCCCCCCACCACCCTCCAAAAAACAGAAAAGCCCATGTAACCCCAAATTCTCCCGGTAATGTAACCCTAGCGGAGTGTAGTGTAAATGTTTTCTCAACGCTTAAAACGAAATCAGATGTCAGGAGGAAAGTGTCGCTAGTTTTTGCCTTCTAAAGAAAGGTTTAACCCGTTTGTGTTAAATTTGGAAAAATATTTGCATGGCTAAGCGATGGCGATTAGGTTAGGTTAGGAGGTAAAAGGAGTAGAAGGAAGGAGTAGGAGTAGGTTTCACGAAATGAGATTAATACGCGCTAAGCTTAAGTCCTAGTCTGGGGTGGTCTGGGGGGGACTGTACAAATCTAATCCTTTTTTGCCCTTATAACCCGTTCATCCAACAGACCGCCGGTAGGTAAACTAAAGGTAGGACAATTTGTTGTAAATTCTCAGCTACTGTCGGTTACTGCCGCCGCATACGGATTCGGATAAGGTCCATGTAAACAGATCATATAAACAAAACGGAAGCACATGCTTAAACCCTTTCATCTCACCCTCTCACCTACCTAAAGGTGCCTATCTACATACCTACTTACTATATATACAGATATATTGTATATTTTACCTAGTGGACTGGACCTCCGTTTCGCCCACACTTTAGGTAGAACCACCCGTTCTTGCTTACGCATCCGCGCATTGATCCGTTGAACAAACATGCTAATCCTGCGGTTAAACTGCCATTGAGTTTATATCAAAATATAAGGCATACATCTCTATATATATATATGTTTGTAGACTTTGTATACCCGGAAGGATTTGAAGGCTGGTCAGGGGCGTATACCAACTACCGAACGGGTTGAGACGATGATGGCGACGGCGACGGCGGCATAGAACGGGTTAAAAGGATCTTTTGCGGATTTATTTGTCCTTGTCAAATACATCAAAAGTCCTTTGAACAAAACTAAATGCCTACCATAAATCCAGCCTGATTAGTAAAGTACTCTCGCCCCCTAGACTCGCAAAGAGGGGATCAGTGTGACAGAAGATTGAGAGCGACTCTCACTCATATTCATGACAAATTTCTCTATGATTGTCCTTGCTACTCGACGAAACGGTAGCCTTTTGGTAAATATGTGTATGGATTTTTCCTTGATTTTCAATCAATGACAAGTCGGTTTTTTCCTCCCTTTTATTTACCTCCTTTTTATTTGGATTTTGAAGGATTTTCAAATATTTGTAAGGTTATTAAAAACATTTGCCATTTGTTGATACTTAACGGAAGCATCGGGGAAATTGAAAAGGATAAACAACAATCGGTGAAGATCTGAAAATAATTTATTTTTTAAACTAAATGGTAAATAATAAATATGTATTTTATATTTCAAAATAATCTTTTTTTCTAAAGAGATTAAATAAAGATGGAATATGTTTCTGTATCTGTGCTAATTAGTTATTTAATTCCAGCTGAGATCAGAATTAGTTTATTAGGATTTTACTAGGGATTCACGATGAGTAGTTTTTTATTTATAGATATTGAAAATCAAGTTGAAATTGGGATTTGATACAATTTATATAATTTTTGAAAACAGAAATATGTATTACACAAATTTAAATTAGAGTAGAGTACGAAATGATATTTATAACTTTAAAAAATAATTTAAAAATTTGTTAATTAATGAATAACAAATCTATATAATTTCAGGCAAAATAAACTCATCTTTATAACAAGTTGGTAAGCTAAGTAATAACTTTTCAATCTATACCTTATCAAATTATTTTTCCCATTTTTATACTTGACGCATTTTATTATGATATATTATGATTTATAAATATATATTATGATTTATATTCATATATGTTTTATGATTTTATTATAATCTGACCCAATTAAATTTGTTGCTTTAAACAAAACAAATTCACAAATAAGTGATAAACAAGTGATGTATTTAAATGAGTGATAATATTAAAAAAAGTATGTGAACATGTGAAATTGTTCTGGACTAAAGGAGAACGTGACATCGATATTTTTGGAAAAATAGGTAATGTTACATATGTATATGAATTTATAAACAGATCCGAATCGGTTTATTTAAATTTTATATAGGTGAAATTCGTTTTATAAATGGTAAGATATTGTAACTAATTGCGATTTCATTATATAGATATAAATTCTATCTAATATTTAAGAGCATGACTTTTCCTTTGAAGAAAAGCAGTCATCTGCAATCTATAATATTAAATTATTAAGGGAAATGGGATATTCAAAGTCAATGTTAAATTGTTCCTGAAATAATATGTATAATACCTATTGATATGATCTAAGTACAATTGTTCCCATTTAACAAAATTCCAACAGTTTTTCCCTTACTGCAATTAGTATCAACCTTGTATCCCTGAAGAATTGTTAAAGCTGTTCGAGTGTTTATGCAAGGCAGGCCAAAACAATTACCCAACAGACATTAAATAAAATAATGAATAATTTAAGTGAAAATAATAGAGAAGAAAATCAATTGAAACAATGGAAAAAACAAGTTGAAGGTAATAATTAAAATGCCAAAGCTTGCGCCATTTTGTTTTGACCCGAAAGCGCTTTAACAGCAAGAAGGAGGAGGAGGAGAAGTGTTCCACTTATATGCTGAGGGGGAGGGGGTGATTTCACTCCAGTCTCTCTCATTCTCCACAATAAGAAAAGAGAAGAAAAAAATAGTAAATCGAAGAGGTGGAGAAGTCTGAGAGCAGAGAGCGCATGTCTCCAATAAATAAAGGCCAGCCCCAACGTTCAACACACACTCACACCAAAAGCAACAACACCAACTCGTTCCGAATCACATACATACTGTGTTTACACACACTATTCTTACATACACACATACATACATACATGGAGGCCGTAGCACATTCCGTTACCTCAGACCTCAGAAAACATGGCGTCTTTGCGTTGTTATTGCATTTTTATGGCATTTTGTGTTCTTTTGCACAGTTTAGTTCAGGTAAAACATGTTTGCCTTACGTTTGCCTTTTTTTTTAAATTTTTTTTTTTTTTTTGGTTTTTAGGCTCCAATCAGAGTGCTGCGGCGTCCCTTTGTGTGCCACATATGTATGTCTGGACTGCACAACACGCCCCCTAAAATGATATTTTGAAAACAATTATTTTGATTAACCCCCAACTAAAATGGGGGAGTGGCTCATGCGAATGACAGCAGATGTTGTTATTCTCTTTTCGAAATTTTCTTTTTGATTACACAAAATTCAATTTAATTGTTTTCTGCATTTTTCATAAACCATTTCATGCTGAATTCTAAGAAATTGCGTAAACTTTATAATTGGCATGAACTATAACAAATTGTCTAAGAATTAGTAGTTTTAAATAATAAATGAAAAGAAAGACATAGTAGATTTACTTTCAAAATTGTTAAGTAGTATAGTAGTTAAGAAATTTCAGTTGTTGTTTTTATTCATTGGCCATGTGGTAATTATTTCGAGATTTATTGCATTAGAATTATAAAGATGTATTGAATTAGAAGTTCCTTCGATTTGAAATAATTACTACAAATTTTTTCCTTCAATCTTAATCTAAATCTATCTATTTCAATCTAAAATGTCTCTAAAAAATTAAATAAAAAAAAATTGAATTGTTTTTTTTATGTTTTATTCGTAAATGAGATAAAGTAATTCAGTCATTAAATATTGAGACTAAAGTGAAGTTAATTTTCGGCATGAATTAGATAAAATGCATGATTCGATTCATAAGTAGGATTGAAACATATATATTTACATAAATATTCAAATTGAGTAAGAAAAATTCCCTTATAATCTACTTAAGCAATAATTAATGTTAAAGTAACAAAACTAATAGCAAAACCAAAATTTTATTTATTTTAAATAAGATATAATAAAGTATCGATTTCAAAAATATTGCACAAACATATACTATAGGAAAAATCTAGAAAAATGGAATTCAAGATTGTAATTTCAATATCTTTTTGTTTATTCATATTTATTTATGTTGATCATATCGTTTGCAAACTTTCTACTAGTGAAAAAGGGGGCAACTCAACAACAACAACAACAACGACAATAGCAGCAACAGCAACAACAGCTACAATTAATAATTATGGCAACTGTGTGTATGAAATCCATTAAACAGCCACCAAACAAATATCCTCAAACCAAGTAAAGCAGCTGCTGTTGGCCAACAATCAACAATATAGAAAAAGAGCAAAAACCTGGCGTATCAAAATGCAACCCGCAACACATTAACAAAGGGTGACCCCGACGCGGCATATATATGTACATATAGTACGAGTATGGGCGATGAGAGAGAGCGCGTGTTCGTGCCAGAGTGGCAATTAGCAACAACACAACAACGGAGAAATCTCAACAAAAGCCAGAAACAGGGTGGACAAGAGAAGAGCGCACACACACAGAGAGAAAGAGAGAGAGAGAGATAGTGATAGTGAGAAAAATGAAAAGGAGAGCATAGGTTGTAAACGTTCCACAAATGCTATTGGCTGACATCGAGTCAAGCAACCCTCAGATATAAGAAGAAAAAAAATGAAACAAAAAAATAAACGTGAACAAAGCAAAGTCGTTGCTGTTGCATTGAAAATCTTGTTTTTAGTCTACACAAAACGCCACAAAGCAACGGACGTTGATGATATCGTGCGTCGATCAGATCTAAAAACGTATGTGTGAACATTAGCTGTCGTTTTGGCGTCGTTTACACAGGTTTTTAACGTAACGTCGGAAAATTTTGAAAAAGAAAAGAAATGTTTGTCAATAAGAAAACGGAACTAAAGAAGTAATCAATAAAACAATAAAACTTCACAAAAATGGTGAAGATCGGCGAGGGTGCAAGTGTACCTAGCGATCATCATCATCATCATCATACCGTCGGCTTAAATTTAACAAATCTTATGAAAATGGCACGAACTCCCCATTTGAAATCAAGTTTCTCCATAAATGCGATATTACCTGAGACATTGGAACAGGATGAGGAGAAAACGGAACCGGAAATAAATCCCTCACCAATGGGTTCTGAAGAACCGGAGCAAGAAAGTGATGTTGAATCCGATTTAGATGTTACTTCGATGTCACCGGCACCGCCACAATTAAATCGTAGTGAAATGAGTGATGTGGATGATGTCGAGGAGGAGGGAGACGATGAGGCCGAAGACGACGAGGAGGAGGGAAATGAGAGTGGTGGCAATGGGGAGGGGGGCAGTAAACCAGTCAAAGATAAGAAGGGTAATGAAAAGCCACCTTATAGCTATAATGCTCTGATTATGATGGCCATACGTCAGAGTCAGGAGAAGCGATTAACTTTAAATGGTATCTACGAGTATATAATGACAAATCATCCATATTATCGTGACAATAAACAGGGCTGGCAAAATTCCATCAGGCATAATCTAAGCCTCAATAAATGTTTCGTTAAAGTGCCTAGACACTACGATGATCCCGGTAAGGGTAATTACTGGATGTTGGATCCATCGGCCGAAGATGTTTTCATTGGCGGCTCTACGGGCAAACTACGTAGAAGAACTACAGCGGCATCGCGTTCCCGTTTGGCTGCCTTTAAGAGATCTCTCATTGGACCCAGCATGTTTCCCAGTTTGGCTGCTTATCCTCAATTTGGACAATTTCTAACATATCCCCAGGCAGCGGCAGCAGCAGCAGCGGCTGCAGCCGCCGGTCCCGCTGGCCTTTTGGCTAGTATGTACCAACGTTACAATCCCTTTGCGCCAAAGAGTGGTCCTCCTATGACTTCGATGTCACCCCATGGTCCAACACCACATCCACATCATCCACTAAGCCCTCATCATCATCCCCATCATCAGCAGGGACCGCCGCCTATGCCTTCATCGTTTGTGGGTCCAGGTGGCCCACAACCAGCCCCACCGAATCCCGCTGCCAGTTCGGAACTGTATCAGCGTCTGCAGTATCAACAGTTGTTGCATCAGCATGCCGCCGCTGCCGCATTGGCGGCACATCAAAGACAACTGTCGGCAGCGGCAGTGGCTGCCACGTCCACAATGACACATTTGGGCGGAGGACATCAACAGACATCAGCTCCAGCATCACCGGGACATCATGGTGGTGGGGGATTGGGAGAATCGGTATCTCCTGTTGCCTCGCCCCAACCACTGCTCAAGCCTGTCACCGTTGTCTCACGCCATAGCTAAAACTAAACTGGAATTGGCGGATGCAACTATAGTTTAAGTAATGTACATAGATATAGCCGCGACTGAGGCGCTAAGACGCTTGTAAATAGAACCAGAGAGAAAGAGATGCCAGACAAAAATTCGGAATTAATCGAATTACTATATATGTATGTACATATAGGTATTATATGTAGTAACCCTGCAGAGTAGACAAATCAAGAAAAATGGAGAGAGAGAGAGAGAGAGGGAAAATTTTATCAGGTCAACATATTGAATACTAAACTGTTCCTTTAGTTAATAACTTTTAACTAAAATGTGTTTCTGTTCATAATGGATGTTCAGTTTCTTTCCCTGAGTAAAGCAAAAGATATCATAATCATTTTGATCAGAGTTTTCCTTGATTTTTGAGAGAAGATTCGAGAGGAGTCAGTTGAATGGAAACATTAATTCCTTATAAATACAGTAATAGAAAGAAGACGTCCGATTGGAATTTGTATCCAATATAATTCATTAGAAAATCATTAAATATTATTATATATACCACAGATAGTTATCTTCAAGTTTGAAGTATTCAAAATTTCAAAATCTTGCTTACTACTAATTAGATAACAATTATAAATTTCAATTGATTTGCTTGCAGTTTCGTTTGCTATATTTCCCAAGCAAAGTTTCATTTTTTCTGATTTCTAAAATAATTCATTAATCAATTTTCTATACTCCATTTACATTTTAAAGCATTTTGCAAACAATTTTCAGTATTATAAAAAGTTTTGTTTATATAACGTTTAAAAAAAAATTTAATTCTATTTAGTTGAAAATTATAAATTGTATATACATAATTGTATAAGAAATCCTTTTGTAAATTTCCTCTGCAGGGCTAACAAATAATGGAGAGATTCGGAATGTTTTTTGCTAACTTGTTGTCACATATTTACTATATTTAAAAAAAAAAAAAGAAACAAGATATAAAATTAAGATGATACTTAAGCGATGCTGGCAAAATATCAAGATCTAAGCACTAATTAATTTATATATTTAAATATTTGGACACTGAAAACAAGCAAAAGAGAAAGATGAAAAGAGAGACAGAGAGATAAGAGAGAGAGTAAGCAATTGAGAATAAAACACAAAATATTTCAACAAAAAATTAAAAACGAAGCCCCTATAATTTTTGAGATGAGCCATGACTAGTGGTAAATTGAACTGCAGTTGCCTTAAATTAATCTGTTGTCGCGACAAAACTTGACGATGTTCAACAGGAAGTCCTTAATAAGTTGCCGTCTGACCGCTCTCTCTCCCTCCCATTTCCACTTCCACTGTTGGTTGGGTTTGTGTAAAACCAGCGCTAAAAGCCACTGTTAAGTGTCAAATCAAATAAAATTTTAGCGCATGTCCCACACACGCCGATGCCGAAGCGTGGATCACGCTGAATCGAGGGAGAGTGAAGGAGGGGAAGAGGGGAATGTATGGAGCTGATGAAATTGCTTTACAGCCGTTGGTCATTAGGTTTTATTTCCCTCGATGAATTTTTAGTGGTCTTGTTATTGAGGTTGCATGCCAAACATCAGTCTAAACTACAAATATGTTTAGTCAGTCAGTCGATGACTTGAAGAGGGGTGAGAGGGGGCTAGGGGCTAGGTTTCCCCTCAATGTTGGTATAAGCATATGTAACCTATAAAAATACGGGCGAGAAGTTATGAGAAAGTTTTAAAGAACTAACAAATGGAAATTTTAAATGCATATAGATCGATTGAAATCGTATAATACTTTAAATTGTAGTTATAATCAACAATTTTTTCGTGTACTTATTGATTGAGTACCTACATAAATTTTCTCAGTTTTGGTATGAAGGCTTTTATTTATATTAATTTATGTCGATATTTTGCTCAAATAAATAATAATAATAATAATAATAATATATTAATTTATCTAAAAGTTATTTTTAGTAGTTGGCTGCCTACAGAAATGGTTTTATTGTACAGTAGTGAAAATTCCAGATTTTTGAAAAACTCATTATGTATTTATGTAAGAGGATGATTATTCATTCCAGATCTTAAAAATTCAAATTCGAAATCAGTAAGCGATTTAAAGCCTCTTTCATCCTTTCTTTCCATTGGAACCTTACTTAGATAAGAACCGACTTTTAATTTACTCATTTCAAACGATTTTTGGTTTTAGTTTAAAGAATTTATAGATGTTTATTTCAATCAATTTTTGTTTCCTTTTCTTAAAGTATATTTAAAGAAGTTTCAAAATAAACCAAATATTTTATCAATTGGATAACGAGGTGCCATCTAATTTGAGCAAGCATATATGTAAATAGATATCTAAATAGGAATGCATTTATTATTATTTGAATTCTGATATTTAATAAATTCATTTCTTTGAACATGGAAGATCTTCTACATTCATGAAATTAGTTTCAAAAGCATATAAGACATAATGGAATAGCACGAGTCTAATTTCAGCCAGAAAATATATAACCGAAGTACATATAATAACAATATACTTTTATTATAATATTCCAAGGTTTTTTAAGAACGAAAAACATATCCGAATATGCGGTGCAGCTTAAGAACTATTCCTATCGAAGATATTCTCAACTTTTCAGTAGCTTACGGATATTAAAATATTTTCAAAATATAACATTTGATTAAAAACCAATTTGAATATTTTAAAAAAATGTTTCATTAATTATAGTTCACCTTATTCGAAAGAAATTTATTTAACTTTTTTTGTGTTTAATATTATGAAATCCTTCATGTAAAATTGGCGCCAGTTGCAATCAAAATCTTTATATGCACAGCAACTATTTTTTAAATCATTTTATGCATCATTTGCATAGTTAAGAGTTTCTTGAACTTGTGGCCCTACATGTCCCAAATAGATATACTATGTACATAAATCTTAGTATATATACTTGACATGAACATGAACAACAAGTGACATCACATTTATAGGATAATTCTTACAAAATGTTCGTTGTTTACACAGACAATAATCCGTAACGCAAGGCGAATAAATTGAAATAATGATTGTGATGATTATGTGTGTGTGTGTGTGAGTGTATGTGTGTGTGTGTGTGAGTGTATGTGTGTGTGTGTATGTTGTGATTCTGTATGTGAATCTAAATCTTTATCTGTATCTGTGTGTGACTACTGCATCTTGAATGCAAAGATTTACGTGGAAATGAGACAAACAAATAAATTTACTTTGATTGAATAATGGTCGCATAATTGGCAACTTGAATGGAATTGAGTAGCTAGCAAAACAGAGATGAAAACTATAACAAACATGACAAAAGTAAGCAAGAGAGACAGATAGAGATAGAGAGAGAGAGAGAATGAGAGATACAGATATTAGATGCGAGAAAAAGAAAATGTGAAATGATTAACTTAACTTTTGAATTGGATAATCTGATTCGCATTCCGCAAACTGTTGTGTTGATTCAACACTTGGCTTAAGTCGACTGGCGTCGCATTGTCGTTGGCTCTGAAGATTTTGTATATGTGTTCAATTGAAATGTGCAACTGGAAAGTGTCAGGCGGTACAATTGTCAACTAGATGGATGCGATATTACGCATACGATGCGGTGACACCCAAAAAATAAAGAAAAAAAAAAAAAGGAAAAGTAAATTCAACAGAAATCTTGGGCGTAGTTGAAGGCAATGCAATTGCAGTTTATTAACCTGACAATTTCAATGATTCATCTATTAAAAGCTGGACTAGCTGGAGTCAAGTGACTTACCACAATATGATTGAGTACTAGTGCAATTTTAGGCAGGGCTAAATACCAAAATACCAAAAAAGACTAAGCAAGCAACTAACCATAACTATTTCAGGATAACTACAAGTTGCTCTATATGGAATCAGTAATCCAATTTCAATAATGTTCATTATATGCTTGTCTATTAAAAGTAAAGATTTCATAGTTAACAAGTTTAGATTTTAGAGAGTCAGATTTCTCAGCTTTAGAAATTTCTTATATACAGTAGTTTAAGGCAAATATTGGTATTGGATCTATACTACTTACTTATACCGATAAATACGTATTTAAATATTGTATAAGAAAAAGTGGAAAATCTTAGCTCTGTAGCTCTCTCTTGAATCCCATTTTCAAATGCACTGCAAGCAGAATCCTCAATCTAGGACGAGACTTTGTTTAATTTTTGCATATTGGTTCGTCGCAATTCTAAACAATTTTTTTGAATCACCACCAAGTGGTGTCAGGGGTCAACTTAACCATTATAATTAAAATTTTTACTCTACTTTAATAAAAATAAAACAGAACGTCTGTGTTCGGCAATCGGTTTTTATTTTCGAAGATCTTTTGTTTGACTTGTGGAATGGCTAAACTGTAATAATTGGATGAGGCGAGACCCCAGAGCAGTCGACGACGATGACGATGATGATGATGATCATGTTTATGTTTATGATTATGATGAGTGTGTGACGTGGTGACTCCTCTGACTGGGCATAAAGAAATATATGCACATTGATATACAACAAGCCGCAACTAAAGCAGCTCCTCCGCTCAGCACCAAACAATAGAGACGCTTCGATCCAAACGTAGGGGAAAGAGGAGGACTAATGATGATGATAATTGCTATGTGTACGCGTGTGCGTGTGTGTGTGTGTGTGTAGACCTCATATAAGTCGGCTATAGTTTTTTTTTTTAGTTTTTTCTTTATTCATTCTATGATGCTATGCATAAACACAGACATTAACACCTGATCTGGAAAGGTGTTTTATTTGAGCCGCATTGTTATGGTAAACAGTCAACATTGCTGCAATATATTCACCCTCTTTCTCCCCGTTCCGGTCTTAATTATATACATAGTCACATAGCTTAAGCTTACACACATAAGCAGTTGGAACAGCCGGATGACAATGGACAATTGGAACAATTGGAACTTTGTAATCCGCCGACATCACCTGCCCAGCTTATGGTTGTTGTTACCTTCCTTATATGTATATATATTTTTGTTTTTTTTTGCCACTACAAGAGAGTTGCCAAACAAATTCTTTTGTTATTCAATTGTAACCAAATTATTTCCACACGCTTCATTTTTGAGACTCGCCTCCATTGTTATTATGGAGAGAGAGAGGGAGAGAGGGGGGTTGGCTGGGGGAGCGCCGCCATTTTTTTGATCTTTATCGCGTTAAGTTTACAAATTTAGCCCCTAATGAGCGATTTTAAACAGCGGCAGCAAGTCGGGTCAGTCATAATGCCAGAAAGTGAGAAAGTCATTCAGTCAGTTAGTCAGTCAGTTTTTAGGCGGTTTCTTGCTTTTTATGTGGTTTTTCTTTCTCTCTTTTTTTTTTGTTTTTACCTTTTTCTTCATTTTTCAGTCATGCCGCCGACAATGATGACGTTTTGGTATTTTTTTTCTTCTCTTTTTGGCTTTGGGCCTCTCCTGGAGTGGGTGTGGTCGGCCGTTGTGTGTAGGGCGTGACTTGTTAGTTTGCCGTTCAATTCAATTTCCAGGTGGAAAATCACAAATATTTAGCCTTGGTAAATTGATTTGATATGAAGACAGTTTTAGTACGCGATTTGATTGATTAAATTTATTATAAATAATTGATCTATATTTGTATAGATACAAACAGTTAATGGTTTGATTATGAACAATATATTTCTGCTTCTATTAACCAACACTAAAGATTAGTGTTACCCATGAACACCCGTTGAATTGGCAGCACTAGTAGCAAATTTCAAAATTACCTTTTGGCAATCAGATAGATTAGATCATATTGATTTAAAGAAAATGTAATTTTGCCTTAAAGTCATTACCATATCAGATGTGGAATATAATTAGAAGATTATAAATTTATTACTTAACTATTACATATTCATATAATTCTAATATTACATGATTTTGTCTAGCCTTTCATAAATTTAATATCACTTTCTCTTAAGAGAGGATCTTTTATCTTATAAATCTAAATCTGATAAATCTTCTTTTCTGGTATATTAGACCGCAAAATCTCTTTATTATTTTGTTCTAGATTTTGAACCGTAAAAGTGCCACATCATTTTGCCTGAATGAATTTGAATGGATAAAAGAGTATCCTTTCTTTTTTGGCAACTGAAACCCATTAAAGGATATATACACATAACTTAAGCACCCACAAGAAAAAGGCATTTGCAATTTTTTGTTTTTTTTTTCTTTTTGTGCAATTTTTGTGCAATGCTTATCTCAACATCTGCAACCAGCAAAAGGTCAAGGGATCAAGGTGTAAGCCTACACCATAGAAAAAGGGATTCGTATTACATAAATTGTATTGGCCACTCAGGGTATTGTCTATACGATATAGGGCAGCTGCCACTGATTTTTCTGCTGAAATAATATTTACTTTTATTTTATGTGCATTTTTTTCTTCCGGATTTTGTGGTTTCTCCGATTGACTTTCGCATAATTTCCTGGGAAAGCTTTTTACATTTTGGTCATTGTTATGGGGGGGGGAAAACACTTGAGCACTTAAAAAGGCGCATGAACTGGATCCTTGATCCGGTTTCCTCTCTCTCGCTCTCATTTTACATTTGTTGGGAAACAGACGAAAATGGAATCATTCTGATTCCAATTGACTGATTTCAATTGATGTTAAGTGTCGGCCGCAGTCGCAACGTCGTTGCCCTGTTGACTTTTTGGTACGGTAAGAGGCAGTAGTAGCAGCTGTTACGAGGAATGGGAACCAGAACGAGAACCAGACAACAAGGAGCAAAGCTTGGGGGTGAACCATCAGTGTGTGGCAGTGGCAGTGGCAGCAACTGAATCCGGTAGCAAGCAACCTTCCCAGTGTCCTCAAGTGCCACACAAGTGGCTCACATCAGCGGGACTTAAACTGAACAACTGCAAAAAACCAAATCTCCAGCCGTGTCAAAGTTCACCAAAAGAGAGAAGAACAACAAAAAAAAAAAGAAAAATAATAAACCAAGAATGAAGAAAGAAATTGAAAGAAATAATATTTGTTTCCGTCAATTGAACTCCTGGTCAGAGTTACATAGTACATGGAGCAACACACACACACAGTCACACACACACGAAAGACGACAATGATGATGATGATGCTCCAAAAAGACATTTACTTAATTTTGTGCTGCATTCATTCAATTAAGCCAATGAATTTGTTGCCCCCGAGACACATTTGAAGATCACAATTGCAGAGAAAGAAAAACTAAACTCTCTATTTTGAGATATGGAAAAACTAAAAACGACGAAAAGAATCAGAAAATTATATAAAAGATAGTCAAACAAAAATTTTGAAATCGAAAATTGATTAAACCTCCTTTTGAAATGTTTTATATAATATTAAAATAAATAAACAAATAGAATAAAGATTACAAAACTGTGGGAAAATCGTATAAGAATAAATATGTATACCTATATAATATAATTCATATATTTATGCATATAAAGAAATGTCAACTTAAATTCTTATCATTTATATTTCAAAAGAATTTAAATATTCAAAGTTTCGAAAAATGTAATTTTATTCTGAAAATTAAGAAGAATCCTTAAAATTTATTTTATATTAGAGACATAATGAAATGCAGAAGATGTTTTAATATATAATTATATACATTATAATTAACCATTGAATACAAAATTTTAATTTAAAGATACATATTTAATTTTTTCTCCGTTTACTTTTAGTTTTACTTCATTTTCAATGGAACATATTCGATGTTGTTTCGTTTAATCACTTCAAAGAGCTTGAAAAACACTTGAATATCAAGATACATGTTCTTAATAACAAATGCATTGAAAGATCTTTGTATTTTCTCACCTTTGTGTCAACAAATATTTTTTCTCAGTGTCTTCTTTCGTATATATACTTTTCATCTCATATGCGGGCTGTTGATCTCAGAGTCTGCGGCTGGTTTGCCTCTGAGTTCCGAGTACTGGTACTACTTGTTTTCCTCTTCCTCCACTTGTGCCCCCTCTCGTCATTCCTCATCTACTTCTACTTCTACTTCTACTACTGCTGTTGCTACTACTACTAATCAGACGCGGGTCAAAATATTTACCACTTGACCCGATTGATTTAATTAAATAGTTTCAAGACATTTTCAAAACTACAAACAACATCAAATTGAAGATCTTCGCATTGAGAATGAGAGATGAGAGATGATGCAGAGAAATGTGAAAGAGAATTTGGTTTTTCTCTTGTTCTCTTCTCATTTCTCTCTCTTCCTCTCTGTCTCTGTGTGTGTGTGTGAAGCTGTCAACACAGATTTCATAATTCCTGCCCACTAAAAGACGTGTTAATTAACGAGCAGAGTTAACTAATTGTTGTTAGCAAAATATTTTCGTAATTTGATACTAAATTAATGTTACGCTCAACTTGGTTGCTTGTGGGCTTTTGTGTTGTACCCCGACACATACGTACATGTATACATATATATATATATATATATATATATATATATTCATATATACATATATAGGTATTCAGATATACAACACGAATCGGGCAAAGGTAAGGCCTTAATACAGTGGTGTGTCATGTCAGCAAAAATTAAAATTAAATTCAAGTAAATTATTCGTTTCAATTAAATGATGTTTATATATGCGACTTAAGGAAACAACTGATTTATGTTTAAAGCTATGAAAAATTAATATATTTCCATGAATTTCAAACCAAACTAAAATAATTATTATAACTTATTAATTAAAATTCAAGAAATAATTAATTCAAATAATAAAATTCAAACTCAAAGAGAGTTTGATTTTCTGGCTATGTAAAATAAAGTTTAATAAACTTATTTTTGGTTTGCAAACTTTGTGGTATTTCTTTATTATTACTAATATAAAATAATAAAACTTATAAAAGTAAATGAGCAGGAGGCGGTTTGTTCCACTAGATTTTGAGGATATTTTTTTTTTGTTTCTAGAAATAAGTTTGTATCTTAGATGTTCTTATACTAAGAACTTTTCGATCTTTAGGATCTGTTTATTAACAGTTCAAATTAAAAGATAAACAACTCCAAAGATTTACTTATAGTATAAAATAAATTAAATAAATTATTCTTGGATCGAAAAACATAATTAAATAAAATATGTTATTTATAATTGCATTTCGAATGCAAAAGAGCCGAAATTCTAATCAAAGCATATATAATCAAATTGAGTATGATAACAAATATTCAGTTTTAAATGAATATAGTTTTGTACCACTGTGCTTAGCCACTTTTAAGGCTGTGCGCCGCCACTGCTGTCCATGTCGTGGGGCATTTGGAATTGGATACCTGAAGTTGAGCCTGTTTTTGTTGTGGCCAATGAACACGGCGTGGCCACAACATAACACACATATAAAACACACGCACACACACACACAAAAACGAAACACAAAAAAGGCAGCAATTGGAACAAAAATAAAAATGAAAATTTAGCTTGGACTTGGTCCTAGGCCATTTGTCCAGTTTGAGCGGCGCTTTAATAGATGTGTCTTTCTTATAACGTGTGTGTGTGTGTGTGTTAGTATGTGTTATTCATTTTTTGGGAGGATTTCTAATGCCATAAATCAAAACCAAAATGTTTAAATATTCATGAGCAGGACACAATGTGTGAAAAAAAATAATAACGAAGAGAATGAAAATCAAAGCAAAATGGAAGGCAGGAACTGGAAAAATGCGTAATGTATTAATTTCATTTTCATTTATTGCCATATTTATTCACATAGACAGAGCGGGCAATTTAACGGGAGCAGCGGTTGTCGAATGGCAAGAGCAAGAGGAGGAAGGAGCAGGGGCGACGGGCGACATATAAATGACAAGGACACTCCCATATTTAGCACGTCCTAGGTAAAGGTCCTGGTGCTGCTGCTGCTGCTGCTGCTGCTGCTGTTCCTGTTGGTGGTGGTGGTGGTTTACTATGGCACCCTGACAAAATCTGCGCGGGTTAAATGAAATGGAGAATGCCATTCCTAATTATGTGTCGCTATATATGTGTGTGTAGAGAGATATCCTGTCTGTCCATGTGTGTGTGTGTGTGTGTGTGTGTGTGTCTGTGTGTGTGTATGTGATCCTTAGGCACCCTTTTCTTTTCACATATTTGTATGGCATTTAGTTTGAACTGTCGTCAGCAGCCATTGTTTGCAGGCAGCCGCAAGGATGAACGATATTTTTCATTTGCCCATGTTTTCTGCCTCGTTTATTTCATCCTCCGCGCATCCTCTAGCTGGGATGCAGCCGTCGCTTTTATTTATTTGTGTTTATAATACAACAAAATCAGTTACGCTTTCACCCCACTACCATGCCAGACCATGCCATGCCACCCCATCCCACCTTATGCACCTCACCTCACTCTTCACTCTCTTTACCACCCCTTTCCGGGAACTCCTGGCATGGCGTCGTCGTCGTAGTCGTCTACCTCACCATTAAACTGGTTGGACTTTCGTTTCCTTCTTACTGCTGCTGCTGCTGCCTGGCTCCTTGGTCGGTCTCCTTCCTGACTGACTGTTGTGTTGTTTGCGATTATGACTGGCCATGTCGACGTGATGTTTACATTTATGGATTATTGTTTCCGTTATGTTGTACCTTTATATATATATATTGTATGTACATGTGCGTGTCCTGGATCCCTGTTGTTGTTGCCATGCTTATAAGTTCCGCACAATCATGCTCATCAGCATTTTCTTCCCTTTTGCCACATTTCCCATATTTTATAGCGGCTACAGTGGGCTTGGGTTTGGCACTACGATTTCAAGTACTGTTTGCCAAGTACTTAACATCAGGGTGTAACATTTTGTAAACTTGAAAAATAACAATGAGAACATAATTGGATGGAAAATTGATGTGAAAGTTTTGTACAAAATCTTATTTCACACAATTCGGTTTTATATAGCCAAAAAGTTGAAAATATAACTAGAATTTTAAATTATTCCACAAAAATTTCTGAATATACATATATATTTATTAATTGGATTCAGATCAAATAATGCAGTGAAACTAACAAATGGAAATTTTTCTGTGAGAATGAAAATACAAAAAAAAATCTAATTTATATGAAATGGATTTCGATGTCGTTCAAAGTCTAAAAATTTAAACGTAAATGCATATATGTATGTATATTTTGCCTTACACGATATCGGATTATGCAATACTTCTAGAAAATATTTTCATTATCGGTTATCTTAAACAATTTTTCTACTATTATTGTAAAAGAAATTTGAATAAATATGTTTCAAAAGTTTTAGATCTAAGTATAGTTTTGATTGAAACTATAATTTTCAGTTAAAACTTAATATTAGAAATGCGGATCCTTTAGTTTTCATTAAACGTTTGCTCCTAAATATGAAAATTTTAATTAATGGACTATTAACTTAATGTTTATGTTTATATTCAACTTATATTTATCTTTTGCAAATGGTTAAAATAAAATTTGAGGCTGAAACCAAAAAAATTGTTCAAAGTTTACTAGAGGTTCAAAAAACGTTTTTGTTAAAAGAAAATTAGTTTGCAGTCTCATATTTAACAGATTTCTAGCTCTTTGGATATTGAAATGAAAAATATCTTCAGGTAATATTCAGCCATTATATTTGAATTTATTTGCAATAAAAACCGTTTATTCTATCAGGACATAACTCTCGATGGAAATCGAGAAAAATTTACACTTTTATCTTTACGAAAATTTATATAAATTTGTATGTTAAATATCCTTTCAAAATATTTCTCCCTTGTCCCAATCGACTCTTTTACTTGATTCTCTGTCACTAAGTAGCTAATTTCGTAGCCCTGCTCATAACTTTTGCACCACTGTGACTGGCTGTCTGATTGTCTTATTGTCTGACTGTTTGGTTTGGCATCGTGTTGTTTTCGATGCCAATTGCCCAGCATCGACAAATACGGAACTTCTCAACTGAATGCTCTACCTTTTGGCTTTGGGTTTTCCACTTGAGTTGCAATTCGATTCAAAAATCTCTGTCATATTTTCGTCTCTCTCTCTTTACCTTACCGTCTCTTGATCTCATCCTTCTCACTTGCTCTGCCCGAGCGCTCTGCCTTGGCATTGAGATTCAAATAAATAAAATAATATTTGGGATTTCGCACCCTAAAAGGAGGCAGAGTGATGTTAGGGGAGGGGGGAGGAAGCAGCATTAGTTCAGCTTTATAACAGTTAAACAGACGCATAAAGTTGTTGTTCTTGTTGTTGCTGTTGATCGGGCATAGGCAGTTGTTAATGTTTTTTTTTATGATTGTTGTTGCTGTTGTGATTCGCTACGACATTGCACACATACAAACACCGAGGGAGAGAAAGAGAGGGAGAGTCGGAGATAGAGAGTCATATATACATATATATGTAGGTATGGGATAAAAATCTGACGCTCTGCTGCTGGGCCTGAGGTCTTAATCTAACCAGAAAGTTACCCCAAGGGGCTTTTGTGTTGTGTTTTGTTTTACGAACATATGCAAGTCCCAGTCCCAGGACATATGTCTCACTATACTCACCCCGCTTCCCCCTGCCAACCAACATTCTCCCTCTCTCTCTCTCTCTCTCTCTCTCTCTTTCTCACCCTCTACTTCCCAACACTTTGGGCATTACAGGGATTTATATTACGCTCTATTGACTTTTGTTACTGGTAACGAGTGGTCTTTATTTTGGCCATGAGTGGGCTTAGCTCTCTCTCCTCTTTATCCTCTCTCTCTCACTCTTTGAATTTCTCTCTCTTGTTTTTTTGTGGGGTGTTTGCCTTAAATGTAGATTAAGACATTAATTTAATTGCCTAGTGCGAAATGGCAGAAAGAGAATGAAAGAGAAAGAGAGAAATGTGTAAATGTCTTTTGTAACTGTTTTATTTACCCATTTGATTAAAGTATGAAATGGTTACAATGAAAGAATGAGTGAGAGAGAGAGAGAGTTGACTCTGGGAAAAATCTGTATGATTTATTTACTGTTAGTTTATGTTGATTTTCCCATGACTTAAATGAGTTGTCACCGAAGGCCAGAGAGGAGTGGCAGTTGACTAGCTTATTGCCAGTGCCAGTTGCTGTGGGACAGGTTCTCCTTCTGCCTGGCCATTTGTGCGAAAGTGATCAAATAAATATTCTTAGAATGTCTACACTGAAAGAAAATGAGTACATATAAATGATATATGTATTACTGATTCATATCGATAAATTAAGTGCAAATTTGGTATTAAAGTTATGTCCATCTTGAGTATCGGAACCATGTCAAACAGTAAGGAATGTTATGAGGATATATTTAATTTTCCATTTACATTGAGTTATATTTTAGAATTTACAGTTAACGATCTTCGATCAGGTCATAAGAAAAGGTTCATAATACTCAAAAGTAAAGGCACACTCTTTATTATTTGGGGTTCAGCAATCTTTATTTTCAGATAACATAAATTTTTTGTTTGGATCTGTATTATGAAAGTGATCTTAGGATATAGAAAATAAGCATGTTTTACATGTTCGTCTCAGTAAATTACTAGTTTATATACTTATAAGAATTGCTACAAAAATCTGTTAGATAATTTTTCCCAACCATAAATAATAATTAAAATGGGTTTTCCATACCTACAATTTGACAAGCGAGATCTTCTTTATATGGTCCATGGTTATCTTCCATGGTTAACTTCATTAAGCCAAACTCTTGCTCAGTTTTCTGGACATATCTCATTACCTTTGGGCCCCAACAGTAGCCATGAAAAAGGAATTGCAGAATCTACTACCAACTTACTGCACATGCATTAAAAAAACCAAAAAATGCACTCATACAATGTTGTTGGGAAAATTTTTTCAATTAAAATTGAACATGATTGAAAATCATGAAAGTGCGAAGTGGCAAAAACCAATTTCTCAGCACAGTGAACGGATAATTGACCAGGCCCAAAAGCAAACCGAAAGCCAACTAAAAACTGTTGTGGGATGCGCTGCCAAATACGACTGAAGAAGAAGAAGAAGACCGAGTAAGGAAAAGATACATTTTTATTTATGGCAAAGCAGTGGCAGACTCCAACTGCAAAACTCCAAACAGCTAAAAAAAAAAAAAAAAAAAAAAAACTGAAAACTGAAAACAGAAAGCAGAATGCAGTGCTCCAACAATTTTCAAAGCAACAAATGAGAGTGTAAATTTGCGTGTAAACACTCGGGTCACCCGCTGACACATAGTCGAAAAGGCTGAAGCTAAACTAGACTCCGACGACGATGACTTTGGCCCATGGATGGTGGATGACTCCCGTCGGTAGACCAGGACCAGAAGTCGGTGCAATGTGAATTGAGCATGCGCGCGCGCACCTTGGCGCATAAATTTATCGTATCGAATATAAATTATATGCATACACAAATATGTATATATGTACATATAAACACATATATATATACCTATGTATTTATATATATATATATATGTACAAGCCAATACACTCTCTCAGCTCCCAAGAGCTTCTTCAAGCTCTTCCAGTGATAAAAAGGAACTCAGCATGTCGCCGCGGATGCGTTGATCATTCATTATTTAAGGATTGAAAAGTTAATTAACATTTTTTTTTTTTTTTTTTTTGCTGTTTTGCTGTTTGCTGTTGTTGGCTGGTTTTGCGATTTACGAGAACCAAGTTAGTCAGTCGATGCCTGTGACCAGGCATTTGGGTTAGAGCTAATTTTTGCAACTTAATTTGAAATCAAGTTCAAATCCACTTGGAGGTAGTTGCCGGAAAAAATGTGCGTGGAAATTTATACATTTAAGCTAAGGAAATGTTAAGTCTCAACGGGATGATGAGTAGTTAAATGTTGTGGAAAACTTCTGTTTTTTGGGGAATGTTAAAATCCATTTACCATATTATTAAATCCCTCGTCCGTAGAAAACGATAGTTATTTGAAGAATGTTAGTTTTGGGTATATTAAATAATAGAAATACTATATATAACTCCTTGAAAAAATGTATTTTGGAATTGAAGAATCTTAGTATACAATATATGTTTACATCGCTGTCACAATCTCTTGGATTACTTTAGTTCAAATCGATTTAGAATACGCTTTCGTTCTGCAGGAGCAACCTATGTTCATACTCTCGATTATATACCACATTTCTGAAAATCAGAAAAGGATCACAAATCTAGAAATAAGTAAAGTATTCAAAGCAGTAGCCTTACGTTCTCAACAATATGTTAACAATATCTGGAATAATAGAAAACAAGTCTATAATGATCTTATTATTTTCCTGCTTTTCTTTTTTTTTAGCCATTGTCATCTATAGTATTTTTTTTTCTTTGCGTAATATCATGACAATTTGGACTTAGCCTGACCACATTAACCCTTTTCTTATTTGTAGTTAAGGGTCTTCCGATTAGTTGAGAACAACCAGTATGTAAAATATGAAGAGAGAACGCGCGCCCTTCATTTGAATTGCAAACATCGAGCGCCATGTTTAAAACTGGAACAAAAAATGGAAAGAATGGAATACAAAATGTATCGAATTACCGATCAGAGAATATAGATAAGCTGCTGGGTAAATATCATATATAATATTTATACGCAAACTTGTTCAAACAACCAAATGTGCAAAACAATAAAAGAAATTCACCAAATGGAAACAGAGGAATAAAATTTGTAACGATTTTCTAATTTTTCAAGCAAACAACCCTCCCTCCCTTCCTCCATCCATCCATCCATCCATCCATCTCTCCCGTTGCATCCCCTTTGCGATGGTCCGATTATGTTGTTCCTCGTATCTGTTGAAATCGCAACAACAAACAATGAAATGAAATCTCCTCAGTTCGGCAAATGTAACAAAATGCGGATTAACCAGAGAGAGTGAGTTCCGAATTCGGAATCTACTATATATATGTACATATATATCCAGTCTCTGTTCTCTGTCCTTTTGCTCTGTACACATTAATGAGAATATTGTTAAATTAGTAGGCTTTGAAATGTGATACGCCCAACCACAGGAAAAGGTCCTGCTTGACTTTATATGTTGTGTTTTTTTTATATTTTATTGTTTTTGTTGTTGTTGTTGCTGTTGTAGGGAAACAGAAAGCCAACAGCTGTCCATCTGGAACAATTTTAATTTGCACTTTTTCTTCGATTGGAAATGTCATAAAAATCCAAGAATAAAAAAAGTGTCTTCTAATAGTCACCGACGATATGGATACACTGCACAAGTGCTCTTAGCTGTATATGAGTAACAACTAATGGTGATTTTTTATACTAACAATTTAAGGGTAATAAATAATATTTCAATGAATGACTGAACAATTTTTTCAGACTGTTGATATTCTGGTTATTCATAAAGACAAATACTTCTTCAATTCCAGCAGTCTATACTAACAAATAGTACCTGCATATATATATATATACATATATTAATTTATTAATTTTTCAGAATTTCATGAAGGAAAAATTATTAAATAATATAATATAATATTAAATATTTGTAAAAATTTATAAAATTCAGTAGTTCATGACTTTATTATAAAGAAAATATTATTCCTTTTACTAATACTTTGTTTTCCTGTTGATTTATTTTTTAAAGTAACATGATAAGGTAATAAGGCTAAGAATTTTCATTGGATTTGGCCTATTATATCACTGAGATTAAGACATCTGAATGGCCTATATATATATATAATACATACAGTCCATCTGTTAATAAATTTTAAACCTATGATTAGAGCACTGACTGCTAAGGCTTGTATGTTACTAATATTTACATATTTAAATTTTTTAGTTTTATATTTAGCTATAATTATATGAATCGATATGTGTTTGTGAGTTTAAGGAATTTTATATTTTGAGGATGTTTTCTTTAGATGGATTCGAAAGAATCCAGATGGGGCATTTGTCTTTAAGGATTAGAGTTTTAATGTGTGATGTTGCGTGGCAATTTGTTAGTACATATATAGTTTAGTGTTGAGGTCAGTTGTTGTATAACAGTTTGGGCATGGTAGTATATTGTCGGGGGTGATATAGTGTTGGTGTATAGCCTTGGCCTATATTTAATTGTTTTATAAATTAATTATAAATTAGATTAATAGTCTCAGTACTTGAAATCTAATTATTTTCGCATTCATAATTTAATATACCCTTCTTGCAAGAGGGTATAAAACGTAATAAATATAAGTATGTTTGATATTATTTTTAGAGCTTCTGAGGGGAAGCTTTTGCCCTTTTTTAATAGGCTTACGATAAACATGACACTTGACTTTGACTCGACTTCGCGTTGCTTGCTACTCTCGCTACGTTATGCTCTCTCCAATGGTATGATGTGTGTTCCGTGCCAGTATGATTTGGTCCCAAATTGCCAGTTGACACTCAATTTGACACATGAGCCCGCAAAATGCTTGGCCAAAGAGAAGAGACTTCTCAGAGTTAACGTCAGCGTTGTCGTTGTCGTTGTCGTTGACGTTGTTAACCTCAAGTATAGTGCTCCATGGTTACACTTGGCTAATGATGTGCCCTGGGCCCTTTTGGGTTATATGTGTATGGTTTCAGTTCAGACATATGAATAGCTAAACATTCGTCATTATGACAAATTCAAGGAAGACCAGAAGCATATACAAAGAGCAAGAGATTAGACAAAGGGGAGTGGGGGATGGGGGGTGTGATGGTGGAGGAGAGTCGTAGTTACAATTACAGTTATAGCCATTTGATTGTCTTAAGGGTGAGATGAGAATGAGAGGTTGGGTGTGTGCTCTGCGGGGACGTATGTGAAATGAGACCTTAAGGGCTTAAAGTTTTGTGGCAAAACTTTTGTGACTCAAGATGACTTACAAGTTGACCCTAAATTAATATCAAATTGGCATGAGATTTATGTCTCATAAAGATAATAAGTGTTTGATTCTAAAACTTATAAGGTTAACTATTGAGATCAGAAGTCAAATTTTGATTAGAAGTAAAAGTAATTGATACGAATCTTTAAAGAAATTGTTTTTATAAACTTAGTCAGATATAGAAGCCTTATGATTCTCTTCATCGAAAATATTCAGCAAATACAGTAGATAAACCGATAAATTTGACTTATTAAAATAAATATTGTATGTGTATGTGTATAAATATTAGATGTGTTTTAAGATAAAATACCTTACAATTATTGAGAGTGCTTACTCCCAGGACCTTCGTCTCTATGGCTGCTTTTTTAATAAGAAGAAATTTATATATATTTTAAATATTCACTGTAGGCGGGTTGGAAAATTGGTAAAGGGGATTTTTTTCTTTGAAAATATATTCACTTATTCTAGAGTATTTTTGGAAACCAGAATTTAATTTATCTTTATAAATATCTTATCGATTATTACATTATCCGTATAACTATATGGATCGAAAACTATTTTAGAGTCTTCCCTGACAATTCTGTTCTTAGTTTCGTAATTTAAATTTGATTTCTCTGTTGACTTAAAACTAACAAGTAAAAAAACAATTTGACGTATTTTTAGAACTTGTTTCATTCCAATCCTATCATAAAAATAAAATATCCCTTAAAATTTTTTATTAACAAATATAAAAATAACACGATACAGGACACCTGAGTTCATTTACTTATATTGTTACTTGCTGATGATGATTGATTATTGAAATATTTTTGATTTATTGATTGAAGAATAACCAAAGTAAATATTTATATTTTACAGTTATTTTATTACTTCTTAGATATCATTCTCAATTCCCATATGGTTACATGATGCAAAAATTTATTTAAAAAACTTTAACCACTTTCTCCTTATCCTATAGCTACAATAAAATAAACGTTTCATGTTTCTTTTCCATTTCAAGTTCATCTAACTAGTTTACCAAAAAACCCCTAATCAAACCAAAATCAACAACTTTTCTTTATTGATCAGCATTTAGGCCTAAATACCCATCATCACTTTGAAGAAAAAAAAAGAAAACAGAAAATCGATCTATATTAGGCATTAGGCAGTCAACCAACAAGAGAGGGAGGAAGAGGAAAAAAAACACAAGAGACACGAAACCAAACGGCACCTCATCAACACATCAGCATTATCATTATTATCATTCCCCCCACACTCCATCCAAGCAACTAATAATAATAATAATAAAAATTTCAAACCTTAAACATAATATAAAACGAAACGAAACGAAACACTGGGGAAAGAAGATGAAACAGAAATCTACCAACTCTTCCTCTTTTTTTTTTTAGCTAGCTCTCTGCTTATGGAGGTACAGAAAATATTTATGATTATGAGAAATACAGAGCTGAGGCTTATTATAAAATACGAACAACTTTTCCGAAATCAAAAGAAAAATCAAGTAAAAGCCGACAATCCCCACGTTTTATTTAAATGCTCTGAAGAAAGACCTATTGGAATGGGTTTTTGGTTGAACGGATGGATAATGTGTCCCCAGGTCTCTCTCGCTTAAGTAGATCTTTCCCTCTCTATATATATGTATATACATACAAAAGCGTGGATTCTGTTGCCCCGTTGGACATATCGACAGGTAGCCCAAATATTTATAGTGTTCAATAATTGAGATACACATTAATGAGTTGTTGAGCGTGGTGGTGTGCGAGGGAGAGGGAGGGGGGTCTGAAAATGGTTGAGCTGAATGTTAAGATTGAGTCAGAATTGGTAGTAGCGCCCATTATTTCATATTGAATAGAGTAAACGAGTTGAAAAAAGAAACACTTTTTAAAATACTCTATCCTTACAAATGAAATTGAATAGAAAATTGTTTTATATATTAATATATAATAAAAATGGAATTAAGAGTTAAATTAGATTTAATATCAGAACAATTTGAACAACTTTAATTAAACAAAATCGAGAAGCCGTCTTGATTTAGTATGCTTAAATATTGTGTAATTATTCCAAGATAAACTAATTCGTGAATCATTTTAATACATAAATCCATATTGATTCTAAAAATATCTCGAAATTCAATTCCTAGAAACCTTGAAAATATTTTTCAAATAACTTCGCTAGAAAGGATAAAAGGATATTTCGTAGCTGATGTTCAAATGTTCACATGCAACTGAAAAATAAAGGAATGAAAACTCTTCAGTAACTAAAATTAGTGTGAAATATTAAATAGCTAAATCTTGATTCGAGATCAAAGTCTTGAAAATAACTTCACTCGGAACTAGTTCAAAAGTTCTAAAATTCTGAATTCCTTTTTAAATTAACTTGAACAAAAATTAAATTGACTGAAAGGGGAACTAAAAAAAAAATGGGTCCTACTAATTTTGAACTAAGTACTTACATAAAAATACCATAAATATAATAAAAACCAACTGAAGAATGAGCTAAAACGGCAGAGGAACTACTTCTATTGATTATCCTTTAAAGAAGAAAATCTGTGACTCGGAAAGTTTTGGATACAGAAATCTTGATGAGCTCAAAAATTCGTAGAAAACGAAAACTGGCATTTATTTTTCAATCCCAAATGGAAAGAGTATTTCTCTTTATTACAATTTTTACACATACGTATATTTTCGTTATTATTTTCCCCTGTCGCTGTAAATTTTTATAATAAATATATATATATATTTTTTTTGTGTTTTGTTCCAAAACAACCAATTTTTTTTCCAACTCTTCTTGATCAGTTTTTCTTAACTTTTGCTGTGTCTCTTGCCCCATGGGTTTTGGAATCGGTACCTTTGATTGCCCTGCAACTTATTAGTTGTTGTTATTTGTTTGACTAGACACAGTCATATATAAGTAGTAGATATATCTGTTGAATCTAGTGATCTTTCCCCATCCCTTGTCCCTTTTGGACATTATTATAATGTTGTTGTTATCGTAGTTTGTATACGAAATACTATATACAAAAGGTTCCCCCTCCTCTTAACCCGCCAAACGAATGATCAGTGTGTTGGCCAGTTGGAAGCCGCTGCTGTCTGTGGTGATAATGGGACAAAATGTCCAAAATGAAATAACCTCGACTTAATCTTCAATTTTAGTTTTGGTAAAGGAAGAGACAGAGTGAGAGACTTCGCTGTGTAATCATTTGTGGCCTTTTCTTTTCTTCTTTCATTTCGCCGTTGTCAACATATCTGGCTTATGTGAGTCAGAATTATGTGACGATGGCGGCAAAAGGCTTTTGTTGAGGTCTTGTTCCTCCATTGGACAACACACAACACAACACACTGTAATATAACAACAACAACAACAACAACAATAGCATCCCAGTGTTGCAATATAACAAAAAAAAAAAAAAAAAAAAAAAACTCAACACTGTTGTTGGACAGTTTGAGAATGTTCGGGCCACATGTTGCTTCCAGATCGGCTTTAATAAAGACATCAGCCGCGCATAATTATGGATTTTGTAGTAGTAGCCAGAGACGGAGCAGCAACAGCAACAGCAGCAGCAGCAGTTGCAGGCCATGTATCCTACTTCACCTTCTCCCTCTTCTCCTACTCCTACTACACCTTCATCTGTTCATTCTTCTTCTTTTGCTGCAATTCGTTCAGCTTCGTTTTTCAGCATCTTCATCTTCTTGTTCTTCTTAAAAAACATATATATATACGAATATACAAGTATAAGTCGTAGATTGGCATTATTGTCATGAATTTCCCTCTCTACCTCTCCCACGAACTTCTTCCCCCGCCCCCTTTTCGATCCATTCTATTGCATTCCAATTTCGTATTCAAATGAGACTCAATTAAATTGATATCTAGAGAGAGAGAGAGAGAGAAGAATAATATTGTATTGTATGGGAGTGGAGAATATTTCCATTTTGTTGCTACTGCGTGAGCTTTTGGCTATATAAACACAGTTAGTTTGTTAGCTTTTAAAAACCAATAAAAAGAAACGAACCAAAAATAAGAATATCTACTTTATTTATTTTTTTCATATTAGATGTGATATTATTACAGTTAGTTGAATTGGAAAATAAAAACAAATCCATTTTAGTATTACCTTATTTGTTGAGCACTTAACCGATTTGGTTTGTGAACGAATGGAATTAACGAGGCAATAAAATGCTTTATTTTAAAACTTTTATTTCAAAGTTGTCCATTTCATATCTAAACTATAAAATTATTTATCGTTTTGGGGAATTTGAAATGTGAGCAATATCTTCAATATATATAAAATTTTTAAGTCATGAACTAGAAAAGATTTGTGCTTTAATTTTCTTTGTTTAATTTAATTATTTTTATGTATTTAATGTAAATTATAGAGGGTTAATATATGAGGTTATTTATTATGTTTACATATGTTTTTACATGTGCTAAATATTATTTATATATTATAGATTAGAATATTATTTGCATGAATTTACATTAATTTAAAAAAAAATGTCTCGGGTTTTGAAACGATTTTCAATTAATTTTTTTAAGTACCTCATATTAGTCATAATTTCTTAAATTTAATTAATTTTAAATATGTACTTAACGATATTTATTAATATATGCATATATATAACATGGACCTGTTCTTGATCTCACTTGAACAAGTGAGAAAAACTCTTTTAATTTTTTTATAAAAAATCTTTCTTTAACTGAAATGGATTCACAATTAAAACAACTCGAAACCAAACAAACCAGAAATATATATATACATATTTGCCATTTTTATTTTTTCACATAAAAATAGTTCTATTAGAAGCTAGAAGATTCACGGGAAGACCTATTTATGTATATATATATATATATATACTATTTATACTGGAAAGTTTCCCAGGCAATCTAGCCATCCAGCTGTGTTGCCTATTTATTCAAATATTTTTTCTAATAATCATAATAATCCCATACCGTACCGTTGACAAACCAAACGAGATGAAGCTGTCAGACCAAAAAAAAAAAGTAAATGGCAAAGCAATCAAGACGAGTCTCTAATCCTCCAATCTAAACAGCAACACCTTTTCTACAGATAACATATATGATGAATAAGAGAAGGAAAGAGGGGGAGAGGGAATTGAAGATGTGTTGGAGTTAAGTGTGGATTCATAAATAAAAAAAAAAGGAGAAGAAAAAAATACTCAATTTTTGGAGACACAATTTGTGCAATCATGTTGAAACCTATTAAAATTAAACAAATGTGTTTTAATCTGCAGCAACAAATTTTTTTGATTTGAATCGTCGATTTTCTGTTTTCTGGTTATTTTGGATTAACCGAATTGATCACCCGCTGCTTGTCAGGGATCGCTTTAGCTGCCGCTGCCGCTGCTGCTGCTGCTGCTGTTACTCAGTTAAATGTTTGCCATGGGCATTGTTTATGGAGAACAGGTCGATCGATCTATGACAGATGAGATCATGTTGACTTGGCACAAAAGCCACAACAGTACAACAATCTCTCAGTAAGAGTCTCTTGAGTCTTCGAGTCAGAGCAGAGACTCAGGAGTTGAAGTCAGAGTCAGAGTCAGAGTCAGAGACAGAGTCCTGTTTCATTTTCGATGATGTATCGTTTGTGATCCCAGTTTCATTTTGGGTCCCACTGTTCGTCTGTTCGAAATATGTATGTATGTATATATATATGTGCATGTGTATAATTCGTATTTATATGAGTATTTTGTATTCATTCCATTGCCATTCCATTTGGGCTTCACGCTATGCCGCATTCGTCTCGTCTCGTGGGCAAATTCATATTCAAAGTGACATTTATGCCATGCTCTACACATTCCAGGCGAACAGCAAATAAAATAAAATATCATCATCAAAAACAACAACAACAATACAAATGAAAGAAACCTTTTTTTCTCTCAGCTCCCCGATAATCACCATCAAGATAATGACGATGATGTTGATGATGATGATTATGATTAAGATAATGATCATTATAATGCTGATCACGGCAAGACAATGGGTGTTTATTATTACTGATTCTTAGTCTTGTATTTTATTTGTTGACAGTTTATGTTTGGCTTAAAGATTGCAATGAGAATTTATGCATATTCCCAAAAAAAAAAAAAAAAAAAAAAAGGGTGCCAAAAGGTATTGTAATGTCCCTGGATATTAGCCATATTTTTTTGACACTCGGAGAAATTTTATGCGAGAAAGAGTTTATATAATAACAAAATAATCCCTCCTTAATCCAAGAGGAGAGATTAAACCTTAAAGAAACTATTTAAAAAACGTGGCCAACCAGTTGCGGACTTATCTATATTCTGGTCTATAACTCAACCTATTCGAATTCTAATTTCAATTTTGAAAATGAATAATAGATAAGTTCAATTTTAATGGGACAAACTTATTATTCATATTTTCGCTTTTATAAAAATTTGTTCAGAGTTTAAGCTATTTAACCAAACATCAGTAAAAAGTCGAATTTAGAACTGAAAAATAACATAGTAGTGATGTGTTTTAAAAATATTCATCAGTTTTTGAAACATTATTTACATATACAGATATAAATTTTCCATGAAATTTGTTTAATTAAAAGTTAAAGATTTACGGATTTAAATATTCCAAGATTAATTTTCATAGTCAATTGCATTGAATAACACAAAACCTATTAAATTTCTCTCAGTGTGCCTGCAATTTGCATGTGCCGATTACCAACACTCATACACACATTCACACACACACACACACAGAGAGAGAGATCAAATTGAGTGCAAAGTGTGGGCATTTCATGTGCTATTTAGTTGGACATGGCCTCTCATTGTTGCTTCCGTGGCAGCAACAAGAAACGGCAGCAGCAACAACAACAACAACAACAAAAACTGCAACTTACAAATGCAACTGAGACCAGGGGACCGGAGATTGGTCAAATATGTCCAAATGTCCAATATCCAGCTGACATTTGTTGTTTTTATTTGCTTCGAGCCGAGCGAGTTTTTCCTTTTTACCTTCTTTATGTCTCTGTTTGCCCTCCCTTTTTGACTTTTTGCAGTTTTTCGGTTTTTGGGATTGTAGATTTGCAATTGTGGGCCAGTTTGACGTATACGGGCTCTGTTCTTCTCTGTTTGTTTTCCGAAATCGTGTTGACAGGCAACATGATGATGATGATGATGATGATGTAGAGATGTATACATACATATAGGCAGGCAGGCAGGCTGGCAGGCAAACAGAACAGGCAGAACAAGCAGTCAGGATCAGGAGCTGTAATCAATCAAATTGGTCAGAAAACAGAAATGTAGAGAGGTTTCTCTTTTTTTTTTTTTTTTTTGCATCTTCCTGGTAACTGGCCCCATGGGTAATGCAAAAACGAAGAGGCGTAGTCCATAGAGTCATCTGGTAACCGCATTCGTCGTAATCAATTGTTTTGTTTTTCTTCTTTTTTTTTTTCTGTTGGCTACTACTACAGCGGACAAAAGATGGCCCAAAAGACAATTTCTAACGGTTCCAACAGCTGTCTTGCTTTTGCCTCTGACTCGTGTCAAAGATTTTGCTTGCTCCATGAGTAATTACAATTTAATATCAAAGAAAGAAGCATAAAAAGAACAACCTAATGCTATACCCCCTCTCTCTATCTCTGTCTCTCTCTCTCTTTCTCTCTTTCTGCTTCTTTCTCCATCTATTTCTATCTTGTTTTTGCTCTTGGAGACGCGCCAAGCCGCTTTGATCACAACAACAATGCTTGCCACAACAAAACAACTTCTTGGGCTTTGTATTTGGACCAAAATGGAAAAGAAAGAATGGATGTATGTATGGATATATGGATGGAAAAAAAAGAAAGAAAGAAATCCATCTTCGTGGATTCCATCAACTCCATTTTTACCGAGGGGGGCTACACCTCCAACCTACATATCTATCTGCCTACCTATCTACCTACCTTACTTGTACTGAGGCTACTACTTGAATCACGATTTGTAAACAAATACAACAAATACATACAAGAAACAAACACGGCCTTTGGAAAAAAAAAACCAACCTAACACAAGTGCGTGGCATGCCCCATGCTTGTGGCTCAGGTTCGTAATGATTATGGTATGTAGCCAATACATAGGCATACAGTGGGGCAAATATCCAAAAATGGTAAATATTAATTTGGAATATTTTACAGAAACCATAAGTAAAATAAAGTCCAATAATGTAAAAACTTAGGAAAAACATTTCTATATGAAGTTGAAGGTAGAATACAATTAAAATCTATCTAAAAATTTAAATATATTTGGTATCTACGTTGTGTTCACTTATATCACCAACTTCTAGGATCATCTTTTCCATTATTCTTAATCTTTTCTCTGGATAATAAATATATTTGTTCAAACATCAAATAATTTTTAGATGCCTTCCCAAATATATGAGATTTTAGATATCCCAAATTTTAGAATTAGTTTTGTCTTAATTAAATAAAATTTGATTATTCTAAACATCGAATTAAATTGTAAATTAATTTTAGAAAAGACACTCTTCAAAAATTTTGTCTGTAGTCTGTTTTTTTTTTTTAAGTAAAACTTAATGAAAAGTTTATCTAAAACACAAAGAATTTGTTTACCTTTTGAATATTCTTGAACCACTGTCCCAATGGATGGTTGTTGGTAATGGATGAGGCGAGGGGTAGAGAGCTCCAAGTGCTTTGGCCCAAACAATTCAATAATACAATAACAACAATCATAATAATAACACAAAATACCAACAACAGGCAGCAGCGCTACAAAGCCATCTAAAGGTATATAGCACCCCCAATTGCATACCCCTCACCTCCAGTATCCCCTCCCTTCCGCCCTTTCCCCCAAAGGTACATAAACATACATCATAATGCGCCGCAAAACGCCGACGACTGACGAACGACCTTATTCCACTCACAATCAGTCAAAATTGAAAATTTATTGAATAACCAACAAACGAAAAAAAAAAAAAATAAAGTTTAAATATTTCTATATGTGTATGTGTGTGTGTGAGTGTGCGAGTCTGTGTGAGTGTGTGTGTGTGTGATCAACAAAGGATTTCTTTACCAAAATAGCTCGTGTCAAAAGACTTTGATCCATTAATCAATATGCCGCCGCCGCCGACGCCGATCCATCGTTTCTTTCCAATGCCTTTACGGTGCCATGTGCAAAGGTTTTGTTGTAAGTTTGTTTTGTTGCCGGTTGGTTAGTTGGATCTTCTGTATACCCCCCCTCAAGTCTCTGTTACCACACCTTCCCCTCCCTACCACCGTATCCCCAACTCAACCAAAATTTCCTCCTTCATCTTTCGTTGTGTCTCCTTTTCTTCTACTTGTTGTTTTTTTATGCTTGGTCAAGATCATGATGAGGCAGTTGTTATTTTGGCTACGTTTTGGCTGATGTTGAGGATGGGAAAGATGTGAATGTGGATGATGATAATGATAATGACGATAATGATAATGATGTGATGTGGATGCTTTTTATTGTTTCTCTTTTAAATGCTTTGAAGAGCATGTGACATGTGTAAGTGATAGCATTAATGCCGCTTTTAAGTAGTAATTATGTCTTCAATTGGGCATTGGGCATATATGTAGAGCTTTTGTTCACATAGATAATGGAGCATAGAGAAAGAGCAACAGATAAATAGCGAGCGGGGGGAATATAGAGAAAGATACACAGGGGCTTGTGGGGGGGAGAGACATGCACTATCTTGGTGGGAGGGATGCTGAGTGTGTCTCTTGAGGGGGTCGTTCAATATTTTAATCTTTATTTGTTTTCTACTAAAATTAACTGAAGTTAACAATTATGATTAATGAATTATCAATCAAATGCTGGTAAAGACCAGATTCCAAAATAAATTCGAGAATTCGAAATGGAATCTGTATAAACATACAAATGAAAACACATAAAATTAAGGAAATGATCGATATATATACATTTTCTAGTAAAGGTAGAGAAGAGATCGACGGTTCTCAAAAATATGAAATTTATGTTTCATTTATATTCATTTTAAATAATTTTAAATTGAAAATTACACCAAACTAAGTTTTAAGTAGAAGTTCACAGATTGAATTTGTAGTGGATAATTTATTTAACGAAATAATTAAATTAAAATATTGAACGTAAAAAATCGCTTAGCCTTCTACGAACCTTTCACTTTATTAAAAAATGTACAATGGAGAATTAAAATATCAGACACAGATAACTATTATATTCTACTTAAAACAACATTTTAAATTTTAAAAATTTAAAATACCAAATAAGGTACTTTAATAATGGATTTCAATAAAATATGAAAATCTATTTTCAAGGGAAAAGTCCTTGGAAAATGCATAAAGTTCTTTTTGAAGTTAGCCTAAAGAGTTCGAATATAAGTATTTCCTGATTATCCGACTGTTCTTCAAAAATACTACATTTGATTGGCAAATTTCTAAAAAATATTTTTAATATATTAATATATTATTAATATTTATTTTAATATATTATTAATATTTAAATTATATAGTTAATCTAATGTTAATATTTAATACGCGAAATAGGTAAATTTACCCAGTAACCCACTGATCGAATCGTTAATAAACTATCTAGAAACATCAGTGTCAAGTGATTTCTTGCCTCAATCCAATCACATGCGTTTTTATAACATTTTCCGATCCAAAGCTGTAAAAATAAAAATCGCACAAAAGATCTCTCGGTCACTCAACTTCAACCCACACAATCATCAAATCAAAAAATTTGATGGAATAAGCAACTGAGATTAAGTTAATATATGTATAAACTATAAATATCAAACCAAAAAGATAGAGAAGATATAAACAAGTTCAGCAAATTAAGTTTGACAAATTGATATTTGAGTTATATACATATATGGACACTTCTCTTTCCCAAAAAAAAAAACAACAATAACAACAACAAATCTAAAAAATATAGATTGTCTTATCACATCGTATAACTTTCCATGTCACAACCCGCAAGAGGGCAACAAATTGCAATTGGAATGCCAATTGCCAATTGCTAAAAAGGAAAACGAGTAGGAAAAGAAGACGAAAAAAAGAAAAGGAAAAAAGATAAAGTCGATGCCCGGATACCAATTTCTGGCATAAAAATAATATTCATCGTTATCGTTATTAAGTTATGTTGTTTGCGCTAATGCCAACCAGTGAGTGAGTGAGTGAGTGAGAGAGTTTAGGAAAGAAGGGAGGTAGGGTAGGTAGGGAGGATGGGAGGATTGCCAGGCAGTTGGCCAGCAAACCGCGTTAAAGTCGAGGCCAGTTGGCAACTAAATGCGCTAATCCGCGTGTTGTCAACTTCATTAGCCGATAAACACGCCGACACATTAAATTGGCGGACTCTGGTTGCAAAAGGCCGGGGCACCGAGAGCGAAAGAGAGAGAGCGAGAGAGAAGATGTCTCCTCTCAGATTTTGGCCCCGTCGGCATTTTGCCATTTGAAGTTTTTTTTTTTCTTCCCCCAAAGGAGAGAGAAGAGAACGAAAAATTGCTGCCACTTGAATTTTTAATGCCCATAAAGTATGCAGAGGAGCCAACAGAGAGAAGATGCACTGCAGCCAACAAACCAGCAGCCACTGGATATGGACTTGCCTTCGGATACTGGAACTGAACCTGGGCCTAGTGATCGAGCATTGGAGAGGAGCATCCAGCTGACTTTGACACTTGGCAAATGTTGGAAAGAAAGTTCACATAAAATACGCTTAGTTTTTTTTTTTGTCTGAGATCTGCTTTTGCTCCTCCTCCTCCCCCCCCTCGTTCCCCTCCCCAGCTTACTCCTCTACATCTCTGTTTTTTTCTTCCTCTCTCTCTCACTCACTCTTTCTCTTTCTTTTTTTTTGCTGTTTTTTGTTGCTGTCTGACCCGTTGTCAGGTGTGTAATTCGATATCTTCTTCTTTTTTTCTTTCATCTTGGTCTTTAATCCTCGCCAGGCCAGACCGAATCGCCAGGCCATTCGTTTGTGCAAGCGATTTATGTTCTACATTTGTATTCCCGATTGAGAAGCTAACCTAAGGCAGGATGCTCCTCTCGCAGGATGCGCCACTAAACAATAATTATGATAACAATAAAAGCAAATGAAAAAAAAAGAGAGAGAGAAAAAAAAACACGAGCTTTTTACTGCAGCCGTTTGCTTAATTTACAAAGAAATGAGAGAGGGAGGGGAAACTGGAGGAGAAGTAGGAAATCTCTGTATAGGATTCAGAGATTAGGGGGCAATTATTGCTTCACACGACTCGGGAACAAGTTCAGTTCGCATTTTGTTTTGACTAAAAAAGCAAAAAAAGGAAAAATAAAATTTAACTAAAGAAGTAAAAGGAGCAGAAGGAGAGTTTGTTGCCCAACTAAGCGCCGGTATAGAATGTCCTTACGGGGAATTTGATTCTATTGAAAACTCTTACGACAAAATGGAGTAGCTGTTGGGAATTGGCAAAATAAACTACTTGACTGCCAATTTGTTTTAAGATAGGGGAAATCATTAAGGAAGAAGTAAACGACCTATAAAGTACTTGTTTCTGTATGATTTGACTAGCTAATGACCAATATTATAAGATATATAATTATAGGATATAAATAAGAATTGTCGTTATATACGAAATGTTGTGAGTTTTCATAGTTTTCTTCATTAAAATACATTTTTATCGGGGAATCTTTAGTAAAAGAACGAAGAGAAGCAATAGCTAACAGAACCTAAAACTGGTTATAAGATTTATAATAAGGAACATGAGAACAAATTTAATTACTTATGAAATAGAGTTTAAAAAAATAAACGGATTGACACAAACTGTAAATTCAAATCTAAAGGGTTTAGTTTGACGATTAAGCATAATCAATCCGAAAGAATTTACTTTAACACGATCAAATCAAAATATTATTTGGTTCGGATTTGCTTTTAATACACATAACATAACGTTAATAAATACAGAGAGGCAAAATTACTGTTTAGATATACTACATAGAAACTGTTTAGATATTCATTAAAATGCCAATGCATAGCCTTAATGATAAGGTCCAGATAATCGTTAGAAATCGTATGTCCTCTAGACATAGACTAAGTCGAAGGACATAGATTGTTTTATATATTGACATTAAACTAATATCGCCTTGACTATATGTACGATTTTATTGGTTTAGGTTAGGTATAGTTTTCTCATCGGGTGATTGACTTTATAATGCTTACACAATCAAATTCCATATTCTCATTTATTCATTTCTATATTATCTTAAGTGAATAAATAAATTTGATTTTGTTATATTCTGAAACATCGAAAACCTCTTCCAAAATGTGCAAAAATTAAGTTTGAATTTAATTAAGTTTCTTTTGAGAATGAGAAGTGTCTTGAAATCATGAGAAATTTTGTTGTTTAATTAAGAACTAATTGAAGGGAAAATATAGTATTCTATTCAAGCTGAATCAAAATTTTGACAATTTTAATTCTAAACGATAAATAATTGAACAAATTGGAGAGATGGAATACCTACAATGGTAGCCAGGAACTTAAGATCAATAATAGTCTTTAGAGACTATTTATAATTTAAATACATATATGTATTTGTAAATATTTTAGTTTATTAAATTCAACTTCATTTTGTGTATCTTAGAAATTGTCACTCCTTGTGATGAGAGAAAGTGAAATGTTTTCCTCAGATTAATTTTCTTTCTAAACCCTCCAAAGCAAGTGGGTACAATCACCCTACATACTATATCTAATCATTTCTATTTAAATTAATTCACACCACAAATTTTGCTCAGTGTGTTATCATCATTAATATTAAATAATTAAAAAATATATTGGAACGTGGACTTTAAAGTCACATAATCTTTATAACTCGCCCATATAACCAAGGCTAAATTATCATCTGCTGCTGCTCGGACTCGGACTGGAGTTAAAACAAATCTTCAAAATGTCGGCCATCTTTTTTTCTTTTTTTTTTTTTTTTTTTGGTGTTTTATTGTTATTATTAATAATTTTAAACCCAAATATCGTCAGTTAAGACGACGACGATTAATTTTTACTTAAGCTTAAGCTCTTTTACCTCTTCTTTTCTTCTTCACTGGCGGCACAAAAACAAAAACTAAGAAAGCAAACAAAAAAAAAAATACAAATAAAAATGGAATAAAAATGGAAAATTTATAGTCTTTATGGTGACTTGAGGGTCTGCCTTTTTTTTTTCTACCGTCTGTCTACCAGCTTCTGCGAAATTTTATACGCAAAAAAAAAAAAAAAAAAGTTATAATAAAAAAAAGAAGAGAATAAACTTCAATATTTTGACAGCATTGTGTGTTGAGTTATAGAAATGGAATTTAAATTTAAAAAACTTGCTAAAGAAGTAGAAATAGAAGACGAAGACGACGGAAGAGACGGAGACGAAGAGTCAGCCAATCGATGTCAGGGCAATTGGCAGAAGTTTGCCTGGTACACGTGATGGCTATCCCATCGTTTGGGCCATCGATGTGATTTACATTTTTCTTTTTTTTTTTTTTTAAGGGATTCGCCCTCGATACTTGAATGGTTGTCAACAAATTATTTAACGAGCTCAAGCACCTGATGATATTCCTTCTTCCTACCGATTTCTATACCAATATCTATCGTATATATATATATATCCATACAAACATATGTGGTGGGACCTTTTGGACATTGGGACAATGCGAACTCATCCAGGTGGTGCCAGTGACGCTCTATTACACACACATTCACACGCACAATTGGGCACTTTACAAAATTTATTGTTCAAAACTCAAATTACATAGCCCACCACCCACATGAGTTGCTCACTCTCCTCACCCTCCCCTCCTTAACAATCGCTCCGCCAAGTGAGATTTCTTTCCTTCTAGGGGGAGGGGAGTAATTTCCGTTTAATTTCAGGTTCTGGTCTAAAAACCTAGCAATTATTATTTAGAATATTGATAGCTGGTAGCTTCTTTAACGCATGGACACACACTCATCCTCGGAATGAGTCCAAACCATATATAGATATATATATATATGTATGTACATATATGTATTGGTAGAACAACCCCAATGAAGGCAATTTTGGTGCTGCTGTTGTTGTCTATAAAGTTAGTTTTCATTGTCGCATGTTTGTACACTTTGAAATTCAAAATTCAATACCGGGAACCGGGACTAACATTTAAATGCCATGAAATGATTTCATTTTCTGAACTATTGTGAACCGTTTGGGAACTGATGCCATCGTGAATGTCGTATGTATATAATTATTATAAATATTTGCCATTTAACTGACAGCAAAAACTTTTGCATTTCGAAAAGAAAAGAAAAGAGAATTTTAACTAATAATAGTAGATAGGAAAGAAACCCAAACAAAGGATAGGTGTTACTTATAGAAAATATATGTATACATACTTATATTCTTTCAACTTTAAAGAAATTTCGTTTAGTTTTTCACACGTTTATGGAATTTCTACTTAAATATTTCAGATAGAATGACAAAGTATCTTCAAGTTGTAATTTATATATGAATATAGTTTAATAAAATTATTTATATACAATATAAAAAACTCTACTATCTAAATCTTATTCTTAATATAAGAAACAGAAATATATAAAATAAATATATATAATTAAAAACATTAAATTAAACTAACTACTAAACAGGTATATGTATATGTATATATATATATACATATATTAGTTGGTCAACAAATATCCTTTAAATTATTTAAATAATACCTAGGTTATTTAAGCACGTCTAGTAAATTTTTAATGTTTGTTTTATTTTACCATATATAAAGACATAGATTTGTTAAATTTGCTAAAAAAAAAACATATCTCAATGACTAACTCTCGAGATTTTTCCAACACAAAGTCGTACAAAAACTTGGTTAGAATATAATAGTTGATATTACCAGTACATATATGTATAAAATACCAATATATATATGTCTTAAATAATTCCTAGAAACACTTCATATTCACTATAAGTAAGTAGATCTTAAGATTTCTGGATGCAAAGAATCTTTTGTCAGAAAGTGACATCTGCAGCATTAGCAAAAACCCTTTCTCCTGCACATATCCATTCCGCCGTTAGATCTACTTATTCCCCTTCTCTATTACGCAACACATGCTCAACTCCAACTCGATCCTTCCCTGTCCACGATCCTTCATTAACTCAAGTGAAGAGAAAACCATATGTGTACCTTTAACCATAATGATCACTGATCTTTATCATTCTTCTTTGATTTTTTTTTTTTTTTTTGTAAATTGAATAATGGCAAAGTGAGGCAGCAGCTCACATCGATGGATCTCAATTTCGTCTTTTGCACACCTTTTTCTCTCCCACCATTTCTCCAATGGTTCTTGGTGGTGTAAATTGAGCTCTAATCAAGGTGAGCCAACCGAAAGCCGATCATACCAAACGAAAGAAGGGGGGAATCCTCTTTTTTTTTCTTTTTCTTTTAGAAGGCATCTCATGTTTACCAAAAGGTGCCGAAACTAGTGAAAGGATTAGAAAAGAAGAATGGAATAAAAGCAAAGGATCCCACAAAGCACACACATGTGTGTCGAACTAAAGTAAATTAGCAGATTTTCAAAGATTGCAATTAATTGCATTTGGATTTTGATCTAAAAGAAAAGAGAGAGTAATTCGATATTATTGAGAGGGGGCGGCTTCAAATGTAATTTAAGATTTTCTTTCATTATTATTATTATTATTATTTGTATGTATATTAATTAATAATATTTAATAAACAAGCGGCAAACAGAGAAAGACTTAGATTGATATCTCTTCGACTAAACAAAATGCCACACAGAATTCAAAGTGCCACTGCACTGCCTATTAAACAGTTTAGTAGATCTGAGATAAACTCATCATCCTCATCATCCACACACAGGCATACACACACACACAGACATCATCTTTCCACTGTTCCTTTTTCCTTGTCTACTCTTGTCCCATTTGGTTGGCGTGTTGACGTTTTGTAGGCGGTTCGACACAGATTCATATCTTGTATGTTTGCCTCACTCACTCTACCTTTGTACACTTGCCGCAGGATCTACTATAAATCAACCGGCTGGTCATCAAAATCAATAAAGACCGCAGTAAAGCCCAAAGAAACCAAAAGAAAAAGGTGTATAAATTGAAATGTTTGATGTCTTCATCAGCCAGATTCGTTCCACTCTCATGTAGGTCGGCATCAGAACAGTGCAGAACAGACCAGACCGAAGAAGGCAACTAAGTAGCAGGTAGATTAAAGATATAACAGATGCCTGATTTATGTCAAACTAAAAAGCATCTAAAAGAAAATAAAACTCGATTTATTGCCCTCCTGTTGTTTTAATGATACAAAAACATTGTGTCTAATCAAAGTTTATTTGATTTTTACATTTGCTTAGCTATTTTAATTGATAACATATTTATGCCATATGAACTCAACCAACATACCATTTTTAATTATATGTTAGTATGCATATAAATATGTGGCTTCTAAAACTAAATTCATATTAAGCGCCAAGAAGGATAAATAGTGGTACCAATAATTTAATAGTGGGCGGCAACTTTGCCGTTTATCGAATCATTTTAAATATCCTTCAATAGCATAACACAACAGATTGGTGATGATTACGCTCACATGATCTTATGAACTTAGAAAGGAATAATATATATAACTTTAATATTTAACTTAAATCAAAGTTTCCATACGATAAAAGAAAATTTTATCAACTTAATTCAAATTACTAAAAAATCCTAATTTATCTTATTTGTAAAACATACCACGAATTCGTTGATATTTGAATTGTATGTCGATAACCAGCAGTGGGCGCGAAAAGAATGTTTTATCGAGGTGAGTAAATCGTGTGTTGAATTTTATCTTTCCTGTTAACAGTTACAGTGACCTACGTTAAATGTAACATAATTCAGTGTTCTGTTAATTTAAAACGATGTTATATATTAATAAAACACATATAAAATGTAACTAATATGCATTTTATGATTGCGTACGTTATAAAAAAAAAATAAGCATTAAATTCTACACCGAAGTGCTTAAGCGATATATGTATCTCGTTTTATTTCAAGTGATTTAACTGAAGAGAAAAGGTGAAAAAATGTTATATTCGCGTACCCCTTACATTTTATCGAGTTACCTTAATCTTTGCCATCGATACTATCGATAGTCACATCACGAAATTTACAAAAATAAAATAAACACATAATGTTAGATAGAATAATAATAATAAAAGACGAGTAAAAAGGCACAAACGAATCTAGTGCTCGTCTATACGAATGCTAAGAACATCAAAAACAAAATTCATTAGTGTGCTTGTAAATGTAAAAAAAAAGGTGAGTGGGAAGCGAATGCCGACACACACATACATAGAGATATTGCCAACGGAGAAGGAGAGGCACACATTGACAGACACGCACACATACATATGCAAAAAAAGCCGGCTGGCAGGCTGAGAATTTTTGGCGGTAAATTTGAAATCAAGAATGGATAACCAACACGTTGTGAGAAAGAGTGAGTGGGAGAGAGATGGAGGGACACGGAGACAGCGAGAATTTCTTGGCAATGGATCTGGATGTGAACTACTTTAGCCATTCGATCGATCAATGTGATCGATAAGAAGTGTGCCTCGATCTTGGGCGTATGCCATAACGAAAATAGCCAGCCATTGACACAGCGAAGGCAGACAAGGAGACGCATTCATTGTTTTGTGTTAAATTTGTTTTTTTTTTTTGTTTTTCTTTTTGTTTTGGGTGGTGGTGAAGTAACCACTACCTTGAGACAAAAATCTATATATATCCATCCAAACAAAATAATCAGTTTACGCTACCACTTCCCCTTCTTCAGATACCAAAATTTGCTGTGAATTCCTAAAAAATTCATTATTATGGCCCAGATGACCGAGAAACGTACAACCGCTGTACGTCCTGGCACAGCAGCTACAGGAGTTGCCACCAAGGAGAATGCAAACATTACGGGCAAATCACGTGGTAAAGGTATTGAAATTTTAGACTTTCACGAATCATGGCTGGAAGAGGTTGAAATCTACAAGGACAAAATGGTTATGTGCAAACAATTGTCCCATCACAATCATCAGCAGTCGCAACAGTATCCGCAATCCCCTCATCATCAAACCGCTGCCTACAATAATGCTCAGCGTGGCCACACAAAACAGACCAATAACAACCAACATCGGAGTACAGGTGGTAACAGTGTCAACTCCTCAATATCCGCCCGTTCACCGCCCTCAACACAAAAACAAAAATCATCACCACCTCTATCTAGGAAAAAGGGGGGAAACACAGACAAAGCTTCAGCTGGAGTGACATCAGCTGCATCTGCTCTTTCCAGTGGAGGTAATGGATCTGGCGGTGGTGCTGTCGTTAACAATATTGGAGGATCCTCTGCAGTAACAACAACGGCTACCAAATTTACCACGCAGCCACAGCGTTTACTTATAAGGAGCACAACAGTGGCAAGTCCAAAATTGAATACAATTCCCATGTCTACACCTGTCGTATCCGGTGTCCTGCAATCTGAGCCGTACAAGAAAGTTCAGGTAGATAAAATAATTTTAAATTACCTTCTCTATTTTATACATAATCTAAATGTGAATGCGTTAAAACTTGTTTTAGTTTATGGAATGGAGTTTTCCAAACTTGAGAGAGATTTAAGCTAACGATTTTAATTTTCTGATTGATGTAAACCCGATCCGAACTTTCTTACTATTTAAACTGCTTTGTTAATCTTTAATTTCCTCAAATGAGCGGTATAAGATCTCACTCTAGATTTTTAATTAGCATTTGTTGTTTTAGTACAATTTGAATTGTTTTAGTACAATTTGCAGATTTAATCATCTTATTTAATTTATGAGTTTAAAACATTTGTTTTTAATATTATTTTGAGGTGAAATATGTCCATTTCTCGTTGATCTAAATTCGTAATTTTAATTTTAGAAATTAAAACTAAAGCTCATTAAGGGATTGCATTTCCTTGGTCCATTTCTTCATATTCAGTATTTTAGTACTGCCTGAATTATACCTCCGATTTCGTTAGAGATAGAGATTTTTAATTTTAAAAATACTTTCCCTGTACCCAAATGGAATTTTTTGATCCAATATTATTACCAACAGATTATATAAGGTATGTCTTAGCTATTTTCTAAAATCATAGACTTTTTTTGGATTTGTTAGAGCTTACTTATTTGTTCAGCAGCAATGAGAACAATCTGTTAGGTCTTAGTTTTTGTTTCAATTCCACATTAATTTCCTATATTTTAGAACATAAAAAAAAGAAGAAAGAAAAGTAGAATTCCAATGATTGGGGTAACATTTATTATGTTTCTTTGTTTGGAAACTATTTCAGTGTAAATTAAATTTTATAAATTTGTTACAAATTTAATATTTTAAAATTAAGGAGCTTCTATTCTCGAGTTCCTCTTAGTTCAGTTCTACTAAAAATCATGCCTTTAGCCGCCATTCACATGCCGCCGCAATTCATTGATCAACATCATATCGAAATACCTTAACCCCCCTCCGACCCTTACACATCTACTACATATGTACATACATATATGCCGCCTGCATGCATCCTATAATATTAACTCGTTATTATTTTCGTTCCACTGTCATTGTGTCTTCATTACCATTACCATCATCACACGTGTCATGATTCGTGTTCCATGTTCCATGTTCCATGTGCACTTGCCTATATCCTAAAACTATGCAGATGCTTTTAAAGCGAGCACGTGAAGATACTTATGCTAAACATACAGTTAGCAATAATAACAACAACAACAACAACATCATCAGTAGTAGCAACAGCAACAACAACAATAATAATCATAATAGCAACAGCAACAACAACAACAACAGTACTTCCAGTTATAACAAAAGACCCAGCCTAAGTCCACCAAATGCCTTGAAAGCTGGTTCAGCTGTGGTTAATCCCTATCATCGTCCATCAGTTGGTAACATGTCAAGCTGTAGCACCCAAACCCTTAAACCATCGCCAACTAGCAAAATCGTTGTTAATACGTTCCATGGTAGCAATCTGCTGAATGCACAATTGCATGACGAGAAGAATAAAATTCTAACACAAAATGGTTTAACCAAATCAGCGGCAACGGCTTTAGAGACAAGTCTATATGCTAGCCTATATACCCATTCACCACAAAATGCGATCCAACAATATACAGCTCCACGGATCTACTCGGGAGAACAACAAACACATGGACAGCAATATGTGGGTGTATCGCTGAACAAGGCCGTTGATAGTGATCGCAGGCATGAGGATGATCCATGTTCGGGTATGTCAAATAAAATTTATTCTAGTATATACATAGATAGATGTGTATGTAATACTTTATATCATATTCTTTAGCAATCGATGATATTAACAATTATGATGATTCCGATTCGGAAGAGGAATATGTGGGCACACCCTTCTATTTAGATGAAGATAGCACCGAGACAAGACAAAGTCGTCATACTCGTTATCAGATAGAAAAGACGCAATCGAAGGAATCGATTACAACTACAGCCACAACAGATTCAGAGGTCTCGGTTTATTTTAAACCCGATGCCATACTGTCACCCAGTCTATTTCCGCATGTTCCACCATATTTGAACTTTACCTCGCACGCGGACAAAGGCCCACCAATGCCAGCTGCTCTGCATCGTGTACTCAAATGGAAGCTTAGTCCTGTTATGCCAAAAATTGTTAAGCGAGTCGTCCTGAATTCCGGTTTTCGCATTATTAAAAGTAAGAGAAACATAATCAAAATATAATAACAATTCCTAATTCATCGGCTATTCTTCCTCTTGTTTCTTTTTAGATACCACCGATTGGATGGCCGTGTGGGAGAAGCACATGAAAAGTCCTGGTTTCCGTACTATTAGATCACATCAGAAATATAATCATATACCCGGTTCCTTCCGCATTGGACGCAAGGATACTATGTGGCGCAGCATCTATAGTAATATGAAGAAATTCGGCAGAAAGGAATTCGGTTTCATGCAAAAGTAGAAAAAAACATAATAATAGCCTTCCATTTGTATAATTTTTTTATGTATTGCTTTTAAAATTTGCAGATCCTATATAATGCCTGATGATTTGGAAAATTTGCGACAAGTCTGGCCAAAGAATGCATCAAAGCTAACGAAATGGATTGTCAAACCGCCAGCAAGTGCCAGAGGGACAGGCATACGTATTGTAAATAAATGGAGTCAATTTCCCAAAGATCGTCCTTTGGTGGTGCAGAAGTAAGTGTATTCCAAAAGTCACATATAATAATGTAGATAATGTAATTGTATATAATTTATTTTTATTTTTATAGATACATTGAGCGACCTCTATTAATCAATGACAATAAATTTGATATGCGCCTATATGTGATATTGACCTCCATTAATCCATTACGAATTTACATGTACAAAGATGGTTTAGCACGATTTGCATCGGTGAAATATAGCTCCGAATTGAGCAATTTGGATGAACGTTGCATGCATCTAACTAATTATAGCATCAATAAGTTCTCACAGAATTATTCCAAAAATGAGGATTTCAATGCCTGTCAAGGGCACAAATGGACATTGCAATCGCTATGGTCTTGTTTAGAGAATCGGGGTGTGAATACTAAAAGACTTTGGGCCACATTACGGAATCTGGTGATCAAGGGCATTGTGAGCGGAGAATCGGGCCTGAATCGCATGTACCGACAGAATGTTAACTTTCGGTATAATTGCTTTGAGCTATTCGGTTTCGATGTGCTCTTGGATGATAATCTAGTTCCTTGGCTGCTGGAGATTAATATATCGCCATCGTTGCACTCAGAGTTGCCCTTGGATTTGCATGTCAAGGGCCCATTGATACAGGCCGTACTTAATACGGCATTGTATCAGGTGCCACCGAAACTTAATGATCGCCAGCAGCATGAGATTCTAGATGAATTGAATCTAACTGGACCGTTGTGTCATGATAAACGTATCTTTACCACCTGCCTGACAGCGGAAGAGGTCCGTAAGCATAATCAAGTACACAAATCGTAGCATTGAATTCCGTGAGGAGTATGTGGATACCATATTGGATAATCTGTTGCCCGATGATGTACGCTGTCTGATTATTTCCGAGGATGAGCTAAACCGGTGTAAACCTCTGGAGCGTATATTTCCCACATCTGGAACACATATCTATTTAAAATATATTGAGAATGCCCGCTATTATAATCGTCTACTTGATGCCTGGGAAACAAAGTATGCCAAAAATCGTAATCAAGGTATTGCCTTGCTTTCACGATACTGTAAGGATAAATATCATCTTCAAGTATCGGATGCGGCAATGGAAAAGGTAACCTCAATTTTCCCTCTAAGTTTTTCCTTCTACAATTTGATTTTCTTTCCGATTTCAGGAACCAAATGTTGCACTCACTGAGATCGATATGCTGCATGTGAAGAAGGAGGAAGTCCTTGATACTGCCACCAATCTGTCTCTGCTCAAACAGCCCGTCCATCCCACCGTTAGCAACGAAACTGTACAGGCTGCTACTGCCGATTCCAAACTTGGTAATCCGGATACCTCTATAGAAACCAAATCTTGAGACTGATTCATTGACCAAATCAGAAATGAACAAAATCAAAAAAAAACCAAAATCAAAAAAAAAAAAATCTACAAAAAACACGCATACACACACACACACAAACAGTCAATTCTCGAATCGTTTGAATCGCCCATTTATAATATTCCTTTTTTGTCTGCGTCGAATTACAGAAGATTTCTCGAATACCGTTTCAAAAAAAAAAAAAGAAAAACTAAAAAAAAAAAAAAAAACAAATTCACGTTAAAAAATTTTTGGAAAATAAAGTTGCAAACAAATTTTTTATGTTGTAAGTTTAATGCAGTTATATTTGAAATTAGTTGTTGATATTAAATTGGAAAAGTTTTCAAATGTAACGCTTTAAATATAAACAAGAGCTTTTCATAACTTTTAAGTAACAGTGAAAGCTTAAAAACTACACTATCCAACAAAATTATAGCAAAAGTATAGCTGTATAACAAGTGTGTAGCATTAAAACAGGTTATAAACTTGGCTAAAACAAAACGAAGCTTAGCAAATGGGATTGGAATTGGACAGTTGAGTAATATCAAACCACGAAGGTTGCGATCAAGATTTCGATGACGGGAGGATTGGACAACAAAGTGGATTAATTTGAATTAGTCCATGGATAAGTTCACGGGAGAGAGATTAGTCGAAGGAGACGGTGAGTTTGCATCGCATCTTTTGAAATTCTATAATGATTTCTCGAATTTTCTTTCGCAGATATTCTTTTGCATCTTTTTGAATGCTATAATTTTGTATCATTTTTTGCCCTTTTTCTCATTTTAGCTATTGAATTATATTTGTGCTGCTCTACCTAACTTACATATTTATGTTTAGATGGAATTGGAATTGGATTGAATTTAATTTAATATATTGTTTTTCTAATTTATGTATATATCCAAATGATAGTTTCTATCTATTCCTTTTAGATTCGTGCCTACATTCCTTTATCACAATTTTTTTAATAAATTTGTACACCCTTAATTTAACATTACACATACATATTTGTTAAATTGCTATATTGTTGTATTGCTGTTGTTGTATTTTAATCACATTCTGCACATTTCTTTTAAGTGACTTTTCCTTTTCATTTATATATTTTTGTAGTCACCATTTTTTTGGGGACTAAACCTCATCCGCATTATCAAAGAATTTTGATCGCAGGCACATCGAGTCTTTCTTCTCTCTTTCTCTCTTTCTCTTTAGCTGTGGCCTGTCTGGCGTCTGGGTCTTCAACAAAACTAATTGGTTAGCAAAAGTTGCTTTTTTTTCTCCTCTTCTTTCATTCTTACATCGATGCCAATCAGTTTATTGACACGACAAGAACAAGGCAACACAGCCAAACATAATTGAATGAACATATCAATTTTCAATCACACCACAACACCAAAAACAAAAAAAAAAAATAACCAAAGCTTATTAAGCTAAAAGAAACGAGTACAGGAAAACCGAAACTCTCAGACAAAAGAGGAGGCACCGCAGCTAATCAGGCTCTAATGGCGATAAATATTTCATATTATATAATGCAATTTAGATACCCTAGAAAGAAAGATCTGGGCATTATCAAATGGTCAAAAAGAACAATTACTCTTTGGTTTTAATTAATTGGACAATGTTTGAGATTTGCATTATTAAAATGGAATTAAGTATTTTAGTAGATATTTAAGAAATACCTTTTATCTTTTAAAAAACTTCAAACCTAGTGCTAAACGAGTAAAAGAATCTCATCATTTAGTCAGAAGATTATTCAAAGGCATTAAAAAGCAGACGATTTTTATGTATTAAATTTTAATTTAATTAAGTTGGCGATATAAACCGATCTATAAGTTTACTACCAAATAAAAGTAATAGAATATCAAAAGTGTTGCTTTGTTATTTGTTACATTACAAAAAATGTTTTTTTTCTTTGACAGAATTAAATTAAACTTGTAACTTATAATCATCTTAGTTTTAGAGCTTTCAATTGATACAAGTACAAGTTAGTCCATGACCGGCTAACTTGCTTTATTATTTTTATAAATTTTCAGCCAGTTGTAGGATAGAAAAGTAAAATTTTAACTACTCATTTTTCCGTGTCTTATATATCATCTAAGATTTGATATAGTTATGATATAGTTCTAAAGAACTATATTCCCCTGCTATTTAAACACTTTAGAACAATCCGTACACGACTTTAACAGAATTCTTGCCCTGTCATCTCTAAAGGGAAAGACAAACCCCAAAAACGAGTCACTGGGATCCGAGGCAAGGCCAGGTTGGGCATCCAACAACTGAAGGTTCTCTCTCTCTCGTGCTCCGCTTATGCTTTTTGCAATTTTTACGTTATGAATCGTTTTTTACCCAACAGATTTATGCAACTTTATGAGCAACATGGGCGGGTGGAGCACTCTGTTTCTCCCCCGCACACGTTTCACATGGATCTCCACTCGCTTCGTCTGTCTGAGGATGCAACCGCGACATTATGAGTAATGGAGCAAAATGCTTGAAATTGTTTACTTGAGGGCTTAAACCGGAGTCGCTTTTGGTAATGGAGAAGGGAAAGAACGCTCTTACCTTATATTTGATTATGTCTGTAGATTTTATAGAAAGAATTGGAAAATATTCTTGTTGGAATAAATAATTCAATCAGAAATTGATTTATAATTCCATTTCAACAAAAACTTTCCAATCAAAAAAAAGTGGCAAAAAAAAAAAAAAACCCCCACTAAAGTTCTGATTTATCAAATCATCTTAATTGGCTGACAAATATTCTAAAGAAATAAAGTCAAAACCAACGACATTATATTTCTTATCAGTGATTAAATTTTCTTATTAAAAGTCTCTCTTATTCTCTTTAGAGATGCTCTTAAGAGCATAGATCATTCTCTTTTGGCCTGCTTTTGCACTCTTCTGTTGCAGCTTTCAAACTAGAATCTTTGCCAGAATGAATGTTTTTTTCTTCTTCTTCTCCCCTACATGCAGACAACTTTCTTTCGAATAATTTTTCCCCTCATACAAAAGTAAGTTGCCCTCATGCTGAGAGGTTCAGTTGAGAGCCAACACGCGACGCGTTCAGAACGTTCAACCAACAAGTCGAAGCAGACGAGAAAGAAAAAAATAATAAAAGAAAAAAAAAATAAAAATAAAGTCAAAGGAATATATATCTTTCTGAGAAGAAGACCTATTCCAGACGTTTTTCAAGTGCGCCCCCATGTGAAGTGACCAAAAGCAGAAGAAGAGGAAGAAAATATTGAAAATAAATTTTCAATTTTTTATTAAAGTGTAACAAGATTGATAAACAAACAAAAAAAATAAAAAAAGAAGTGAATAAGTGAAGGAATCTAACGCTATTTTGAAGGTATGTGAACTTGGATGATTCTAGGAATCTTTGCGGTTTTTCTTTTGCTCTACTATGTTTTTCTTCTATGTATTTCTCCCCACTTCTTTTTTTATATTTTTTTTTTGAACTTGCTAAAATTTAATAAGTCTTTTCCGCGTCTAACAGTTCTTTTTTCACGCTTCTTGTGTAAGAGCAGGTGGCAAAGAGGGAGAGGGAGAGAGGCAAGAAGGGTACAAAATATGCAGTTGGAACTTGTGCAGTTGCAACTTGTGTCTTGTGTCGGCATTTCTACCAAAGTTGGCAAATTCTTGCGGCACATTTCATTTGTCTTTGTGCCTCCCCCCGCCTTTCCTGCCCCCCTTCCTTTGGCCAATTCTGTCGTCTCTTTCAATGATTTCGTGTCGTGCCGTGTTAACGGTATTGTTTACATTGTTAATAGAACCTGCAACTTTGGTGTCTGGATAAATAAATTATCGAGGGACCAAGGAGAGACGAAATAGAGAGAGAGAGACAGAGTGAGAAAGAGGCAGAGGCAGAGAAAGAGGAGGGCAGCTACAACTCAAGTTCGAGGCAACAAAACTTACTTAACGCTTCGCTGCTTCAAGCAATGAAAACAAAAGACTTGGGCAACGAACTTGCTACGGAATAAAGAAATATGAAAGATGAAATCTTACTTAGAGGGCTTAACATCTCGAGTGCAGAATGGAAGGGAATTATTATAACACTTGATGAAAATGTAATTGAAAAAAAAAAAAAAAAAAATGGAAATAAAGAGATTACATTACATATGAAAAATGAGTCTATTACGAATTTCTTTTCGTAAGAAATGACATGTGAGCTGAGAAGCAAAAGTAGGTTTATTTGCTTTTTTAATATTATCAGATTCCAAGCCAAATTCTCTTTAAATTATTTTAAATCTGAAATACACATAGACATATGTGTAAAGAAGAAACCTTCTAGAAGAATATATTTTTTATACATACATATTATTTGAATTAGTAGTACATGTGATATCTATGTATATATATTTAATAGAAGGTAGTTTTGTTATTATTGTCCTTTTCTTGAAGGACTTGTTTTCACAGCAAAAGGAATACAAATTGTTTAATTATTGGGAAGTTCTTAAATGGTATTCTGATATTAATTCAATTTTGGTTGATTTTGTTATGAAGATTCTTTTGCAATTTTTTTTAAGAAACTGAAATCTATTTGAAATTTTATATACATGTTCTAAATTTTTGTAATAACCTTGGTAATATATATTTGAAAGGATCCAATTAATCGGAAAGCATAAAATATTGGTCCCACTCAGTTCTTTATTCAAGGAACAAAGGATCGCACTATATTATAATGTTAATGACCAATCTTTTATTCTACATAGTTTTTTTTTTAAAAGCAAAAAATTTTAAACAAGTTATTGTTATTCTTATTCTTTCATTTCGTATTGTACGAATTTTTTTTCTTGGGGGGTCTCAAATATCCCCAAATTGATCATTTTTTTTTTATAGATAAGTAAGGCGAATCCAAAAGTTGTAAACTGGTGTAATAATTTATGAGAAAGAAATGTGCAATTATATTGTTATAATAAATAGTTAATTAATATAAATTTGCATCTTTGTATTAATTCAATTAACCGGTACCAAATTGGTATATCCAAGCAATATCGCCTATCTATATATATAAGTTTTTCATGCTCTTGTTTTGTATTTTTGAAATCTGAAACTATTGAAAGTGAAGACCAAAAATGATTTTACAATTAAGTTTTTATTAAACATTAGGTATTTTTTTGTTTTTTTTTCCATTTTTATTAAGGGCATTTCTATATAAAATTACTCATTTTACTTTGCGGTTTTCAACCGCACCTTTTGAATAAAATTCTTTCTAAGGCAAATGACATCAATAATTTACGCAAATTAAATAACATTTTCCCCAAACGGCAATTAAATCATTGGTCAAGACAAAATCAGAAAATTGCTCATTTATTAAGCAAAAAACTATTAGAAAAAGAAGTTGACTTTTTTGTCTTTTTATTTATTTTAACCTGGCCAAGTGGAAACGGAATGCTAATGATGTAAACTTAGCCATTTAACTGTTAAAACTGCCAAGAGCAAAAACAACAAAGACGGATGACGACAAAAAAAAGACAAATCTCGCAAAGAAGCAACAGAAGATGAACCAAAAAACCAGTAGGAAAAAAAATAAACACGAAGTCTCCTAAGACTAATCAAAGCCGTTACAATGGTCACAAAACGCACTCGTAAGTGCGACCGAAAAGGCACACGAACAAAAGGGAAAGATAGAGAGAGACAGAGATAGATAGAGAGAAAAAGAGAGAGAGGAGGGGAGAAATGTAGGTTGCATGGGCAATGAGTGAAAATGTTGACTGTAATCTTAGCCAGAAATTACCGTTTCATGTTGACAAAGTAGCATACAAAGAGTTACTCCATTCCATTCCATTCAACTCCAACTCCAACTCTACACCACTCCACTCCCTAATGATCATCATTAGAAATATTAGCTGGGAGCCGCTCTCAGAACTGCTGCTGGATCCAAGGGTTTTTCACGTGACAACATGCAATGAATGAAGTGGCAAAAGGAAAACTCTAACAACAACCAATAATATTTGATAATGCCAAGCGGAAGCTATAAAACTTGGAAGATGACGATGACTACCAAGACAGATTTTTCCAAGAGAACGAACGAACGATCGTTTATGAAGCAGGAGGAGGAGGTGGAGGGAAGGGGAGGAGAAGGAGGTGGAAGAACAGAATTTGCTAATTGGCCTACAATTGAAACATAGCCAAAGAACTAACGGATAGAAGGCATCATTAGCAGAGGTGGAGGTTTCTTTTCGGTTGATAGAATTCGTTAATACTCTATATTTATATCCAAAATTTGTATTAATTTGGTTAATTTAGCTTAAATTGAGAATAATAAAAGATAAGATTTAAGATCTGAAGGGTTTTCCATATTAATCCAAAATGAGATATATATATATAGATTAATGCATTATCTGTATATGGATTCGCCATGGAGACATTAATTAGAATTAATCTTCCAACTTTAAGAGCTTAACAATTTTAAAGCGATTTGGTAATTTTATAAAAGAAGTACAAGAAGATATATTAATATTATTTGAACTCTAACTTCATTCATATAGAAATTATCGCTTCGATTTGAGATACTCTCAAGCAATTCAGAGCAAGTTTCTATCATAAATCATCCGGTTGCTTTTACACCAAATAGAGTGATGAAAGATCTAGTGGATATATAAAATTCCATTAATTTTACCGTTTTGAGAATTGCAGGACTTGTCTATTAACTTGTAAACTGTTATCTCTTACCTTAGGCAGGTCGTTCTCTTTGCTTCACTTCACTTTAGATGAAGGCTTCGATGGGGAGGCGTGTCATAGCTGATTATCCCTCTTCTTAGGTAAGCATCTCAAGGTCGCAAAAAAGAAAGAAAGAAGCAAAAATGATATCTTAAATCTAGGAAAGCTCCTTTTAAGTAAAGCGCTTCTCATTTTACATTAGCAACATCTGATATGCCAAAAAAAAAAGAATTAAACATAACGACAAGAAAAGAAAAGAGGTTGATGGTAAAGGGGGGATTGGGAGGGGGGCAACTGAATTGTTGAGTTCAGTAGAAAGAAAAAAAAACCCGCGCGCTACAACAAAAGATAGCCCGCACGTAATCTGATATTGGAAAACGGTGGTGAGGCAATTCAAAGCAACCAAAAACAAAAAAAATCTACAGTTGGCCATATGAGGAGAGGAGCACTCCTTTTGGTTTTAGTTTTTAGTTTTTTTTCCCTCTCTTGTGTGTGTGTGTGTGTGTTTGCTATCAAAACAGCATCAGCAACACACAGAAGGCAGTCAGCCGATCTTCATGTGGAGTAAGTGTGCGCTCTATTCTACTAACGGCCAAAAAGGAGAACGGGGGGTAACAGGAGGAGGTGATGTGCGGTGGGTCAACTGAAGTGAAAGAAGAAGGAGTTCCAACTCAGTAAACATGCATGTACTGGTAGAATCAACATCAAATGATGATGATCATGTCAATGATGATGATGGGATAATGGTAGAGATGATGATGATGATGATGATGACGATGACGATGACGATGAGAATGAAAATGGCAGGTTAATGCCAAAAATGGAAGCATTATACAAATGATAATGAAGAATTTAAAGTGGACAAAAAAATTATATTATATTCTACAGACAGCGGAACTTAAATCTGTGTATACTCTTCATGATGGATTTATTAGAAGATTTTAATTATAAGAATATAATCTAATTAGAATAATTTTATGATTTTAGTTTTGCTTAAATAAAGCAAATTTTAATTTTAATTCAAAATTATTCGATTATTATCTTAATGAAAGAAATTATTTTAAACCTTTACGGATTTACTTATCTACAAGAGTATCGCTTGATCAAATATAATGAACTTGCATGGGTATAAGATGAGGTTTCGTAATGCGGTTCAACTATAAAATTGTTTCAAAGATATTAGAGCCATAGCATCTATCCATAACCGAAACTGTTTACCCTATCTTGGCTATATATCACGTCATTTTGGTTCAAACCAATATTCTAGAGATCATGACCTTCGATTTCAATCCTTGTACTATTGCTTTATGGTCCACCTTCATAACCTTAGTTTAATCGGTATAACCTACTATGTATCTTAATAATATCAAAAGTGTTTAACTAATCATCAGCAAACTAAAAACTAGTTTTATTTCGGTACCAGTTAAGGTTATTCTTTGTTTTGTGATAATAAAATAACTTAATTTATTGGGAATCAAATCACGAAATTGGTTTAAAATCTATTACGTTTTAGATGACAATATAATCTAGTATAGAAGAATACACCATTAATATTTAAGAGCTTTCGTTTTCGATTAACTAAAGTTCAAATTCTCGAATATAAACAGCAATTTAACAAAATGATCCTTTTAAAATTTTTGCTATCTTGGTAAGGGTCGCTTTTAGCGTAAAATTAGAATATAAAAGGTTAGGGTTAGGGTATTCATTCTTGCAGTTTTTTCAATATCGTTATAAATTTATTACACTACCATTTCCTTTAATATCGGTAACTGTTACCCCTTCTAATAGAACTTTATGACTTTCTGCATCCATTCAGTTTTTTTTTTTTTTATTTTCTTTTGGTATTAACTGTTCAATGATGAAATAACAATCTATAAACCACACTGAATTCTCCTTTATATCCTCTACCCAAAGACGTAGTAAAAAGTCTTGAAACCGTTTAACCGTTTATTTATCTTAACTTAATTAACGTCTTACCAATGAAAATTAGTTTTTTTATCGTTTTCGTTCTTCAATTTCTTTAGTATTTTCATGCCACTGCAACACGCCCATTACAGCATTTAGGCTTAGGGTCTAGACCCTACAGTTTTTTTTTGTTTTGGCTCTTTGGGTCTTTGGGTAATTTATCAAAGCTGTCAGCATTGTCTGTAGGTACGATTGCCGGCAAAATACTTTTGTCACTGGCCAACAACAACAGCAACCATTTATGGCCTAAAGAACCCATAAACTGAACAAAAAAAAAATAATGAAAAAAAATCGAATTTGGTTATCCACATGCGTTTTTCCAGTCTTTTGCTTCTGCTTTCTCGGTTATGTAATGCAATGTTATGTGTCTGGCCAGATCTAACGGTTTATTCTTACTTTTACGGTTTTTCTTTTCTTCTATTTTTTTTTTTTTATGGATTCTTGCACATGTTTTTGACCAAGAAGCCTTGACAAATGTGCCCGGAAAAATGTTTTGCATGCCAAACTGAAATGGAAATGGCCAAGACACACACAGACAGAGAGAGAAAGAGAGAATGAAAGAGAGAGAGGGAGAGAGAGAGAAGAGAGAGAGAGAGAGAGAGAGAGAGAAGAAGGAGCGGTGGTTCTTGGTAAGAGAGGAGAGATCAGTTGAAATTGCAGTTTTATGGTGCATTGTTTAGACAGAAAAGAAAGGAAAGGCTTACTAAAATCGTAACAAAAGATAAAACAAGTTTTTTTTTATTTTTTTTTTTTTTGACGGTCTCTGACGGTCAATGGCTTTGGCAATTGGTTGGCTAAAACAATATGAATATGATACAGAAGATGTAGCATTAGATTAGACTGTAAATCTAGAGAAGAATTAACCATTAAAGGTTCTACTTTACCTACAATAAAAAACTAAAAAAGTTTCAATGCTCAACCATCTTTTTAATATTTTTTTTTTGTTTCGAAATTCTTTATTTATGACAACTCTAAAAGACACTTATTTATGATGATCCCAATAAATTTTTAAAAAATGCGACATCAATTACCAATTTACCAAATTATAAGAAATGGTAACAAAGTTAAGTCGTTAAAGAGTCTCTTTTTTTTTTAGAACTTGACTCTGTTTTGTGAAAGGTGCTGGGTGAGCTGGACCGATCTCCATTGCCAAGTCGTGCACACACAGTCGTTCTACACAGTTTCGTTTATTTAGTTAAGCGACTTTCACCTGCTCTAAGTACTTGAATGAATGGGATCTAACTTCTAACTATTTGACTGAAACCTAAAAAGATATTCAATTAAATGATATGACAATGTTCAATACAATGAAAGAGGAAAGGAATTAAATTTGTTACTAATACTCTTTTAGAATGGAACTTTAAGAATTGGTTATAAAATATTTATAAGTCTTTAAAGTAATTCAATTTTATTAGAGTAACCAAGTAAACATTTCTTTATAATAAAATTGTGTAATAGTACGAAATGTATATACTAAGTACTTATTTTATATAGTAAATATAGGATCGATTATCTATTTTTAAGCTGCTACAAAGATCAGAAAAGGGAATTTGTCAGTCGTTTTAAAGTTTTCTATTCTGTTTTAGTCAAAAACCTTTCCTAGTTCTTTCTTTTATCTTGCTGTCTCTCTTCTTTTCAACTTAACAACTTCCGCTTGGCAAAAATGGAGGGGGAGGGGGAGGGGGAAAAAGACTTCACTCGAGTCTTCGATCCGATCACTGCAATCGCTGATGATGAGGTGCATAAACGACGCCCATTTATTGAGCCCTCGCGGCTTTAATAATTTTTAGTATACCAAGGGAAAGGGTAGGCATGGTGAGGGGTAGTACGAGGGAGTATTGCTGCTTGTAAGAGAGAGAGAGGGGGGAAGGTTGTGGAAAAGAGGTTGGGTCAGAGGAAGGTAGCAAGAAGGCAGGGCAAACATGTTTGTCGGCCGTTAAATGACAGGCATTTGTCTGCATTGGCAAAACGCAAGAAGCGGCCACACCATCCGAAGAGTCATCGAAGGAACAAGAAGATATACATATACATGCATACATACGTATACATATATTAAGTGGGGGAAGGGGCAACATAAAACCAAGTCACATCAATTGAGTTGAACATGAAAATTGCTCAAAGTTAAAGTTTCATGTTGTTGTTGTTGTTGGTTGTGATTGGTTGTTGTTCCTGTTGTTTGTTCGCAGCATATTTAATGAGCCACACATGTTGTCGTCTATAAGTCAGGTTTCTGTCTCCGTGTTGTATACAATTTGGCATGTGCTTTATACAGTCGAACTTCCCTATAATGAAATCGACCATTAACAGAATGAAATTTGATATATTTTTCAAACTTTTCTTTAAAACAAACTAAGAGACCTTTGAATTACAGATTTACACTTCACCCTTCGTCTCCGGAAAGGTTGAAAGCACATCAGTAGATTAACGAAATTTGTTCCAATATACATATTTCCTATTTATTTAATTCAAAGATTTCTGTACACATTTCTTAATTATTTAATAATAATAGTTTTAAAGTTAACAATAATAAACAAAATTTGGTAAGCAAAGAAGAAACAGGATACAATAATAAGAAAGAGAATTGATTAGGAACTGTTAAAAATTCCAACATAGTTTTTTTATTATGTCTCCCTCTTCAACTTTATAAATTATCAATAACTTTTTTATTCAGAAATTCAACAATTTTTCACTTTAATCACCAACAATGTCTGCCAAATTGCTAGGAACGAAGATTTCTTCTATTTATAGCGCTTTTTATTTCGACTTTCGGGGGTTCCCCTTGCAACGCCTTTCATTTCTCAGCTATTCAGTATTGTTTGAATGCGTGAAGGAAACAATATGGAAAAAATCCATTGAATGAAAGCGAAATTTTCATTCAAATAGGAAATTTACACAATTTATAGAAATTATAAGGAGATGAATATAGAGTAAAAGAAGATTAAGAGAGACACTATATGGAAAACTATTACACAAAAGTTCATTATAAAGAAGTCCTACTGTATGGAGATAGAGAAGCGTACTCGTGTACTTATAATTTGCTTACCAAACTAAGTATTGCCAAATAGTCTTGTGAACGTGTTGGCATTTCCCCACATAATTATATATACATACATATGCATGTGGTGAAATTTTCCTTATTATGATTTCATGTAAATCATAGACACGTTTTCCTTTTGATCATTGATCTTCTCTCTTAAATTAAACTTGACTTCCACTTTGATTTCATATGTTGTTCGTGTTCTTCAATCATTTGCAAAAGTGAAAATGATCTCAATCTTGATACACAACTGGAGCTCTAGTTCTCTCCTATTATTATTGTAAGTGTTTAGCTTTGATTTTCTTTTTCTTTCTCTCTCTCTCCTTCTCTTTTTGTATTTGCAAGATTGTCGAGGAGATTTACATAATCTTCAGGGTGAAAGTTGTTACGAAAATTATAAGTTAAGAACGCCCAAAACTATGCCCAGTAGTCAAAGCAAAAAAAAAAAACACAAAAACAAAAAAATAAATAAAAATAAAACTGAGCAAAATCTAGGCTTTTCTTTGTGTCTCTTTTGGTGTTTTTTTTTTCTGTAGCCTTTCACAAATCAAACGTCCCCAAAACCGAGAAAAATAAAAGTGGAAACAAAAAAAAAACAAAACCCGAAATCGAAACTAAAAAACTAAAAAAAAAAAATAAATCAGTCAGTGGGGCGTTGCTACTGTGTCAAAATAAGTGAGTAAGTCGGACAGGCCAATGGTACAAATAGCTAAAGAATTTATCCATCCATCCCAACTACCATGAGTATCTATTGGAGTCGAGTCGTGCTTTCTATTGTTAGTCTTTCAAATTTATTGTTTAAGAATTTATGATCAAGCTTTTGAAAACCGAATTTTCGTTGTTGATTTTTCTGAAAGAGACAGAGAGAGAGATTTATTTATTTTTCTTTGTAGAGTTTAACCAAAATCCGTTAAATGGGTTGATTTCTTTAGCCAATATGTATTTGGAATTCACTTTTACTAACTTAAATAGCAGAGATTCTATTAAACATTAGATTTAAAAGGGAAACTGTTAGTTAAAATATCGAATAGATGTATTGATTTAAAGTGTAGAACTAATTTAGTTAGTTGCTTTTTCAGATTCCTTTTCTAGAATGGCTTATGGATTGTTCATTTATTCCAGGATCAGTTACAGTTGATAAAGGAATTAATTACTTAGAGAATTTATCAATCAGAACAATACGAATTTAATATAGTTTTAAAATTTGTTTTAAGAAATGTACAAATTATTATGTGAAGATTAAAATTTGCATTGAAGCTATATATATGTAGAAAAGCATATATATTTTATTCTTATCTTTTATCTTCAGTGTAGTTTAGTTGCTTCAGAATTTCAAGGGTATATTTTCTGTATTAGAATTCAAAAATTGTTTTTATTTAGAACAGATCTTCCATGGCTATATGGTCCTCTTGAAGAACATATATTATATACATATATATTATATCTCACTAGTTAATTTTAAATATCTCAACTTTATGCTTTCATCTGGAAAATTAATTAAGTGATTAGTTTATTTACTATAGCATAACTGTAAGACATTTAATAACTTAATGCTGTGCAAATTATTCGCATTTAGGTTAATGAAACTGAAAATTGAAACTTTTCATTTCTGGCCAAGAGATTATCTCAATCAAAGAAGAAAATGAAGAAGCCCCCCATAAACTGGGTTGATGAAATCGAGCCATCAAAAAAAAAAAAAAATATAAATTAAACAACAACAAACAAAAACGAAACTCTTCATTTCATTTAAGTTAATATCTCAATTTTATTCTTGTCTCCACTTTCCCTACGAAAATGAAATAAATTGCTCTATCAATTTTGCTCAGTGTATTATATAGGCAGCTTTTGTTTGCTGTCAAACCAAAACAAACCAAAAAAAAAAAGAATAAAATTATGTTGTTTCGGTTGTATGTGTGTATGTAGGTGGATGAGTGAGTAGAAGGTAATGGCTTTTGGCCTCATTATTATGATATGGTGCTACTGAAGATTCTTGGACACTTGATCCCACAGCCTCGCTTTCTATCAACTACAACAAGCAACCAAGCAACCAACCCACATATAATCATAATTTCTTTATCTAAAAGTTGGTTTTGTGTCCATTGTTTTGTATGAATAATTACTGTAAATTATTTATGACTTGAGTTTCAGTTTGGCTTTACACACGTTCTGAATACACACACACACACACACATGAGCTACATTTTCGCATTGGAAAATTATGCCCATATATACCATATATACTATATACATATGTATACTCTTGCTAATGCAAATTTATAATTAACGCAAAGATTTCACTTCATTTTCTAGTTCTAATCTTAGACTCAGAGAGTAGTGGCTCAATTTTCATGGCCAAGTGGCATGCAAATGAGCCACAAGTCAGAAAAAGAGGAAGAAAAAAAAAAAAAACCAAAAACCAAATAAGCCAAAACCAAACAAAAAGTGAATTTCAATTAAAAATAGAAGAAGATAAGGTGGTGGTGAGGGGGGTAAAAATAAAAGTCAACTTGCTGTGATTTATTGTGTGAAACTGAAATGCCTTTTCGGTTGTTTTTCTGTGAAAGTTTTAGCTTCAGATCGGCAAGTTGAGCCAGTTCCTACTCTTGACATTAAGATAATGGCTTGATTAAAAGTTGTCATGAGAACAAACCACCAAACTGAATTTGAATCTGAATCAAACCAAGCTAAAAACTAAACTCTCAACTGAACCAAAAGTAAGTAGGCAAATTGCAAGACCAAGCAAAAAAAAAAAAACAACACAAAAAAAAAATACAAATAAAAAAGAAGACAAAAACAAGTCAAGTCAACGGAGCTCCAATTAAGCGTTGATTCTGAGACTTGAACATGGTGTAAGTGATGTGATTTTTACTCTAACTAAAGCTACCAGAATTTTTTCAATCATTTCGTTACAATTTATCCAATGAAAGCTTTTAAGTTAGATCCAATTTATAATAGCTTAGATTTTGATTGGATACTTGAAAACAATTTTAGAGTTTAAACAAATGGTAACTTTTTTTATTAAATAAAGTTGGCCAACAGAAATCTTAGAAATACGTTTTGGCTAAAAACCGTATAAAATTATTCAATTTGTTAATATTTACTTTTGAAAGATTAAATAAATTTTGTTTGTCTTTCTGGAAGTTAAATTTGTTTGCCTTTGCCAATGATTATTCGGACCTGAAACATTTTGCATTTTGATCGTTGAAATGAAAAGTTATTGCCAATTATTGGCAATTGAATAACTATAAAATGGATATTCTTTTCATATATTTAACTATATTGCTCATTAAGTATTCTTGTTTAAAGTTGGTTTGAATTTTTTTAATAGCCTTTTATTTATTTGTCATTAGTAGACCCGATTTAAATAACATCTAAAAATTAGTTGTGCCATTGAAAAGTAAAACCTTTGATATTTTACTCGAATATGTAATCAAAAGGGGAATCCAAGGCAATGGAAATTAATTGATGTATTTATTTATTTATACTATGGCTATTATAAATTACTTCTAAACAGTTTACAAGCTATAACTAACAGGCTTTTAAGCTAGTTGTAGTTAATGCCAGTATTTGCAATTCAAGTTTATGCTTAAATACTAAAACTTTTTATTTAAATATGCATATTGTGCTATATAAGATTGTATAAGTTGATATCTTTTAAAAATTCTATGATGCAATAGATATTCAAGTTGTTTTACTTTTAAAAATTATTCAAAAATGGGAAAGACTTTTGCAAGTTTTTTATTATTAATTGTCTCTAAAACGTTGTCTAAAAACTATTTCTTATATTTATTAAATTTTATTTACCAGTGAAAACGCTAAAATGGGAAAGAGTATCTCATTGTTTGCTTTTAGTTTTATGTGAAAATTCAATTTTCTAGCAACTTTTTTTTTTTTTTGTATTTGCATGCAACATTTCGTGGAGTCCTCTTCTCTTGTCTGCTAATCACGTTCTTAATGAAAGTGGCAATGCAATGCCTGTTTCAGTCCTTAGTCCCAGTCCAAGTCCAAGTCTTAGTCTTAGTCTTAGTTCCAGTGTCAGTATCAGAGTCAGTCCCAGTCTATACATAGAGAAGGAGAAGGTGAAGGAATGGGAATCGGGGGAGTTGTCTCATGTCTTGGTCTGTTGCTTTTGGTCTTTCACTGGCAATGACCGCCATTTGGTTTGGCTTTATTTGATTTTCATGTTTGTTTATTTACTATACTATACTTGGGGTTTTTTCTTCTTCTTCTTTTTGCTGGTGTTGTTGTTGTTGTTGTTCATTTTGTTTGTTTGTTTTCGCATGCAACACTCGTCCGGCCCAAGTGTCGAGTGGTTAGATTCTAGATACCAGTTCTGAATGTTGTTGTTCCTTCTACACACACACACATCCACTCACCTATTCGTCTCGTCTCCTTCTCTTCTTCTTGGTTCATCTAACTCTTTTCTATTTTGTCTCAAGTGTTTTTTTTTTCTTGTTCACATTATTTACGACCCAGACTCCCAGACTCTGAGTCAGTATACTTTTACTGTATATTCCAATTGATAAGTTGTGGCAAAATTTCCGTTTTTTTTCCTTACACTATTTCTGGCCTATTTTTCCAATTCAGACAACATTATGTTTGCGTAAACAAAGCCATAAACTTAAATGATATAGCATTTCTGATAAGCAACAAACGGAAAATGGTGCACAATGAAAAAAAAGTTAAGTTAACTTTATTTGTTGATTGTTTTGAATTTGTAAAAAGTTTCGAGATCCTTATTATATCAAACAATATTAATGACATGTGAATAATTTGGATTCGGAAAGGATATTTGATTTTGAAAAATATAAAAATTGTATTTAAATATTGCCTCAAATATATTAGAATGAAAAGTTTTAATTATGATAAATATTATGATAGAAACAACCATTACGAGAAATCTTGAAAATGTTTAAAAATCTAAACTATATAGTAGTAATTTCATTTTCATTTGATTCCATCTTAACTTAAAGTTATGCCATATAGGTTATATAGGAACTCAGGCTTGAACCAGCTTCTACCTGGAAAAAGGTTTCTATATGTATGTAAATGTGTCTTGATTGTTAGTTCGATATTAGTTAGAAACTTTATACATTACTGAATCATTTTAGTTTACTATCAAAATAAATGTTAAGTAGATCTTTATTTTGAAATTTAAATAATTTTAAATCTTTGGAATTAAACGTAAGTGAAGTAAGTAATAAAGAAGTTACGGCTACAGAGCCATCTAATGACTAATGAAAAGGGAAATGTTTATAATCAATAGATATATCATGAAATTACAATATTTCAATATTTAAATTTTTATATTATTCCAATTTCATCATTATTTAAGATCTATTTCTGATGGGCTTAAAAAATAAATAAAATCCAAGTAGAATTTACTAGTTCCATCCAGTTTTCTTCAGTGTATATAAAGTTTTTGCGGTAGGTCAAGCAAATATATGCTGATGTATGTATCTAAAAGAAAGCAAAGTTAATTGATTAAAGCCAATGGAATACTTTTGGTGTAGTAAACTAAAATTTTGACTATTTGCTTTCATAAATCATGATTAAGCAGCTTAAAGATGAATGGGGATCAGGGTAAGTATTAAGTATTCTTGGATTAGTTCATTAAAAATGTACTATTAAAACCTGGTGGGATTTCAAATTCCCCCCAAAAAAAGAGAATACATTTTTAAACATCATGTTTACATATCTATATATGTATGCATGTATCTTATGAATGTATCTCTTACCAGAGTCTAATGGCACTAACTCATCTATTTGCAGCTCCATTTGGAAATTCTACTTATATGGTTCATTAAAAGTGTGGCAGAACTTTAGCACTTGGCACTGGCACTAAAGCACATCAACAATCTTAACTGAGAGCCAACTAGCTAAACAACCTACACCGACCTGTAATATTGCTGTTTTTTTTTCACCTTGGATTGTTTTCTTTTTTTTTTTTTTGGTTTTTTTGTTGTTAATTTGTTAAAAGTTTTTTTTTGTGCGGGTAATTTTCCCCCTTTCTGGTCGCTTTTGACGCATTTGCCGGGTTTTTAATTTGGTCTACGCCTGAGCATGTGCTGTGGCATTGGCCACTGGCAAACGCTTGTCATTCGAAAGTTGCCTCTGCGTGACATACATTTCATGCGCATTAGTCGACAAACTTAGAAGCTGGAGCTCTGGAGTTGGATCTGGAGTTGGAGTTAAAGTTGCAGTCCCCACTGAACCCCAAAAATATATACATATATATCTGTATATATCTGTATATATATATACATATATATACTGTACCCGTTGCATTATTCATGCTCGTCGACTGCCAAAGAAGAGGAAGACACAAAACAAGAAGACAAACGACATCGAAAATGACGCTGCATTTAGTCAGCATTATTATATCGGTGGCATTATTTTTACTACTATGGCCCGCACAGTTGGATGCCTATATAACCACACAGAACACAGGTGAGTAAGCCAATTGGTACGTTCATCCATTACAAATAAGCGACGGTGAAAAGTTCGGAACAAATTTGGGTTACATCAATGATTATATTATAAAAATGACTCCATTTCTACAAGCAATATGAGTACTAGATTATTGTAGTACTTAAAAAAAAAAAGTTACAATAATTAAAATTTCAAATTTAATTATCTTATTAATTGTAAATGGTTTTCAATGTATTTTATTTTATATACATACTTTTGTATTAATTACTTACATAATTTGTTATTTTTTTTTTTTATACAATTTTTTTGTCATTTATTAATTACTTACATAATTTGTTACTTAATTTTTATGTATTTTCTTTCAACTACTCACTCTAACTGGCAGATAAATGTTTAACTGACTGTTTAATTAGGAATTTAAATTATTTGATTAAATACCTTTCATTTAGTTTGAAGTAATTAAATTTGATAATATTGAACATTATTTGGGATGATATTTTATATTGTCTCTAATAATATAAAAGAAATAAAAAGAAAATAAATAATAACCATAGATAACTGTATAGATTCAGATATTAGTTACTAAAGACTCCTAATACAGTTATATAAGACTAAATTAAGAGTGGCATAATTCTGGAAATAATTCAGTATAATAGTATACTGATAATGATAGTAAACAATAAATTGAAATCGGTTATAATTACATTAATGAAATGTTAAAAGAAGTAGGTATTGAAACTACTTACTTAAGTTAAGAATGTACTTAATTATAGATTTTATGAGTAATCAATTTGACAGGTGAAAAAGTAACACAGATTTTTTATATAATTAATTATTCAATTGTCATTTGAAAAGTTTACATTAACACAATATTATTAATTCAATTCGTGGATAGAAAAGCAAATCCTTTAGATCCCTAAGTATTTTACATATAAATTTAATAAAATATATTTTCAAATTCGATGCTAATTAAATGAATGTTTCCTAAATTCCCAGGTTGTCATCACAATGGCACTTGGTTCGCTGACAAATCGGTGGTACCCAGCATGGAGAAGTGTCTGAGCTGTCAATGCAATCGGAAGACTTTGGTGTGTCGCCTAAAAGTGTGTCCAGAAATGCCCATGCCACCGCCTCGAGGTTGTGTGGTTGTGCAGAAAAAGAATACCTGTTGTCCCTATTTATCCTGTGCTCGACTGGATGCCTTCTATAAAATACCCACAAAACGTCGCATTATTGCCTATTTGGATCACTATGAAAGAGAATCAATCGATCGAGTGGTTAATGATAATATGTTGCAAAGACGATCAGATGATTCCGATGTGGATTTATTTGGTGAGTTGGAAAATGGAGGAAATTAAAGTTTTAGTTTATTGATAATATAAATTTGTCCTTAAATAGTTTGTGTGAAAAATGGAACTGTCTATAAATCTGGTTCGGCAATGTCTTCTTCCAATTTGTGCAGCTATTGCTATTGCATAGGTGAGTTAATTGAAATTTAATAAATATATAAATCCAACTCTAACTCTTTTGACATTCTCTTTTTCAGGTGGCACCGAGAAATGTGTAAAACCCAAATGCATGCTACCCGTGGAGGGTTGTAAACCTATTTTTGTGGACTCCACCTGCTGTCCCGTACGCTATGATTGCTCGAGTAAAACTTCAGGGAAATCATCTCAAGAGGTTCGGTATAGAAAAACCTCGAATAAGCACTTCCAACGCATGTCTCAGCGTCTTCAACGTAATCGCGGGTGTACTGTCGGCTCTCAGTTCTATGTGGAGGGTCAGAAAATGCCATCGGATAAAGAGAGACCATGTGATATATGCTTTTGTATACGGGGTACGAGACGTTGTGCACCGAAGAAATGTGCTCCTGCTCTAAAGAATTGCATACCAGTTGTGCCCAAGGGTCAGTGTTGCCCCTCGAGCTATGATTGTGGCAGTCAAAGGGATTACAGACGTTCACAGAACTCAAGACAATTTAATCTATATAATTTATTCTTTGGTAAGGAGGAGCAAGAAGTCGAGGCAGTAGCAAATGCAGCTTTACTTCCAGAGAATAAAATGGCTGAACGTTATCCATTGGATAGACATCCCACAGAAGGACCTATGCTAAGTACTGGAGATGCTCTAAAAGCTAGCAGCGAGAAGAGTATATTGGATACCCTAAGAGAAGGTCTTGAGTTTATCGATGGCAATAATAACAAAATGCTAAAGGATAATTCAGATTTGGTGGGCACAACTCCATCAACTCCGACCACAGAAAGTTTCCTGGACATTCTGTTAGGCTCTAGTACGGATGAAAAGGAAGAGCAAGGTGAAAAGTGGACAACATCAACAAAAAATACATTAAATTGGATGGATTTACTTTTGGGTCCAGAGGATGAGGATGAGGAAACAATTGCCAAACCCACAGAGTCGACGATGGAATCGGTTACCACTCCCATGAATAACAATATAAAAAGAATCGCTGAAGATTTTGATGAGAATTTGGAAAGTGGTGAAATTGCCGTGGGTGAATTGCCTGCAGAGGCTCAACAAATTGTCTTAGCTCAACAGGAAATAGCAACTAGTACAGTGAAGCCCGAACCAAATCTTTTGAATGTTTTATTAGATGGTCTTTCTGGTATACTGGAGGAGCCAGCTAATGATACCTCTTCTAGTTCAACAACTAGCACTAGCCCAACAACAACAACGACTACAACAACAACAAGTACAGTGAAACCATCATTTCGTCCAGCGCCTATGTTTCGTCCATTGCAACATACAAGAATTAATTCAAAAATTGCAAATTTAACTGTAACGCCGCCGCCCATAAGATTGGATTCCCATAAGAGAAATGTTTCATCATCAACAACAACAACAACAACAACAACCACTACAACCACTCGCAAACCAACAACAATTGCAACAACCACACGCAGACCTACAACGACAACCACAACAACAACAACAACCACCACACCGAAACCAAAAACCACCACACAAAAGATGATAACAAGTACAATGACTCTGAAACCCAAACCCAAGAATACAAGACGATCCACAACAACAACATCAACAACAACAACAAAACCACCAACAACTATGGCTACAACAACAACAACATCATCCACTGTTAGAACAACTTTAAAAACAACAATTAAATCCAAGCCGAAACCAAAACCTTTTATGCCACCGATAACAACGGCAAAACCTTTAATTATTAAAACAAATCCAAGCATTTTGGAAGCTGAACCACTCGATGAAAGCGCCGAACCCACATTGCCACCCAGTTTACCCAATCTAAAGATAATACCCTTCCTACCCACCGATGCAGTAGACACAATTGCAAAACTGCCAGCGCCAACAACGAATCAAAATTATTATACACCCATTGCATCTGATAAAATGGATATAAATATAGAACAAGTCTATTTACCGCATGATCAGGCCGCCTATAAATATCAATTCAAGGTGGAAACTTTACCTGCTGGACAATATGAGGGTAGTTCAAGTTATGTCAATTATAAATATGATCAGAATCAAATGTTGGGCGGAGTTGGGGGAGGAGTTGGTGTAGGAGTTGGAGTGATTGAAGAACCACAACATAGTAAATTCTCACCACCCACTGAAACAGAAGGTGGATTCGTTCCCAAGGAATCATTTACAATTGATGGTGAAGTACTGCCAGAGCATGTGGGCAGCAGTTATCAGGTTACACAACATCTAATAGATATAACAACACCAGCGAATGATACATCATCCATAGGTAAGGTCGGATTAGGTCATATTAATACCAATTAGCCAATATTAAAGTTCTATTCCTTTAACTTAATCCATGAGTATTTACATTTTTTTTTTTTGTTGCAGAAATAACAACACCGGATCCCTTTAAAGATGTCATTCACACGGAAAGACCACCCAATCTTGATACACTTATTGAGGATAAACAGAATCGTACAACTGAGAGTATGACATTTAGCACATCATCATCATCATCGTCGTCGTCAAGTTCGTCCACCTCTTCAACATCGTCCAGCACAACCACAAAGCAAACTCCATTGATAGATAAAAATGAAATCAATAAATTGGATAAGCTATTGGAGGAGCTACTTGGTGGTATGGAGGAATTGTCAACAAATGTAAGCACTGTGCCTCCCTTTAAAATGCTGCCAGCAACAATTCCCGCAACATCATCAACAACAAGAACTCCCACAACGACAACAACAGCAGCAGCAGCAACAACAACTACAACAACGAGTACTATGTCGACGACAACCACAATAAGACCAACGGCACGTGCCACCAAAAAGGGCAATAGCAAAACGAAAAACAAACCAGTGGGTGGTTCTGTGGGTGGACTAGGCAATAGACGACATACAACGCCCAGCAGCAACAGCAATACTAGCAGCAGCAGCAACAACAACAACAACAACAGTAAAAATAAAGTCCGTGCCAAAACGACGACAACAGCAATACCTAAAACCACAGCAGCAACAACAACAACACCAACAACAATTACAACTGCAGCAACAACAAGAATAACAACACAAACAACAATTCCATCTACCAGGAGCACAGTGCATCCATTTTTTAATTCACCTTTCGACAAATTGCCTTTCATGGATGCCAGCTATGAGGTACGACAGCAACAGCAACAGCTACAGCAGCAGCAGCAACATCAGGTGGAACAGCAGCAACCACAGCAATTCCATCATTATCAACATGCCCTGAGCAGTAACAGTGCAACAGGAGCAAGTAGCAACACTTTAGGCGATGCTGCAGATGCACCTCCATTTGGCAGCAGCAGCAGCAACAGCCTAATGGATCCCACGGGTCAATTGAAATTGGCTGGCTGCAATATTTATGGCCGAATGTATCGAGTGGGTCGTATAATTGTCGAATTGTCCAGTCAATGCCTAGAATGCAAATGCACGGAAATCGGCGTCAAATGTGGACCATTAGACTGTTAATTTAAGATGAATTAAATCTCAAAAAAAAACTCTATGTATGTGGATCATTTGCCCCTTGCCCCCCCCTCTATCTTTCTAATCGAACTAATCAACTAATCTAAATATAAGATTTTCATTATAAGTTTGTATTATAATTTCATTTAGTTTTAAGCAAAACGCATTTATGTAATAAAAGTTTAACTAAACTAAGATTAAATTATATATTTAAAAAAAAAAAACTAAACTAAAATTTTTAATCTTTTTTGGGATAAACTAGAATTTAGTTACTATATAGTCACTCTATCTTAAAACTAAGTAACTAAAAGAAATTGTTTAGGGGAAAACAATTTCAAATTTAAAGTTCAAACTTATTTTATTAACGAAATACTTTTCTTTGCCTTTTTTCATGTCATTACCTCTAGTTTAAAACTTTTTTTATTACAAAGAAACTAAAAATCGTGCTAAAGGAATTTGGCAACAAAAAATACTTGTTTATTCCTTTCCATTTCCTTTGCCAATGGAACTTCTTTTGACTACAGTTTCAATGAGGGGAAAGAACACGCACTTAAGTATTTTATTATGTGACACTGTGTTCTTAACGTAGTGTAAACATTTTACAACTTAAATAAACTGCATGACTTACATATATATATATATATATATATTCTCATTCTCAAATTCCTGGTAATGGTAGAATATTCAATGCGAAACTTAATTTATTTTTCACCTTTACTCAAATCAATTAAATGATTTTAAATTACGATTGCAATTAAATTGCAAGCAAATATTTCGATGAGTCAATCAAGTCAATTGAAAAACAATTTTAAATAGGTCTCTCATTAACATTACAAGTGTTGAACAACCAATCGAATGACTATATATACAATTAAGTCATCATTAAATTGATATTCCATAAAGAGCATAAACCATGCAAATTTGGAATGTCTGTTAGCCTGACCATAATTTAAAGCAAATGAATTTCTTTTTATGAAATTGTTTATTATATCGTATTCTAAAAATTAATTTGAGACCACAGAAAACTGTTTAGAATAATATGTTGTGGGACTTGGAATTCTGCGATAAATGATAAAACCACCAATTAAACCTAAAAATCCGCCACCAAAATGAGCTTCCAGACTTATGCGAGGATTCCGATTGAGATGATAATAAAAATGATATATGGTTAGGCCCATATCAGTCATGAAGAGTATCATTAGGGAAAGAATACGAACATAGCGGTACGATAGATCATGAAAATTCTAAAAAAACAAAAAAAAAAATAAATCAAAAAAAAAAAAAGAAAATAAAAAGAAAAACATGAACTCGATTAAAATTGTAAATTGTTTTGCCTCTTCATAGTTGACTGACCAGAACCAGGTGTGGTATATGACTAGACATCATGGCATAGACACCCGCCGAGCCACCCAAGAGCATAAGTTGCGGCTGCAACCAACTGTGGGCCAATGAACCGCACAATCCACCCAGCAAATAGATCAAAGCCAGACGACAATGACCTTGCTCCAGTTCCAGGGAGCAGCCAATGAATAACTAAAAAGAAGAGCAAAAACAAAAAAAAAAAAAAATATATTAATATAAAAAGTTCTGGTAAGTTGAGTTTACAGATTTTCATATAAAGATTTATTCGAACTAAAGTTCGACTAACCTGCAAACACAAATTCAAAGACAAATGACAAGTATCGGCATGGAGTAGCATATAGGTAAAATAACGCCAATATTCCGATTCAGGTTGATAGATCAAACGTTTTTGCATGCAACCATTGACAATTAGATGCAGGGAGATCTGTAAAAAAAATGTTTAAAAAAACATAAATATTTATATTATGACATTATTTCAAAGAGGTCTCCATCTCGATTAGGTTTAAGAAAATAAGTTTCATTCCAGGCATACAAAATCTTTAGTTTTAGTTACAGACTTTTGAGCACTTTTTAAGATAAACTGTATAATGAAATATATACTGATAAATGTAAATTTATCAATTGGAAAATTTTTACAAAAATTACAAAGACAGTGCAAGATTATAAAGGGTTATATTTTGTAATACCAACCAATTTTTGTATAGTTTGGTAAACTTTAATATCGACAATCAAATACTTTTAACTATTATTTCATTAAATTATCATTATGTATTCGTCATACAACTTGTAAGACCAATTGTCCTTTTATTCCTGTTATTATAAATTGACATCTATTCTTTAATTATTCTTCAATTATTAATTCAATCTTAAACTTAAAGAATTTAAAATATTTCAATTCACCGCTAACTCCATTTTTGTTGTCTAGTGTGTCTTTGGCGGCAAGAATCTGTCACTTTCATTTTGTGACTGGCCATGTGTAAAGCCGGAATGGATGCAAAGTGTTGCACTGTTTTCAGTGTTGTTGTGATGTGAGGAGTGATGGTGGCAAGATGCCTTTCAACTTGCACCGCATGACTTGACAGCAGCCACTCAACACCACAAGATTCGATGCCACCGTCATCCATGCATCATGAATCAAGATTCAACAGGCAACATGTGTACACTGCATCAACACCAAATATGACAAATGCCAATTGCCACAAACATTTAAGCCAAATGACGAAAATGGCAATAAAACTTCAACCAGTCCATCGATCGTTCGTTCGATCGATCGATTGAGTTCGCATAGATTGTGCAACAATTGCCATGAATATCGGTTACGATATGGTCTTATTGTGGGTTGGGCATTAAACAATCTTCAACTAATTAATTGACGATCGTTTTTAGCATTATTGTGCGTACATAGAAAATATGTTTGGTAATTATATCCCTAGTTGGCCTGAATATGGGTCAAAACACTTGTGGGACTACACCAAAACACTAAAAGTGGAAACCAAAGTGACGGGTGACTAATTATTAAAAAAAAGTTGCTTGATCTTAACATTTATAAAGTAAATAATTATCTTTAATACTACTAAAATTATAAAAATAATTCAAAAATTCTAATATAATCCCAATAAATGTCTTAGATCTCAAAAAAATTTTAAACTTACACAAATTTTAATCGTTCAAAAAGGGACATTTTTCTGATCTATCTTTATATAAACAAAAGATTTGATTCATCACTAAAGTAATTACAATTTTTTGTGATGACTTCCATATTTTCTTTATATTAATTGTTTATCAGTCAATAGCCAAACAAACACTTAAAAATTTATAAAAAAATTAATTTTCCACAAATATTTATGTATGAAACAATTAAATATAATTTTTTCTCTCAGCTGCTTAATATTTTTGCTTCTAATTAGCGTTAAAATCATTTTAAATAAACTTTAAAATACGATAAACTTCTAATTTTAATCGAACAACTGTTTAAGACTTATTTCAAACCAAAAAAGTTTTTTCATGTATATTGAATAATCTTTAAATTATTTTCTAAGCCTTTTCACATATTTCTATTAGTTTATCTTTTTACAAATGTTAAACATATTTGCTTCAGAATAATTGCTACTGATAACCAGGCAGATCTTAAAAAGCAGCCAAAACAATTTACCACAAACATATTTATATATAAACCAGAATATAAAACGAAAGCATAATTTAATCACACCAGATTCTATAAACATCCAGTGTGGTTGATGAACAATCTCTTACACTTAATTTGCCCAAGTGAAAAGAAAAAAAAAACAATAAACAAATTCTTAAGATACATTTACGTAGAAAGTCAAAGTATAAACAAATTTCTTAGAATATACTCTTTAAATTTTCAAAGGGCAAACAAATGATATTCTTGCAATTAATGAAATTTCATAGAAACAAAAGAGCTTGACACACATCACTCATACGCCGCGTTAGCCATGTGGAGCAACTGCATAACAACAAAAAAAAAGAAGCAAAATTGAAATATAAACTACCTGCACAAAGCACATCAACAAAATGAACCAGGGCACACGCCATAAACGTCGCTGTTTCTCATCCTTTTTTTTCATTGTCAAATCATCAATGAATAGTTGTTGTGCAGCAGCGGGTGAGTTGGCGGGAATGGATTCAGTGGAAGGTATAAGCAGCAGCATGACATCCTTGTTCATGTTCTTCTCTTCATCTTCATTATTATTGTTATTATTATTATTGTTATTACAACTATTATTCTGATGGCTTGACATTATAAAAAATGCTTTACAATCGACCGACGCACAACCGATGCGCTTAACGCATAACCCACGACTATTCATCGGTCGGTGGAATATAGCGGCATGCCTCCCACTACCCTCAGCATAAAACAAACCACACGCTTTGTTTTCAAATTTTTTTGTTATGTTTTTATGTATGTATAAGCAAAAATGGAATCATCGATCAGATTCGCAATGAAAATCATTTTTTTCTTGCATTTGCTTAAAAGTGTTGCATACTTTTAGGCAAGCAATTGAAATGTATCCAATGGATACTATAAAATTTCTATCTACATTGTATCTACTTTGAAATCATTTGAATTTCGTTATTTTAGTTTAAATTTTATTTACAACTATTTGGCGGTAGTTCACGATATGATAATATACTAACAATCTGCTCACTATTTGTTAGATTAATAAATTCCGTGCTTGTTATGACCTGAAGGCTGCAAAATCTTTAAGCATTTTATTAAATATTTAACTTTTCACTTAATATACATTTAATATTGAAAAGAATATGCGAAAATTGATTCCTTTATGCCAAAAAGGAATGCAGTAAAAGGAATTTAAGTCTTTGATTGAGAAATATTTTTATTCTTTGTTAAACTTATATAAACGAACAATGTGTATATATATTACACAATGAACAACTTGAGGAAATTTTATCTGATTGAGGATATTTTATCGATTTTTATAATATTTAACAATGCTTTAATACCACAGAAAATTAAATCCTGTCTTAAATTTTATTAAGATCAATTATTTCGTCTTGTTCTCTCTGTTTAGTAATACATTTTTTGTATTTCTTTTTTTTCTATCTATTTAACTACAGTGTACTCATCAAAGAGAACAAATTAAAACCAATTATTTTTATGTTAAAATCTTAAACAAAGCGGATTCCGTAGGCAATGCTATTAAAAAGTTTTAATCCTTTTCAACTTTCAAATCTTTTGTTAAATTCAAGTATTAAAAGCTACAAATAACTAAACTCTAACTATTTGAGATTCTTTCTTCTTTAGATTCCTAAAAATGATTTGATGAAAACATTTTCTATTATAATTCCAATCGAGTTTGTGCTTATTTAAGCTTCGTTAAGTTATATACTACAGAAAATGCATAAAAATTGATTCAAGACTTATTTTAATGGGCGATTTAGATTTTTGTTGCTTATTTTTTTCATTTTATTGCTGTTTGCTTTTCATTGCAACAGTCATCAGTTTTTGATTCTTTGTTAACTTTCACTTATAATCTTTTTATATAGTCAATTCCCAACAGAAATTTTCAACTCAAATAGCCAAATATATAAGCCATACTCATCCTTGGCATTTGACATTTACAATTTTACGTTTCGCGAATTGCAATTCCATCCAAAAAGAAAAAAAAAAGAACGAAAAGCAACATTTGAGCAGAGCTCAGAATTTGCGCTAAATGTTTACACAAACTTGTCGTGGTGAAAAGCTTTCCCTCGCTGTCTCTCTCACGCCTGTTTCCCCTCACTCCCTTTTGGTCTTGTTGTAACATTCTCTCTCTCTCTCTCTCTATCTCTCTCTTTTTGAGCTTGAAAGACACGTGGTGCAGTTACTTGGTTTTGGTGGTGTCCTGTCAACACCAAATGCTGGTTATGAATGGTTTTTAATGAAATATTTATGTAACAAGCAATAAAAATCACACACCCAACCAGGCAGATGAGCAAGAAATCTGTGTGTTACGGGAAGAAGGGGGGGGCAGAATAAATAAAATGTTTTCAAAATATTTATTTAGCTTATCAATTTACGGGTTAAGGTTTGTATTTAACAATTATAAATATCAAAGAAATAAACCACAAACCAAATTGACCAGTGAACCAAAAATTTGTTTACTAAAATAAACTGAATCTTATCTTGATTAATCTATTTGAATGAGAGTGAGTGTGTTGGTGTGTGTGTGTCAGATGTGTGTGTAGATGGCCAAAATTATTAAGCTTAAATATGATACCTACAATGTAGAGTATATCCTCTTATATACAGCTCATGCAAATCCAGAAAATTTCTAAACAAACTTCAATTATTCTTAGCCCTAAGGCTAAAATATATGTTTCGAATATTCCCCAAAGACTTTCAGCAACCTAACATAACCAAGATGCTTCACTTTAACAACAACCAGAGGCCCCCAAGACTCAATATTATACCCAGCTCTCCCCCCCCCCCACTCCTTCAGCTCCTTCTCCGTTCACCTTCTTATCTCTTGCTACTTTGCTTTTTTGGTCCTGGTCTCTGGTAGCAATTTCGAGGCGTTTTACGCAAATCTTTTCAGCCAAAATCTCTGGGCAAACAAACTCATTATAGCAATGAAGAAAGGAACTTGATGCCACATGATTGAGTAACTACTAGACAGTGGTAAAGTAGGCGTGGTCCTTTGCCGCAAGTGAAACCATTCTTTTGGGTTACAGTTTATGACCGTCATTTTATTGATATCGCCAAAGGGAGAAGCGAATAAAATCAGAGAGAATATAATATACCCCCCGACCATGCCATCTAAAAAAGAAGAAGACGACTATAAAGCGTCAAGATTTCAGCTGAGCAAGGCAATCCGGCAATTTTCTCATCGCACTAAACTAATGTTAACCAAATGCAAAATGGCCAACGAAGAGTCAGTAAAAATTTAAAGTCTTTTATTTTGGTAGTTGATAAACCGCAATGCAGATATAAATCTCTATAAGAGTTAGAGACATAGATGAAGAGGCAAAAGGCGTATCAAGGCGCCATTTCATTAGTTATTTACTTGCACAAGTGTGATTGTGTTAGTGTTTTGTTTCTGCGTGTGTGGTGTGGGTGCAGGGTATATATATGTGATTGTGTAGTTACTTGTGTTGTTGTCCGTGTGTATGGTATTAGTGCGTCCACAGGCATAAGCTGCCAAAGCTGTTTGTCGTTTGTCTTTGCCATCATACATATAAGCGTGTGTTCCACACATTGACAGTAGTTTGAGTGTGTGCTGGTCGGTGTGTGTGTCTGTGTGTGTGTACTTCCCTTAGTCTTCGACTTTGTGTGCGTGCCTCAGCTGCAAACTCAATTATTAACTATGCAGAGGCAAAAGGCAGAACTAACTACCAAAAACACCTTCCAATTGAGCCTAAAAGATGGCAACGTGAGCCATAAACAAATCTCACAAAGAGAAATCTAAATAACGAAACAAAAGTAACAGAATTCCAAATCTTAAATACACTTCTATATATCCATGTATAACTTTTGGAAGTGCTGGAGTAACATGCTATAAATGATTACTAATTTTATATATATATATATATATATATATATACGAGTATATACATGGGTTGGCACAAATTTTCATCGATTTTTTGGATTTTTAGTAATTATTTATATTTCTTTCTATCAGTTAAACAAAAGGTAAATTAGATAAAACGGGAAAAAAGTAATTAATGGATGAAATAAAATCGGCAGATTTATCTTTTATTTATATTTCTCATATAATGAAAAGACTTACAAATGCTCATATCTTTTAGTAGAACTATGGATACAATGTTGAATAGCTTATTGGAACAAAGTATATATATATATCTAATTCTATTGCCATATATCTTATAAGTACAAGTTTAACAACTAATAAATAGGGTTTGATGCTTAAATATTCACAGATCTACATATATATAAAAAATAAATATTTATAGCTAAATATTTCATCTAGGAGTATTCTAAAGTTGGTAGGTTAATGATTTGTTAAAAATGAATGATTTGTTTAGATAAATTTAGTTTGTTTCTTTAAACATTTTGTCGAGCATCTATGATAAACACCTCCTTTCATATTAATTTAATAACAGATCTTATCGATATATAATTCTTTGTATTTTGAAATTATCTCAAGATTGCAAATTCCACATAATTTAGTAGTTGAAAGCTATAGCCTAGGGTCCGTATATAGCTTGTTTTATCTCTACATTTAATTATAATGAATTGATAGTTATTATAATTTGCACAAAGTCTACAAATTTTGACACTAATTAGTTATCATCAAACAAAGTACTTTAATTTACTCATAAAAATCTATAAATATTTTCAGAAAAATTGATGTAAGATGATATTTTCCATATTATATTTTATGTTTAAGATGTTTTAAAGTTTTACTAAACTTATATTTAAATATCCTTACTTAGATTAGGGGTTAAATGTTCTCGTTGTTGACAGAAATTAAGTTCTTTTAACATTACATGAAATATTTGCTAGATTTACTTTTATCTAAGTTCCATCTACAGATTTAGAAAATTCAGTTAAGCACAGGAAAATTCCTGTGTTAAAGTCACGCAACCATTTCTAATGGTTTCTAATAGTTGTAAGTCTTGTCATTTGTTTGCCCCACCAACATCAGCTATGTCCTTTTTCCACCATAGGCTGAGGCTTAGTTTGTCTACAACTCAAGGGAAATTTGCATTTTATCATCATTGCCCCACCGACCATCCTTCCGACCCCTTGGCCATATACTCTCGTTTTTGGCCTCTTGTCGAAGCTTTGCTTTTAATTGGGTTTTCTTGGAGGAAGGATATACACACCCTTATGAATCTCTTTTTTCCTCTATGTATGTGTGTGTGTGTATGCGTGTATAAGCAAGGATGTGTGAAAAGGATGTGCAAGTTGTTGTTGTTGTTCTTGTTAATTTAGTGTGCCAGGCGGCGGTACTAAGTTATAATTGTTTAATTAGCAAGTAAAATATGGGAATGAAAATATGTGGAAACTATTAGATTTACATCAAGGTAGAAACAAATTGATATACTCTATATACATATATATATATATACCAATTTATATATACAAATTTCTTGTCTTTAAGAGGATTATTATTATAATCCTAGTACGAAATGGGAAAACTAAGAAATCAATATATGAAATGCAAATGAAATGAGTTAGCTACTTATCAAAGATAATCATCTAATAGATACTTATCTTTAATACAAATGTAATTGAGACACCTTTAAATGTTTGCAAGTAACATATTTATTTTTCTCAGTGCACAAATTTAATAAACTAAAAGCATTTAGTATCCTAACTATGCCACTCCGAAAAGATATTTATCTTAAACATACGCGTTATTATCAACCAATAGAGGACAATGGCTATTGGGTAAACAAATATTTAACCCCTTTTCCGAATGAATCAATTTCAGTTGCACACAGCAAATGAAACAGTTAACAACGAAGAGAAAAAACAAAACCAAAGCCGAAAAATGATACAAGTTATGAATTTGTTTTCCATGGTAATAGAAAATAAAAATTTTAGAAAAATGCACATAGATGCCACACAGTTAATAAAATTTGATCAATTTATTTCAGTTGATTGGTCTCATACCATTAAATCGACAGCAATTGGATACAAATATGATTTTGGATTATGCCATGATGGTTTTGGTGCCCATTCTCTATTTGATATGCTATTTGGGTATTAACATAATGCATGCCTTTGGTCTTATCTATTTGGATGCCTGCAATAGTGTTTGTCGTCTCAGTAGTAATCTCTTCATGCATTTGGGTGCCTTTCTATATCTAACCGTGACCATGTTGAGTATATATCGTCGTAAGCATTTCTTTATTGAATTCGAATCGCGTTTAAATGAGATCGATGCAGTCATTCAAAAATGTCGCCGTGTAGCCGAATTGGATAAAATCCGTGTCACAGCGGTAAAACATAGTGTCACCTATCATTTTACCTGGTTATTTCTATTCTGTGTGTTTGCTTTTGCCCTCTACTATGATGTCAAGGAGTTGTACATGTGAGTGAAAAGAGTGAAAAAATATCAAAATTTACAAATTCAGTGATAGAAAGGGACATTCAATGAGTTCCTGATTGAATTATTGAATGTGTTATTAAATTACTTAATGATTGGTTTACTTAATGGGTTGTTCAATGAGTCAATCAATGAGCTGTTCAATGAGTTGTTCAATAAGTCATTCAATGAATCCAAGTACTACAACTATAGTTTACTAGACCATCTTATTCGTAATGCAAGTCTAAAAATCTAAAGCAATTCTGTTTAGGTATAAAAGATGCTGTAAGTGTTCTTCAATGAGGTCTTCAACAAACATTAAGATAAATTATTGAATGAGTTATTGAATAAGTTATTGAACGAGTTATTTAATTAGTTATTCAATTACTTTGAACTAGCCATTTAATTCGTTTTCAATTAGTTATTTAATGAGTATTGCATTTTTAATTTAATTAGCTTAATTAGTTGGTTTTTCAATTAGTTATTTAATGAGTCGATCCATGAGTGTAATTACGATCGATACAAATTTAGTTTTCCTTTTCCATTTGGGTTACTTTTTTTTTTTTTCGTTGAAAATAATTTTAAATAGCTTGTATATATATTTCTAATAGGATATTTATCTGTCTTTAAGTTTTGGTTTCAGTTTCGCTATTCAAAAGTTTTCATTTCGATTATCTGTTCTCGAAACTCTTCTTTTATTTTCCGCCTTTTTTAGGACTTTTGGTAACTATGCCATTATACCATTTATGGTATCTAGTTTTCCATATTTGGCTGGCAGTATAATACAAGGTGAATTTATTTATCATGTCTCTGTTATATCAGAGAGATTCGAGCAAATTAATACATTATTTGAGAAAATTAATAAAGAGGCTCGTCATCGTCATGGTCCAATAACCGTGTTTGATATTGAGAGTGAGGGTAAAAAGCAAGAGGAGAGGAAAATAAACCAAACACTCAACACTAAAACGACAATTGGTAATGAACAAAAGTTGGCCAACGAAATGAAACGTCAAAAGGCCCTGGGACAGGCACTGGGACAGAATCAACAAAAGAACAATGATGATGATGACATGGATTCGAGCAATGATGAGGATGAAGACGATTTTGATTATGACAATGCCACCGTTAGTGAGAATACAGGGTGAGCTCTCACACTATTGCCATCCCATCCATTTCAATTTAATTCATGTAGTTTGCTTTTAGTATCACATCGGAGGCCAATTTACCAGATTTGTTCAAGCTGCATGATAAAATCCTTTCGCTTAGTGTCCTAACAAATGGTGAATTTGGCCCACAATGTGTACCCTATATGGCAACATGTTTTGTGGTTAGCATTTTTGGCATATTCCTAGAAACGAAGGTCAATTTCATAGTGAGTGGCAAGAGTCGTTTACTTGACTATGTGACCTATTTATATGTCATCTGGAGCTTCACCTCTATGGTGGTCGCTTACATCGTTTTGCGGCTCTGTTGTAATGCCAACAATCATTCGAAACAATCGGCCATGATTGTCCATGAGATAATGCAAAAGAAACCAGCATTTATGCTCAGTAATGATTTATTTTACAACAAGATGAAATCATTCACATTGCAATTCCTTCATTGGGAAGGATATTTTCAATTCAATGGCATTGGCCTATTTGCTCTGGATTATACATTCATCTTTTCGGTGAGTGTTTAATATGAAGAATGATGATTAAAGACATGTTAAATCCTTTGATTTATATTTAATTATTGCAGACTGTAAGTGCCGCTACATCATATCTCATTGTCCTGTTGCAGTTTGATATGTCGGCCATTTTGCGTAACGAAGGCCTCATGACCTGAAGGCTATGGCCAATTCAATTATGCCCGACATTTAAAACAAGTTTAAAAAAATATTTCTTTGGTGCACAATATTTTCTCTTTTCGAGCACCAAAAAAAAAAAAAAACAGAATCGTAAAAATGTCAAAGAACGAAGTGAGATTACACTTACATCAAAATGTAAAATTCTATTTATCAAATATTATTCTTTAAAAATAAAATTAAATTTTTAATTGAATTAAAGTAACTATTTTTTTTCACTCTTTTATTTTGAACCGCTTCAAGAATACCCTATAAAGATTTGGACCTGTTAAGATTTAGGCCTTCATGTTTAAAATGCATACATATATCTAATTTCTATGATTAGCTTTGGAAAATTTTGTATTGCCTTATAAAAGTTAAAAAAGTATAAGTGGGAAAACTAATTGAACTTATAAATCGTACAAAATTTTTAAACCGAATATCTAAAGCATTTCTCTTAGTCGTAGGCATCTAAAACATAGATTTTATAAGGCGATCCTAGAATTATACGTTATATTTAAGAAAAATTTAATAACAGCTTTTAACTAATGTGTACTATCTATGCCCATATTGATTATTTTTGATTTTGTGAAAATCCAAAAATATCTTCTAGATAGACACTCGTGGTAGTTATCCTATACCAAATGTTCCCTGTATATATGAATTAAAATTGAGTTTTATTCCCGTTTAAAAAAATATAAAATTTTATTCAACTTCTTTTGGTTAGTATTACTACCGGAAGATTTGAGTACAGGAAAAGAACTAAACTTGCTTCTATTACAAAGGGTTTAATGAAAGCTCTGATTCTATGCATCGACGTCGGCAGCGATGGTGACTTTATTTATTTCCCACGATTGGAGGATCGGACTGATGTCATTGTGGGTGGCCTGATGAAATTAAGAATTGCATCAGCGTTTTTGGTGTTTACCAAAGTGTTGCAGTTTTAATTTGTTTATTTCCTGCCTTTGAGGATCGAATTGCTATCATTGTGGGTGGCTTGATACAATTAAAAATTGTATCGGCATTTTTTATTGTTTACCAAAGTGTTGCAGTTTTCAATCTTGGGATGACAAAATCTGAGTGTGATTTAATTAGATTCAAGATTTTGTTTATATCCATCTTGGGTGAATTCATAATTGATTTTAGGAATGTCGAATGTTAACTTATGTATAGGGATTGCAATTTAAAATGTTTTCTTTTCCCACTTCGTATATGCTTAAAACGATTGAAGAGTATTTGGGCCAACTGCAGAGGAACTTACATCGACCATTTCCGGCCACGTTAATCGCATCAACGCTAACGCTTAGCGGGAAAAAGAAACACTTTCGTGGCCAAAGAGGGTAAAGCAGGAGTCTAAGGGGGAGGGGGGAGGAGTGGTGGCGACTAACACAATTTTATCAAATGTCAATTGAAAAACATGATTTGCCACCAGAATCGTGCTCCATGGGGCTAAAATATGAAGCCAGAACTTTGCGGCTATTAAACGGAAGCCAGCAAGGAATCGAGAAAAAGAAGAGGATTGAAAATGAAAGAAGAGAAGGAAGAGACAGAGAGACAGACAGAGAGAGAGAGGGAGAGTGGAGAAACACCAAACCCAAATCCATGGTATAATTTCCGCTTTCAATCAGGTTCCAGTGCAACGGAAATGTGAGTAAAAATTTGCTAGTTTTTCTTTCGTTTTTTTTCTCTCTTAGGTTTATTGGAAAAAGGAGAAATCGATGTTGATTAAGAGCCAGTCAATTAATTTTTCATTATACGAAAAGCGTGTCAAATTCAATTGATTTTCTCTCTCTTCCTCTTTCACTCACTCACTCACTCAGTGTCCTCTCTCTATGGGACTGCTCGATTGGAGTTTATATTACACAGGATATGATGACATAAATCAATATGGATGGCATGTGGGGTAAACTGATAGATAGTGGGGAGAGGAGTGGATGTTAGTGGCAAACAGTAACAGTAGCAACAGGCCATATATGTAGGTATGTACACACATTACCTGCAAATTACATCAACTTGTTAAAGGTCAGCGAAGAAAGGAGGCGAGGGGATGGATAATACACATACAAAATAAAAAGAGGCAATAGCAGAACAACGTGACCCGAACCAACTACAAACTATATGAAATGTCATGGCACTTTTAAGAGTTCGTTTAAAATTTGTTATGTACACACACACACACACACACACACACATATACAGGATGCTCTTTAAGTTTCAGCTATGGCATTCGATGTGGACAAATGCCAACAGGTTGCTGTCTGAGTAATTGAGTCTAAAAATGCAATGGCTAGTCGAGCATTACCTGACCTCGAGCCGCAGCCCCCTATAAACCTCCCTCCTCATCAACACTTGTGTCATGCTTGATACAAACAATGAGAGCAAATGAAATGGGAGAGAGAGAGAGTTGTGTGTTTGTGCGTTAGCTTATTATGCGATTCAGCCAGAGCAAGGGGACTATGACTGAATGAATAAATAGAAAAAAAATGCAGAATCCAAAGTAATTTGTAACCGTAGCTAATAGAAGAAACACACGCTACCATTAACCGTTACGAAAGGATGTTATAAATTCTATACTCTATTATCACAATGTACATACATACATAAGAGGTTGCCCTTGATCCGTTATTTCATTGAAAAAATAATAACTAAGAACTCCTAATAGAAAGCAGAACTTTCGATCTCGACTGTTAAGTTAACAGCTCCTCTCTCTCTTTTTGTTTTAACTCCTTAACTCTCTTCATAGAAAGCCTTTACGCTCTCTTTATTGCGGCCGCCCTCCAAGCTTTAATTATTTTTTATTAACCTCTCATAGCTTTCACTTGTCAAATTCTTATCCACAGTTATTAATTATGTTTTTCGGGTATTTAAAAAGTGCAATATATATACATACATATACAAATTGACATAAATTTAATATAAATAATAGTAATATAAATCATATTAATTATATTATAATCGGTGTAGATTCTCTTCTCTTTTGCAAAATGTTGAAATTTCTGAGAGAAGGAAGTAAAAATAGAAACGGTGAATGGCGCATCCGCAGCGGAATCAGACCTAGTCGAAAGTAGAGGAATTTCAAAAGATGGACAGAGAGAGAGAGGGATAATCTACATTCAACATTTTAGTGTGTGTGTGAAAAGTGGTCAATGCTAATAAAAATTGTAAAAAGAAGTTGTATGTGCAAGCGAGATAGCACAATCTGCAGTTGTGTAGGGTAAGTTTTTTCATGCCATATTTAACAGTTATAATTCTCATACTATTAGTGAAATTTTAATCAATTGTGTTTGGAAATCATTTTCCGAAAATTTCACATTGACTAAAAATATCAAATCTTCATACAAGGCAAACTAAGGTAGAAGAGAGGGAATGAGGGAACACCAGTCAGTAAAAGTTATTGTATATTTGTCCACTTCTTTAATTATTAACTGTATAAATGAAAATTGAGTTACAAATAATAATTAAATTTACATAAATTACGTAACAAAGGAGTTTTTAAAGCTAAGCTAAAGCTAGGTGTTAATTAGATAATCTATATCAGACATCATATTAAGATATTCAAGTGCGTTACAATATAATCGAATAGAGAAGTATATAAATATGTGGGGACATATAACCTAAAATGGATCAAGTTGAAGCATTAACAAATATTCCTTGCACATGTCAAATTAGTCCTGCTGGCAAGTTTGTTAATTCATTTCGATTCTCTAGTCTGAGTTAATGTCCGACAACCTGAATCATATCATTAACAAGTCTAAGATCCTTTGGCTTGATAATTTTTATAAAGACCTGTGTCCAGTAATTTTGAAGAGTATAGCAAGTTCACTGTGTACAAATTTACAACTGTGGCTTCTAATTTGAGATAAATCCTTTCTTGGAATTGCCAATTTGAATTATTTAATGAAATACTGTTGCAAACCTTTTTTGCCTTGTAAACAAACCTAAGTCAATGTTAATTTAACTTAATTACTGAGTTTATAACACATAATTAGAAATTACGTTTAACAAAAAAAGTATAAGGTGTTTGAATAAACATTCCTTTCGTTGTAATTGACCAAATTTAACCCAAAGTTGGAAATATTTGTTTTGGGATTCCTTCAGTTTATCCTTAGTCAGCAAAAAGAGTTAATTTTTGTATGTGCCTAGTGACCATTACAGACATTTTATTTGTAAATTAAGACAAACAACTTTTTGGCTTAATTAAAGTATTGTTAAATTTACTGTAATAATGTCTGATGATAAGAATCGGTTGCTCTATATCCAATGACGAGCCCTTCTCTTGGACCAATCAACTGAAGAAAAGCTTTTTACACTACAGGTGTCTGCCTGTCTCTCTCCAAGAGCAATTGAGAGAGAAAGAGAGAGAGCGCGACAAGTGTGGTGAGTTTTGTAAGAGAGAGCGCACCCACATCTGGCAGAGATATCCTTGAAAACGCACCGAAGGACCCCAAACTCAAGCAACCTCTCGCTTCTCTCCACTCATTCTTGGCCAAGTGAAAACAAATTGTCCGAGGACTTGCAGGCGAAAATCAAATCAAACTGATAACAGAATGCCATGCGAAGCGATGCGATGCGTGAGAGAGAAAAAGAGAAAGAAGACCAAAAGCCGAACACAGCCACAAAAAGAAAAAAAATAAACCCGAAACGAAACCGAGCATAAAATCCTGCTCTCTTCTTTCGTTCTGCTTGTGTCAAAAGGATAACACAAGCCACAGTTCGTGGCGGAGTTGCAAGTGCGTTGGTTGTGGGTCTGATAAAAGAACCCAAAAACAATTTCTATTAGACTTCTGCGATTGAAGTGAAGAGTGAACCTAACTGAACTGAACTCAACTGAAGCGAAGTGAATTGAATTGAAAGTGAAGGCAAGTGGGGAAAAGGTGGGCGGGAAGCCCATTTCGGTGCGAAAGTTTTGTTTTGTGCGGGCTCTTATAATCAAGAATTTCTGTTGGAAATTTAATTAACAATCAACGGAACAAAATGCATACACACACACACACACACAAACTCACCACGCACACAGAGACACATACAAATGAAAAATAGGCATTATGTAGAGATACCTATATAACGCTGTTGAATAACCAAAAGAAATAAAAATAAATAAAATTAAAGTAAAAAAGAAAACAAAAAATAACTAAATCAAGCGAGCTGCGCACTTTGGCGCCGCGTAGGCGTCTACCCAAAAAGAAAATGACAGAAAAAAATAAAGAAGAAAAGAAAATCGAAAGCAGAGAAATAAAAAGAAGATAAAAGTATAAATCCTACCTATACAGGAACAGGACGGTGTATGTGCGCGCCCCTATGACTGGCTCAATGCCTTTATGTTACGCTATGGGCTCTGCCATGGCCATGCCTCTTCCTATGCCTAGATGTCTGCCACAGAATTTTATTCACAGGTTGCTTTTTGGGCCAAGTTCATTTTTCGTGTACCCTATTTTGTATAATACTTTCTATTAACTGATTGGAAATTACTTTAATAACACTTTGCAAGTTTTACTATTTAAGTGCTGGAAATTTACTAGTCTTGGAAATGTTTTTAGTTATCATAGATATACATAGATAGATTTATATTATTTTCGAGAAAAAGAATTATTATTAGATTCTTATCGGAAATATAATGTTAGCCATTTGAAAATAATTTATTTTTAATTTGTTTGTCCGGCAGCATCAGCACGAAAGAACATCGTATCTTTAATAGCCAGTGATGACGCAGCTCTTGGAATATTTATATTAATAATAATTATGTTTATTATTTTTTAAGCTCTTTCGTTTATCGTTTTTCTTTTTATTTTTTCTTTTAGTTCTACTATCTTAATGTTAGCCGTTCCGAGGTCATGAATATTTCACAGAATTTGTAAGCAACACGAAAAGTGAGCAAGTTATCAAGTCTCTGAAGAAAAATATTTAAATACTTTTTAATTTTGAACAAATCTTTGCTTTGATTTGAATTTTTGAATTTGTATTTTGTTGCTACATATAGAAGAAACGTATCTAATTTGTAGGTGGTAGTTCTGATTAAATCATATTCATAGATATAATAATATTTTTATATTTCGTTATGAATTCTGAAAAGTCTAAATACCAGATATTAACACATATCAGCTAATTATTTATAATTAAATCGAGATTTTATATTCTTTTATTATTGATTAGTTTTTTCTTTATTAAATATTTTATAATTAATTTTTTTTGCTTTCATTGGCTTAATTTCTACTTTCATCACGTATAAGAAGATATAGAGCATTAAATTTTTGGTTTTCAGTAAATAACTTTTTTCGGTTGGCCCTGAGAATTACAGTTTCCCTTCTCCTCCCCCCTTCAGTGGCTTCAACATTTACCTTTGGCACCTTTTACTCTGTGGCCCAAAGGTGTCTGGGACTACTTTGGCCTATGTGTGTTTGTATTCAAGTTTCTATGTAACAGAAAAAAAAAAAATGGTTAAGTTTCGATGTGTAAGCGCGCGTGTGTGGAAACTTTTTTTACTTCCTGTTCAAAATCATTTGGCTTATTTATTTTTTCTCTTTTTTTTCTTGCCGTTCTCTCCTTTATTTTCTTTTGTTTTTATATATATACTTTTTGTTTTTATTCACTACAAATTGGTTTTCGTTTTCATTACATTTGTAATTTACCCTTCAGGCCAAAAAAAAAAAAAATAACAATTTGTAAAAGGGAATAAAATTTTCGCAATTAATTTGACCCCCCCAAGGAAAACTCGTTTTTAATGAGTTCAACAGGTTCGCTTAATAAGAGCGACACAGTTCACAGACTAATAAATATTCATAAATATTTTTTCATCCAATTGAAAATTGTTTTAACGGAAGTAATAAAAAAAAGTTTTGTATTTTTTTTTTTGTTGTTGGTGTAAACTTTTGGCAACAATTTTGGGTGAAAAGTTTCAGTTTCAGTTTCATTCATTATTAACAGTAATGGGAGTTATTTTCCTTTATCCCCCACCCCCCTTTCCCATCATCTTCATCTTAGCTTTAACGTTTAGTTTATGACGACAGAAATAAGGATGATGGAGAAATAAAAGTTCTCTATTAACTTGAAGTTGTTTGGGGTTAATGGAGAATGGGGCAAGTTAATGCCTTTAAGCTGAAAATTCGAGAGTTAACTTAGTTGCCAACTTAAAGAATTGATTAAGAAAGGAAACTCTTGAAGAGCCCAAAAAAGTAGGCTACAAAAATGTGCATCAATTTATATAAAATTCTTTTAGATTTTTCAAGGCCTTTAACATATGTACATTTTAACCAATAATATACTAAATAAATACCACAAATTCAATCAATAAATAAACGACTAAATTAACTTAGTACATTTCCAAAAGCACACACACAGCAACACACACCAAGAAACTCACACAGCCACATATGTGACAAAAGAATTTACATAAAATTTGAATATACTTATACATATTTTGTATGCATATTTGTCTTCACAACAATTTATATATATATATATATATCTACATATATATACAGAGACCAGAGACAATTCAATTATAAAAAAATAGATCTAAAATAAATAATAAAAAGTTCAAAAGCTGGAGCAAAAGCAGAGGGGAAAGTAAGGGCAGCTCCAAAAGCCCAGTCAGTATAATGATTTGATTCTTGGAAGATCGTGGTAAGTAAAAAAATATATTTCTGAATTTATATCCTATTAAAACGAAAGATTAATTACTTTTTGTCCTTCAAAAATGATCTATAAAACCTTGTTCAAACAATATTGCTACTTAATCAGCCAAATTAAATGATTTTCTATGGCTCACACTTTGACATAAGGCAATTCATTTGCTTGTTAAACCTTTTAGTACCCAACCAAAAAATTATTAACGCAAAATCGATTTTTTCGGTAGCATCCGCTTTTACTCCCACAACAGATTCAACTTTATATTTAGCCGCTAAAGAGACTCCATCATTTGCATTTACATACATATTAGACTGGTCATTTGTTCAATGAAAGAGAAAACATTTTTAAATGCACAGTTTTAACAAATTTGAATATCGATTTAAATAGACCTTGAATATAATTTAAATTACCATTAGAATATGTAACTAGTAGTCTATCGGATATCATATCTAAAAATAATTTAAATATATTTTTTATACTATAAATTTTGAAATCAGAAATGCTCAATATATGACTAGAATATATACATATGTCTTCATCTTGTATATTTTAACCATCAGATAAGGAAAAATAAGATCCAATATGGTTAATTAAATCTTTTGCCGTTCATATAATTATTTTTTAATTTCTTTTGTTACGCACTTCCAAAAAAATATTTTTCGAATATGAATATATGAAATTCCCATTAAACGAATAAAAGCCACTCTATTGCTGTATATTTTTGTCCATTATAATACATAATTGAATACCATCAATTATTTACTCAATGAATTTTTGGCTTTGCCCCTTTATGCGTTTTTGTTCGCCTTTTTCACTTCCGCCCAATTCCTTTTCCCCTTAAGACTTTTAATAAAATTAAATGGCTTTAAGGCCAATGTAGGCAATTTATATGATATTTAGATTAGGGTATACTGACTTTAGCCAGATGTTTGTGATTCCAAGAAAGAAATATATCTACGATTATAAAAGACAATAAATGAGGACACAAGTTTTTTGTTTCATTCATTTTTAAAAAGCAAAATATATGGAAATAGATAATCACGTCAAGAGAGATAAATAAATAAAGGATATAAAAAAATCGGCTCAAAATGTTGAAATTTCCAATTCTGTATTTCTTTTTTGGTAGATAAAGAAGATGTCTATGCTCACGTTTTCGATTTTATGGTTTTACATAAATATCGTAACGACCTTATGTGTTCATTCACCTTCCATTCTTGTTTTTCATTTTTTTTTTTTGCGTTTTTCATCGACCACTCAGACATTTGAGACTTTTGAGTCGTGTCTGCAAAATGACAGATAAATATTCAGTGTTCTACCAACGAAGGTTTGCTGACCTTCCCTGTGGGCGTTATGTTATACTCTCTGCAAGTATACAAACGTATATATATATATATATGTATATATATTTCCATGCAACTGTTCAACTCTGTGCATAATCAATACGACATTATATCGATGGCATTTGTCGCCATTAATTTTGAATCGAAAATGTTATGCAATGTCATGCAGATGGGATTATATTTATTGTATTTAGCATATATGTATATACATTTTAAACTGGAGTTTGTCAATTGAAAGGACATCAATTTGTGTGGTCACATGATTATTAGGCAATGAATTTACATAACTTAATTTCGTTTTAATTGAATTAAATGCTTTCATTATATTCATACAAATAATTATATGGTTTTTGGGGTCTCTATTCGTAGATGTGGCAAATGTTTAGGAGGAAAACTGCGACTAGTCACGGTTAATAAATGGTTAGTTTATGTGAAAGCAAAAGGTTTTTCCGCATTGAATTCTGAGAATAAACAGACAGAAGGGGCAAGTGCTCATGAAAAGTAAATTTAGCTAAAGGAAAAGTGAGTGTTAAAGAAAAGTAAATAAGACTTTTCCTTCTTTAACGTATAAAAAGAAGGGAAAATTATTATAAATAAAAATTAAAGAAAACTGAAATTTAATTTTATAATTGAAAATTCTTTAAAGCTGGATCTGAACTTTATAAAAAGTAAGCCCATGGAGTGTGTCCTACAGTGTCGTATATTTTAAAATAGATATCAAACTATCTGGCGGATATTCTTTCTATTCATTAGCCAAATCTTGAATTAGTTATGAAAATCTTTATCAGAACCATAAAATAAGGGAACAAAGATTTTCGTTAAGCAACAATTAAAGCCTTTTCAATCTAAGAAAAGGTTTCAATTCAGAAAAAATTTTAGTAGGAATTCCTAAATTACCTACTGTATTTTTGATAATTTTCCATTAAATTTATAAGTTATTTTATATGCGATTTCTTAAATATTCGGAATGATTTAACTGTGACTTACATATATTTTGTTGCAGCAATGTGTCATCACTCTCACATGATATTTGCAATGCCAAACAGTAGTCAAAGGCTTTTGATTGTTAGTTTTAATTAAACAAGGTTCTGTAATCATCATGTTGCCATGTGTTGCCCACCCACATCAATCATAGTCGACAGAATGTCTGAATAATAATTGATAAAAATATATACGACACAAGTGAATAGATTTTGTTTGGATGGTATATGTATATATATATATATGTGTGTGTGTGTGTGTCTGTGTGTGTGTAGTCTGCTTATGGTCTTAAGGCTTATTAGCTGTAAGCCTGCTCAGTAGGCAAACAATTGTGAGTCACTGTATATGTACGTGTGTTTGTATCTGTGTGTGTGTGTGCCTAGTACAAAGGAGTCAAGTAAAAGATACAGTGCCTGACAATGATGATAAATATTAATGACATTCACTCTGGCTGATACTTTGTTCAACATTTCCTGAAGGGAAAACAAATAAACATTGTGCTTCAAAGTTTTTCCATCTATCTATCTATCTTTTTTCTATCTCTTTAAATTAACCCAAAAAGTATGCTTTGACATTTTTTGTGTTATCGTTTCTTCGCTTCAAAAGGAATTTCTTTAGCCATTCCATTCCACTGCTGCCTAATTTAATTGTCATCAAATTGATATTAAATTCCCATGACGAACTGGAAACACGAATATCAATTAAGTTGCAAGTGCTTTTCTTTTCCTTTCCTTTCACAATTTTCTTTCTTGTTCCTTTTTCTTTATTCTTTTTCTTTGTTTTCTTTTTTTTTTTGTGTATTTCTGTATGTATGTTTGTATTTGGTACTTTGTCCTTTCAATCAATAAACTCATTATGGGCATTTATTTTGTTACTTTTTGTTGTTGTTCTGTTCCTATTATGTGTCCCAACTATTTGGCTTAATGACCAATTTGTGCAAGACATTTGCTTATAATATTATTATCCGTCAACACACAGTTGAATTATAATTCCTCCACATTAAAATTAATATCTAAAAATTAATGCTAATGGCCAGTATGTGTGGCAATTATATTAAATGATTGACACAATCAAATGTGATAAATGGCTAACCGAAATTAAATTGATGGAAAAAGCAAAGCTAAAAAATTTAATTACATTCTGTAAAAGATTAATGCGATATTTACAATTATTTATTAACAACTTTTTTTTCAACGTTTATGTTAATTAAACTTACACGTTTGTATTAGTTGCTGACGAGAAAAATAATTGATTTAAAATTCCGTCAATTTGAATAATATATGAATTTTAAAGTAATTTTATTCATTATATTTAGTAAGCTTTTTAATATTCTCTCTATTTGCTTTTGTTTCTTATTTTTTAATTAATTTTTATAATACTTTCTCTTATTTCCTCTATTTCTTATTATTTTCTCTCTTATTTATGTAATAATGTAAGCTAATGAAAAGTTTATATTCTTGGCTAGATATAGTTAGGATTAAAATTTCATTTTCACACAATTAGTCAATTGTACTAATATATAGTTTATAAACTCAATGCACAATATATGATTATATAAACACATAAAATTAGATAGTATATATATAGTAAAAATATTTAGTTTGAGTTTATATATTAAGGCCCAACATTAACCATTACAATTTGTAATTCATTCTTACTCGCAGTATAAATAAATAAATTAAATTTCTACAATTTCAATATAAAGGTTAAATCAAAATTGACACAAATTTGTGTGTCAAATTATCCACCCTTTTAGTATCTTGACATTAACATCTTTTCCTATAATTCCTTAGCTATAAAAATATTTCAACATTGACATCTTGCTATATATATACATATTTGATTACTTATCTATTGTTTTATATTTTATATTTTACGCTTTTATTGGAAAATAAAAAGAAAACTCTTTACGATAAAATGTCAGGAAAAGTCTACACATGATTTTATTTTTATAGCTCTTTATAAATGTTCAAAGTTCTTCTTGGAAATAAAATTTGTTGCATAAATTTGTAAAATATTTAAATTGAATTTATTTTGAAAGAAACACTCACACACACACACACACAGAGAGAGAGAGAATATATAATAATCACTAAAGACAAATTGTTAGACATATGTGTAATAATTGTAGAGAGTGTTAGGCATTTTCATGGGCTCTTTAGACGACATTCACACCCTAATGTATGCCTGGGTCCTTTCGTCTTGGATATGCTCCTTATGTCAATTGCAGTTTGAGCATATAAATTAGTGTAATTAAAAACCCTTGAACAAGCAGGTCTAAAATTACTGAAACAGCCTTAGTTAATTGTGCGTTTTTGATGTTTTAGTATTTTGGGAGCAATAATTGCACTCTTCAAGTGGATGAAGAAGAGGAAAGGTTTGCCAGGAGCAGCAGTGTGTGTGTGTGTGTGTATGTGTGTGAGTGAGCATATAAAAGTTTATGTGGCATACTTGATGGCACTTCAACTTGCGGCAGCTGCATGTTGCTTGTGGCAACTTTTAATGTTTGCTTGTTGCAGCCATTAACTGCAGCAACTGCAGCAACTGCTGCAACTGCAACAACTGTAACATCAGCTAAAACACCAGCAACCAACATCAACAGCATTGAAGAATTTTCTTTGCAAGGAATAAATTTCCACAGAAAGAAGGCAAGCAGCAGCCAACAGTTTTCCATTTGTTTTTTCCCCCTTATTTCGTTTTAACCATTTGACTTTTCAGTTGTTTTTTTTTTTTTTTTTTTTCGTTTCTCTTTCAAAGAGAAAAGCAAAGGCCACGCCCAGTTGAATGCAAATTAATCCTGGTAAATGTTGTGGTTAGGGTTAACGCCCACTCTTTTTGGTTTTCAAATTTTTGGTTCACTTTGTTGGTGTTTAGTTTTATACATATATTTATATTTAAATATATATACATATATATATATATATGTATATGTATATTGGTGAAGCTGGGGGCGTGGCTGCTGTAGGGGAAATGAGAAAAGTTATTCATTAACTGAGTGAGCAAAAATTTTGCTTAACTCGGTCACTGTGGGTCAGTTTCGTGTTTTGTTTAACTTTTTATTTTTTTTTTTTTTTTTATTTTTTAGTGGCTTCTTTAGCATTTCTAATTAAAGTTGCATTTAAATTAAGCTCCTTTAGCATTTCAGTTGCATTTAAATTAAGCAAACAATTTAAAACATTATGATTTGAAACTTTGTTGGGTTTTCGAAGGGGAATATGTTATTAGAAAATTATATTTAGAAGAAAACTTTTTAAAAGAGAACGAAAAAAAGAAACTAATTAGTGACGACTGTTTACTTGTTTTTAGTTACTTACTCCTTTGAAAGAGTTAGATATTTATTTAAAATATCTAAAAGTTATGTGAGATATAATTTATTAAAGTCTAACATTTATACACATAGATACCATGGATATACTTTTCGAATTCTTTATAAAAATGATGTGATTTAAATTCATCATATCTATATAGATCTATATTTCTTATATGTTGTGTTAATAACATTAAATATATATATATATACTAGATACCTCCGATTAGTAAATCATAACAAGATGTCCTTTACACAAGTGGGCCGACATTGCAGCCGATTTGCTGCAAGATTTGGACGAGTTGGCAGTTCCATTGTAAGCCAAACACAGACCAGATTCCATGTCCGTCAATATTCAGAGAATAGCTCTATTGAAGACATTAAATGCCGTGTCCTTAAGGTTGTCTCGGCCTATGATAAAGTTACAGCCGATAAGGTTAATGTGGAATCACATTTTATCAATGATCTGGGTCTGGATTCACTGGATCATGTGGAGGTTATCATGGCTATGGAGGATGAATTTGGTTTCGAAATAAACGATTCGGATGCCGAAAAACTTCTAAAACCTGCCGATATTATTAAATATTTGGCTGACAAAGGGTCAAATGTCCATGAATAAATGAAAGCGAAGCAAATAATATTTTAATTTTAAAATATTTAAATATTTCAAATAAATTTTGAAAAATCAAGTAACATTTGAATCATTAAAGAGCAAAAATCGAGGGACATTATCTATATATTTTCACTATACAACGTTCAGACTTTATCACACATTAATCCTTCGATTGCTTGCAGCATAATTTATCGGATTATATTGTATCTGAACGAGATATAAATTGAAAATCCGTTGATTTATTTATCATATGAATGCAAAATAAATATTAGCATAACCAAGTAAAATGTATTTTTAAGCGTAAATTGCATAAAAATCTATGTATGTATATTCACGTATTTTTCTGTCAAAGTTAAAGCCAGGGCAATGTCAACTCGGATTGCCCCAAAGCGGTATCCACATCAAACGCATCTGTTCCACATTCTCGGTTGCTGCTTCTCCTGGCAATTCAAAAAATGTTTGCCAACATGTTTATAAGCATTTCAGTGCTTTTTTTCCAACGAGGGTGTATTGAAAAGTATTTGAAAAAGTGGAAAATATTTGATTAACTTAAAGAAAATGGGAAAGCTTTAAATAAATAAACGAATTTATGAAATATAAAAAATATATATATATGTAAATTATTAAATAGATCTTTGAATATTTGTCTAATTCAAATAATGCTAATAATGTTGTTAAGTGTAAAATAAATATAACTAAAATTTCAATTTTTAAAGGAAAGGTGAAAACTTATTTTCTAACCCTCTGCCATAATTTGTTGTTTCTGTCTCAGCTGGCGGTGAAATTTATAAAGAGCAGGAAAAACACTTGCACCTAGCGTTAAGTTTGTCAACGTTTTTCTTTTCCTATATACATACATATATATATATATATAGATATATAGGTTAAATTACTTCCTTGTTGAGGCAGAGAGCAAACAAACTTTGTCCATTCAACCAGCTACCTACCAATACATCCCTCCCCCCTCCCTATCCCGCTCCATTACTTTGGTCATTCCCTGTTGCCATTCATCTGTTTTGCTGGGAACTATCTTTATGTCCATTTTGGTAGCTTTTCATAAGCACGTTTTTATCTCTGCTTTACACATTCGTGCGTTGGTCTCCCTTTAGCATCCCTCAATGAGCTTCAACAATTGACGAGGGCCAACATTTCTTTTTTCTGTCTTTCTTTTTTTTTTTTGCTTTTTTTTGTCCTTCTCTTTAGGTTTTTGCTGATTTTGTCAGTTTTTCTTTGTCATTGATTTTGCGATCATAATAATTTGATGCGTGTGCTTTATGTTCCGGAAATCTGTATTAAATTTTAGATACATAAGTATGTATGATATTATATACATATGTATGTGTATGTATTTGATTGTGGAAATCAAAAGACCAGAAGGAAATAAAGAAAATAACATATGCTCATATATGCAATTTCATTATTTTATGACTTTATCAATATTGAACTAGATAATTTATTTGAGAGTAAAGAAAATTATATAATAAAAGAGGCAGTGACTTCAATATGTATAAACCATGTAACTATAACTATAGCTAGATTTGAGTTAATGTCTCATAATTATACTCTGATTAATCTGGCATTATTTAATGAATTCTTTACAACTTTGCCTAAGAAATAAGCGCCCCATTCTATAAAAGTTTCAAGTTAAGTATGCTCGATTTCATTGTGCAGATTTTGATCTTTCAATATCAATATATCTATTATCTTTTATTGTGATTATGAAATGATCGAATATCAGAATAGTCTTATCTGAAAGAATTTATTGAATTGGCAAATTTACAATTGATATCGAAAGTAAATATTATAGGAATATATAGATAAATCTGTTCCAATGAATAATGTACACCTAAAACTAATCTCTGATCTCCACTATGGAAATTATTATGTAATTTATTTATTATTTTTCATTATCCATGTTATTTGTTAATGGAAAACTATTTCAGGATTTGTGGATCCACTTTCTATCTGCTATACTTACTTATGATGTCATTGACAGATCGAAAAACTTATATTTGAGCTGTATTTTTAGCGGATTTGATTAAAGTATATATTATTTATTTACTTGTCGCTTTACTCGGCGTACTTTTTTTTTTGCAAATCTGACCCTATCTTTTTTTCTATTCTAAATGTTTTATTCAATTCTATTTGGTTGGACATATGATGTATATAAGATGCAATATACCACTGTTGGTTTCAAGTCTCGATTATATACCCTTTTTTTTTGCCTACAGTTACATGGTATAAAAAAAAGTAGTAAGATACCTTAAACAAAATGTCCTTCATCTTAGTCCTGCATCAGCTATGGCCTGAGGATTATCTCTCTACTCTTTCAAATAAACACTTTCATTTCGTTTGGACTATTCCACTAAATCCGGTTTCCATGTTAAACAAAGTTTATGTCAATCATCTAACCCCCACTTCATTTAGTCCTAGGCCTATCAAATATTACAAATCTGTGTCTAAATAAGCAGAAGATGAAACGCACAGAACAAAAAAAAAAAAAAAAAAAGAGGAAGAAAAAGCAAAACCAACTAAAGTTGTTGGTAAGAGGCCGAAAAAAAAAACTCCTGAGGCTTGCATTAATTTAATGAGGTTTTTCCTTTTCTTGCCTTTTGATTTTTGCCTTGCGGTTTTTCCTCATTTGACTTAAGTGTATTTTGCAGCCACGTTTCAACGCCTTTTCCACCATTTTATTCTTAGTCCTCGATTTACTTGGGCTATTTTAGCCTTTTTCCCTATTCACTTTTTCTTTTATGGTACGCTTCTTTTTTTTCGGTGTGTATGTGTGTGTGTGTGTGTGTGTCTGTGGTTGTGCCTGTTTTTGTGTGTGTTGGTTTTGTCTTTTTGCCTGCGGTCAAAATGTCACAATTCAAGTGGAATAAGTGAAGTTGTCAGTTGTTCGTTTTGCCACTTCTCGTTTTGTCGTTTCTCGTTTGTCGCTTTTTCCATTTTCCTCTTGTTCTTGTAAGATTTTTCTTCTTTCTCGTCTTGTCTTTGTGTTGTGTTGCCTTGTATTTTGCATTTTGATTTGACATGGATAAAGTTCACTTTAGCTGATTTTCACATCATCTCTTTCTCTGTGTGTGCGTGTGTTTTTTGTGTGTGTGTGTGTCTGTAAGGAAATTAGTTTTGTGGAAATTTGATTTGCCGATTTGTTACGATAATTTGTGGCTTTGATAAGGCAATTGATATACAGTTTAAGTTAAAGCCAACAAAATTCCTTTTAAAATGGAATTTTATAGTATTGATTAAATTGAAAATAAAATGGCTAATATTTAGTTACATATAAGCAAAATCCTTAATTTAGTAATGCTATAAATTAATTAAGTTCCTTTTGGCAAAACTATTAAACAATAAACATAATTGATTATTACAATTGAATATTAATTTGGCTTACCAAAAGTTGATTGCATAATAGTTTAGTTAAAAGTACTGCATATATGTATTAAGTAATAACAATTAATTGTGTATTATGTTAAAAATGAGAATGAGATTGAATTAACTTTTCTATACTAAATGTATTCCTTTAATTTTTGGCTATGATCAGAGAAAAGATTTACGATTCATGAACATCTGAACTTCTACCAAGTAAAAGTTAATTTAATCGATTTATTTCTTTTTATACCCTGTAAAAGGGTATATTAAAGTCGGACAAGGAAGGAATCTCTACTTCAAAGGGCTCCAATTCAGTCAAATCTCGTCTGATTTTGAAAAACTATGTCTTTATTTCCATTTTAGAATCGCCATTTTTAATTAGCATAAAAATCTGGAAAACTAATTTTCAACTCGATTTTCGCAAATTTTAAAGATGCAAAAATTGACGAAAATCCGATCAAAATTTTTTGTCAACTTTTTTCAACTTTTAATGCAATATTTTAATACGGAAATTATCCAGAAGATTGATGTAAAACTTTTCGAAATCAGCCAAAATATGGCCAACTTAGAGCGTATAGAACATTGGTAAAATCCTTCAAAATAAGGACAACGGGCAAATCCTTCGAAGGAACCTCTACTTCAAAGGGCTTCAACTCAGTCAAATCTCATCTGATTTTAAAAAACAATGTGTTTATTTGCTTTTTAGAATCGCCATTTTTAGTTAGCATACAAATCTGGAAAATTAATTTAAATACATATAAGAAAATTAATTTAATATAAAGAAAATTTATATTTAATTCAAGAGGATTTCGATGAAGTCTGATTTTATGAAATATCTATTATTGGTACAGGGTATACTCCAAGTCGGCAGGGACGACTTAGTTACTTTATTTAAATATAATTTCAAAGTTTGAATCAGCCTTACTTTTATTGATTAATCTGTTTTTATGTTTCTTCAATAATATTTTCTCGGTTATACCTAATTATAAATAAAGATTTCCCATCTGGATATTATCTCTTCACAAGTTCGTTGGACTTATCTGTTTTAATAAATCTTTTAGTAGTATTAACTACCTCAATAGGTAAATATATTGGATGCAAACTACTTAACAAGTATTTCCATTTCTTAGTTCAAATATATTCATAATTAAGCAATTAATCTTCTGGTCTATTATCTTTATTAATAGAACATTAATCATATTGTATTTATTTAAATTTTCAATATAAATTAGACCGTTTCATGGTTTACCACTAGAAATACATGTAGTATCAATTTATAAGTATTTTAGTATTATATTATATATATGTATGTATAAATATATGCTTATATTATGTATTCAATTACATTCGTTTTGATATAACCGAAGGTGTGCTTGAGAAATGTTTTCTTATTTGATTTATAACAATTTTCCCCAAAAAGTCTTCGCCTTCCCACTCTGACTATTTGAATGATTTATGTATTTGATTTTCGTCAACAGCTTTTTGTCAATACATTCCATTTAAGGTTTTTCCACTTCTTGGTTTTTTCTGTTTGTTTTTTTTTTTTTTTAGAAAAGACGAATAAATGTTGGCCTTTTATTTATTTTTTTTATTTTTTTTGGTTCGCTTTTTATTCATATGAACAATTTGCCAAGCTATTTGAACTTGACAACCCACACGTAATATACAGCATGCCAAGGATTATGAAGGGGAAACGAACCCCTTCTACTGTTACTCTGGCCATCACCAACCATCTTTTGCATGTTTATATTTATTGTTTACAGTGAGCACAAAAAATGTTCTCTCGCGTATCATCAGCATGACTAAGCAGTCAGCCGCAAAAAAAAAAAAAGAAAAAAAAGCGCAACGATGCCAAAGGATTGACTCCCAGCGGGTTGCACAACCAAAGACACACAAAGAGAGAGAGAGAGAGAGAGAGAGAGAGTGAGAGAAGGAGAGAGATAGAAAGAGTGGGAGAAATATTTATATGTGGGAGTTTATAGGAAATGCTGTTGAACATGGTTGCCAGTTGTGTTATTTATCCTTTTATTTCTGCTCTTTTATTTTTTGTTATATTATTTGTTTGTGAAAATAAATACACAGCGAAAGTCTCTCTAAATCTCTGCCGGACATGGTAGAATGGTACAGGATATAACAACACATATACAGATATGCAAATATATATACATACGTATGTATATATGTGTATATATATACTTGCTTTTTCTGGGTGGACAGTTTCGATATTGGGTTGTGCTGTGTTGCGGTTTTCGTTCAACAATTTTTCGGATCTTTTATGCATATTTAGCAACATTTTTGTCTTGGTTTGGAAAGCAACAAGATTTAGAGCTAAAATATTTTTGGCTTTACCTTTCATATGGAAGAAGAGAGTGTGTTGAAAACGGAAAGTCAACAAAAGTTCCACCATAAAATATTTCTGAAAATTTAATTCTGTTTTGTTATCACAGAACTCTAATACTGATTTAGGTATTTAAGTGTTGAAGGGGAAACCATATCCTTGTTGCCCCTGAAAGGTTTGAATTAGCTAAAAAAATGGAAAAATTTTTATATCAATTAACAAATTTATGAAAAATAAAAGGGGTCACATCAATAGACACGTAAAAAAATGTAAAAAATCGTATTTCTTTTTACCCACTCATTTCTATGAATGTATTTATTTTATTATTATTTTTATTTTATTAATAATCAGGATCGTAATCACTTGGGGCGTAGTCGTTATCATCAATGCCGCGTTTGTTCAAGTTCTTGACTTCCAATGTGTCAAAATCATCAACTGTAAGACAATAAAGGAAAAAGTTTAATAAATTTAAAAAGCTATACCATAGCGACTATATACATATATATATATACAAGTATATAAATATATATCTATATAATATATAGCAGGCGGAATCCATATGTGAAATAAGAACTTACAGTGTGGGACTTTAATGCCTATTTCTCCAGGATGACTGTTGCAGAGAACAAACGCTGCGAAGATCATCATAAAGACGAATGCCAACTTCATTTTTAAAAGTTTATCTGCAATGTATCATATTTATTTTAAACTTTAATAATTAAATTTTATTTTGAACTAAACATTTTTCTTCACTTTATTACTTAAAACAAATTTCGGAAATCTTCGTTACTCACAAACTATAATAAATATATATATAATAATATATTTTGCTCTTATCAAATACGCACTTTTTCTTTTCGAAAAGAGGATTCAAGTTCAATATTCAACTACTGAAACAGTACTAACTATACCATAGAATAGTCGCTGACTATATGTAGTCTATACTCAAACACGAATTGAATACCGAAATGAAATTGATTAAAAATTATCTCAAAAGCTGGGCCGAAGTTTGTTTAGTCTTCTAGTGAATTTAGCCTAATCATTTCAATGCTAAGTTAATGTAGATTAAAATAACATTTGATGAATTTTTTTAAGACTTTCGAAAGAGTTTTAAAACGTAAAAGTAAAAAAATAGCAGCGAGACAAGACACTCATGCTTTGCATTGTGTTTTATATAGAAGGTCATCTCATGAGTCTAGTGTGGGTCAAACGATAACCCCCAAACAGCTAAGTGAAGATTATTATAGATTGTCTGGATTCTATAATATTTTTTAAAGTTTATTATTGAGGTTTGGTTATTTTTGTCCAATCTCCCTCTATCTCTCTCTATTTCTCTCTCTCTCTTTCTTCTTACAAATGGCAGTCATTTTATTTTAAAAGCTTTGCAAATAAAAATGGGAACAAGCCCCCATCATCATCATCAGTGGCAGTAGCACAAGTTACCACTTTTCGTAAAAACCATTTTTATGACAAGCAAACAACAATTTCTTTTTTTTTTTGTATTTTTTTTCATGTTCAGAAAGCGAAAGCCTTCTTTCTGATGCCACACACACACACACACCACTACACACCAATCCACAACCATCCTTTAGGCCATGTGGCCAACTGAAATCCAGACGCACTAACCTCATCCATTTAGTTTGCTTTCAGCTAAAGACATGTTACATATACATATATACATACATATATATGTAGGTATATACTTAAATATATGTATATATGTATGTATATTCGTATGCTTTTTATTTGATATTTACATTTCGTTTGCTTTCACTCGAATGAAAGAATAGAAGGCGGAGGCGAGGGCGTAGATGTGTTTCCGGCTTTTCTTTTTTTTTTTTTTTTGTTTTTATTTATGTCTTTTGCATTTATTTTACGAGTTGAATTTACGTATGTTAGTCGAGCAGGAGAACACAGGTGAGACTGTCAGACAGACAGACTGACTGACAGACAAATAAGGCCATTTGCCCAGACTTTCAATGAAGTTGCCAACAAATAAATATTTTAGGTAGAATTTATTTATGGGAAGAAGACCTCCCTTTTTTCCCTTTTTTTTGGTTTTTTTTTTTTATTCATGAGTCAAAGGTGTTGAGGTTTAATTGAGCAGCAATTTGTTGAACTAAAACATTAATTGCAGAATTTAAAATGAAAAGAAAATTGTCCTAACTAATGCTTTTATCAACTACACAATTTTCTCATTTTAGTTGTTGCAAATGCAAAAACAACAATGAAATGCATTCTCAATGCAGGAAGGTTCAAGCAGATGGACGACGAAAGGCCGGCAGCAGGCCAAGGAAGAAGCGAAGGCATCTGTCAGGGACAGAAAGAGAAAAAGCTGGCAAAGAGAAAGAAGTGGCAACAAGTGTCCATGACTACTTCAGTAAGAAAAACTTGCTGGCTCCCGACGATGATGATGATGATGATGATGATGTTGCTGCTGGTGGCACTTACCCAACATGCACAGGCAACAACAGTAACGGCAACAACAATAACAACAGCATCACAAACCCTAACAGCAGAGGCAATAGAAAAAGCCAGCAACAACAACAACAACTCGACGACAACAACAGTTACATCAGGAGCAGCAGCTACTTCATCAACATCGTCATCAGGGACAGGAGGAGGTGGAGTAGGAAGTGGTAAATCCACAACTAACCGGGGGACACCACTTGAGGATCCATTTAAAAATATTGTTAGAATTGGCGATGGCAACACAGTGACGAGGGTAAGTCATATAGAACTCGTATATAATATCAAAATTATGCCTTTCTTTTCAAAACCAAAAAAAAGAATATGCAGCCACACTTTTTTGTGAGAGCCTCAAAATCTGTTCAAGAGGAAACATATTAGAATTTATATTCACTAGAAATGTAAAATCTTTCATGTTTTTCATAACGTTTTGTGTTTAGAAAATATATAATAACATTCGGTATTTGGTATATATGCCATTAGAATATACAGCCACACTATTTGTGTCAGCCTAGATAAAATTTCCATTCGGCCTGTAGTAATATAGAATTATTGTACGCCTAAGCAAACACACCCCCAACCCCTGCCTCAACAAATACTACTCTCTTGCTCCATAGTGTTAATTTATTCTCAACATTAAAAAAATAGCAAATGGCGCTAAGTGCCATTGAAATAATGAGCATAAAATGTACTTGAATTTTGTTTTTGGTTGCATGTTTGCACCTCAAAAACTCAGCTAAATGTTTCTCTTCACATTTACTCGAGATTAATTGGAATTCCCTTTCGGCAAATTATTAAGTGCACTTAAGTGGTGGCTGCTATAATTCAATGAGCAAAATAGAGAATAGACAAGTGGAAATCGATAAACTAAATTGTATGATGATTAATGGGTAAAGTTAATCGAGGATGAGTCGGCACTTCAAACAGATGGTCTAGTATAATAATTACAAAATGGTTTTAATATTGTTTGTATAGGATACTTTAATCTTTAAAAGTTTGAAGTAGCAAAGTTAATCCTTTTCACAGTAGATATTGTGGAACCATCTGAGATTGGCATCCTCAGTCACATTAATCAGTTAGAAAATATAGAAGACCCCTTACCACCTGCTGGCTTAAAGTGTAACTAAACCATTCTATGCATAATCCAAGAAGTTTCTATAGTGCGTATTAATTTAAGACTTAGTATCACAGTTTAAGTTTGTTTAAGGACTCTTAGCCAAGTTGAATCCCAAATGAGAAGCTATAAATTGTGACAGATTCCAAGGAAGAGTCAAGTCACTGGCATACAACTAACATATTTCAGGGCAGGGTGACAACTTTGGGCCATTAGCCTCATGCTGTCTAAACTGCACATAGAATTAAAAACTTTAAAAGGCACTGAAGGTGGCCAAAAGAAAACTTTCACCTTTGACTGGGCTAATGCTCAGCTCATGGACCTTTTGTCAAGTATCATTCGCCACAATAAGATTATTCAGATTAAAGTGCGTTTCGAGCACTCTCTTAAGGGAACTGGACTAAGTAAAAGTAAAAGAAAATATCCCCCACACCATAATTCCCCATTATCCCCATTTATTCAATGTCAAAATCCACTTGGCAACCTAAAACTTCATTCATTCATTTATTGTCTTATCAAGAAACAAACAAAAAAATTAATAATAAAAGCAAATAAACAAAGAGAATGCCAAAACAATAGATAGCCAAGAAAAACTCTTAAAACTGGCCAAAGTCTAAAAGTTTTCATTGAATTTCCGAAGAATTTAAAGTCGACTCGCGTTTACGCATAGAACAAAAGGAGGAAAAGCCAATAACGCAATTTTCCACTCAAACGATAAAAGGGTCCTTTACCAAACACAATACATATACATACATAGACTAAACACACACACACACACACACACACTCATTTACATATACCAGTACATAGATGGTCAGCGGTTATAAAGACTTAACCTACCATGAATTTTGTTTAGCGAAAATTTATTTTTAATGCGCAAAAAAGAAAAACAAAAAAAAGCAAACTGGAAATATATATATATATGTATGTATATATATAAAATGAACATGTTTTGGGCTAACCAAAAAATGATTTGGGTATACGCTAATAGACAAGCAGAGGGTGTATGTGTGTGTGTGTATAAAGGGTGTTTCCTTACCCTTTTTATTTTCTCCACACTTTTTCATTTAACCATTTATAGAAAATACAATGGAATATGCAAATCGGATAGGTAAAATATATTTCAATATGGTTAAAACTGAAGCTAAGCAAATTGATTTAAAAAAAAAAAGGGTTAAAGTAGAAAAGTAGCTTGAGTAGATTCTATTTAGATTGAAATAGTTGAAATGTTGTTGGTAGCTTTAAAATGTTTCAAGACGAAGCTTTAAGATAATTCAATCATTGTTTCGATTATTTTATTTTATAATAATTTTTGATTCTTTAAATAATAAAATTAATTCAAAAGTAAATTGCGAAATTAAGTAGTTAAAAAAAGTTTTCAAAATTTTATAATTAGGTTGACAAATAGTTACATATATAGTATATATTGTAAATTTAAAAAATTCAAATCTCATTTTCTTTATTCTTATTAATTCGCATAGATAAGAATTGAATTTTTATAGTTTGAGAGTAAGCGTTAACATACTATATGCTAGATAATTAATATCATAATAATAATCAATAAGTATACAATATAGATTATTTACTTATCTGAACAGATTCTATTAAAATCTTATTTTCTTAAAAATTAATTCAAAATGGTTTGCAAAAAGCATTTGTAATATCTACGTACATCTAATCGACTTTTGGTTTAGATCGATTGGAATAGAACATAAAAATCTAGATATATAAGTCGTTTTAAAATCTTGTTACATTCAAATGGTATTTGATCTTTCTAAAGTTAGTTTAGAATTTAATTTTACAGTTTTATTAAATCCAACTACTCAACCAATACAGTTCAGTTTGGTTTATGACCATTTCTTTTATACATATTTTTGCATTCTCCTTTTTTTTCATTTTCCTTTTAGACGGCCATTGAACAATCGCTGGTTACCATCCATGACATTGCCACCGAAAATTTGGGTACATTATGCATCTCCACGCTCTATCGACCCTTACAAGTGCCCATCAATTCGGAACGTTATGAGAGTTCAAGACAAAAGGCCGATTTGGCAGCATCGATACTCCAGGAAGTTGGCATCATCAGACATGGCGGTGAGTTACACCCATTTAATTTAATGTTGAACCCAAGTCAAAGTTTTTCACTTGTCAATTTGTTGTTTTACTCATTTTACCATTAACATTTCTTAATAACTTGTCACATGTCCAAGCTTGTACAACATGTCGTGTTGCTTGTCGTATAATGCATACATATGTATGTACTTCCCCTCCCCCCCATATGTTCATATGTTAATTTCACACACTCACACATAAAGAAATGAAGAAATCTCGGTGGGTACCTTTCTGGTCCATTCACAATGCTTTTTGGTTTATAATGACAAAATCACAGATGCGAGCAACAGAAACCGAATGTGGCAAATGACAACGCACAACGCGAACTTTAAATTAAATATATTACGTACCACGAAAAGGGACTAACCAAAGGGACATTGCATATATACATATGTATATATATATATATATGCTATAACACAAATATATGCGTCTCTGTTTGTAGATGGCTGGGTGGGTGGTTCGTTGCTTGGATGGTTATAAAAAGGCAAGGCGTCCGCTTGATGCGCCACAAGTGCGTCGTTCGTTGTCGTTGTTGTTGTCGTTGTCGTTGTCAACCCTATGGCTGTCGCGGCTGTCAAGGCAAGAGGTTCCCTCCGAATTCGACCCACAAACCATCTCAGGCCCCCAAAGACGGAACAAGCCTTGACAACAGACAGCGGCAAGAAAATACACTTGAACAAATTTTTAGTTATTGAAAAGTGATTTCAATTTTAAACATATATTTCTTCTTGTTGAAATAATTTATATAATGTTAAAAAGTCGAGACAGTTTTCTTATTTAGTTTAGAATTACTGGATAATACATGATACTAAATAAGCAAAACCAAGGGCAGAAGATCTACAATTCAAGTTCGTGTTATTAAAATTTGCAATTCTTTCCATAAGAAAAAGGATATAAAATTTATCAACAGAAATTCTAGCTTAACCAAAATGGGGACAATATAATTCAATGATTTTCCACAATTTTTTTTTATTTTTTTACATGGACTTTCAGGTAAATTAGTTACTTATTTATGGCTATATATACTTATTGCATTTTAGATTTCTCCTACTCTGTAAAATTAGATTTTCTACTGGAAAACTAGACTTTCTAAATTTAAATTTTCGTATCAATTTCGATTATATTTATTAATTATTATTTTAATAATTTTTTATTTGTATCCATATTTATTTTTATGAAGAACTCTATTTCATATTTTAAGAATTGGGTACTTAGTACCTCTTAAAATATCAAGCAATAGACCGCAAAAAATTTGACTTTCTTTTTCACTAACTTATTTTTTATTCTATGTGAAAAATATATATTCCATACATTTATTTGGAAAATCTAAGATCTTAATGAAATATGGTGATAAAACTCATTGCCTTATATATAAATTAATTGTTTTTATATTATACGTACCCAAGGACTATTTTAAATTTAATTCAGAAAACACTGGAAATAATAGAAAAAATATTGTGGAATAATTTAAAAATCTTTACCGGCTTAAATTTTGATTAAAATAAATCTTAAAGAGGTTATTGACAATAGTACTGAGAGATCTTTTTGATCCCATTAAATAATTTAAAACTTTTGCTGATAATATTTTATATTAGTAGAATGTTTAAATAGAACTATATAGAATTCAAAAATCAGATATCTAAAAGTTATAGTCTACTTTGTATATGTAATATTATTTTGATTATATATATCTATGCATATAAACATATAAAGATTTGTTATATATTTGTTGAAATGATTCTAATAATGGTTAAAGTAAATTCTTTGGCCTGTTTTTAATTTTTTACACTATTTGAAAGTAAATGATCCTTAATTCCAGATCCATTTTTATGCATTAAATGCTGAAATGAAATATTTTGTCTAATCGTTTTTCCGAGTGCATTATCATATCAAGCTAAAGCTATCAGTAAGTCATGTGTATCGTCAAGGACATACAGTAAAAACAAAAAGCAAAAACAAGCAAAGCAAGAAAGGAGGGGAAAACGCACAATGAACTCATCGGTCTCTAGTCTCTGGTTTTTTTGATATAATAAGAGAAAGCAACATCTGGCTGAGTGTTGAAGCGCACAAGTTGCCTTTATGGCCATGATTTTCTAACCCAGACCTCGACTCACACTCTTACCACTTGTAGCTACCCCACTTTCTGTCCTTCTGTCTGTCGGTCTGTCTGTCTGTCTATCAGTCTGCTATGTCCTGTGTTCCTTTACGCTGTATCTTGGAAAAAGGTGCGACGACGTGTCAGCAAAAATCGCATAAAGTGAAAGCAAATTTGCGTGTCCTTTTGTTGCTGTTGTTCATCATCATCATCATCCGGTTGAGCTCAGTCAGAAGCAACAGGAGCCTAACCATTTGTTGAAGAAGATTTTGGCACTTGTCTTGGTCTTCTTCATCTCTCACTCTCTCTTGCTCGCTCGCTCTCTCGCTCACTATTTGCACACACTTTGTCTTCTTTCTCTTTCTCTCTGTTGACTGTTGAAATTTTGATGTGCCGCATAAATTATTCCCCATAAAGTGCCTCACAAATCGAATAAATTTAAGCCAATTTAAAGGGGGCCAACACACTTACAGACTCACACACACATACACACCTACCCACCGACATACAAAGAGTCACTTAAAGGCTATCAATTGCCTGACTGACAGTTGAAAATGAAAAAAAAAAAAAGGAAAACCCTAAGAAATGCAAACAAAAAAATATTGCATGCTTTTAGGCGCCAAATTGAAAAGTCTCTTGAAAAAGGTAAAAAGGAAAATATGAATGTAGACAAACAAAAAAACGAAAAAATAAAGAGAAAAAAGGCAAAAGCAAAAGAGAAAAGGTTTTAGGCTTAAATTTGCACGGGTTTTCCTTTTCAATTGTCATTGATTTGCTGTCAATTTAGACTTTATTCAATAGTTTCCTTACAAAATGCTGACTTATTTTCAGTGAAAAACTTGTACATATTTCACATCCTTTTTGCCCCATTCAGTGAGAACACATTCCCAACATGTGGCAGTTGGCGCTCTGCTGGCTAATTTCTTTCAATAACAACAACAATAACAAGAAGAACATCAGCAACAGTATGTTTTTGCCCTGCTGCTGCCAACAAGCAAAAACATGTCCAACTGTACTTTGAATAATTGCCAATTTCACTTTCATACTCATGAAATAGACACACACAAGCGCACTCGCATAAATGTACACACACACACACCAACACACACCCACACATAAACAAAACGACACCAGTTTTTTCCCTCGGATTGTTACAATTGTTGGCCAAGTTGTGGAAAAACAAATAAAGCAACAACAACAACAACATCAGTAACAACAACTAACAACAATGTGCTAGATTGATGATGTACAACGAAGTGCAAAAAAGGCAAATGGCGAAAGGCAAATGGCGAAATGGATGGAGATGATGAATGGCAAACTTATGCCAAGTATCCCTTCCATTTTTTTTTTTTTTTAAATTCATATCGTTTGAACCTACCGGCACATATGTGTAACTAAACTAGGTGACAAGCATTACTAATGTACCGTTATGCGGGCAACTGAGCAAATATATGAACTAAGAAAACTCTTCAAGAAAAGTTGTGGAAGAAAATATATGAATTATGGGGTATAAATTTCAGAAAAGGGTAACGCAATAAATATTAAAAATTTTATAAGATGAAACAGGTTTTTTTTTTAAATTTATTGTTCCACATTTACGACGATACTTTGCACTAAAATTTGCTAAAATGGCAACACAATAAGTCTGCTCAAAAAAAATTGTAATAAACATATAGAATTTAAACAATTATATACAGCCAATGCCTTAGTGTTCCATTTAAGAATGGAATAATCAAAAAATAAAGAAGTCCTTTGAATCCTAAGTCAACATAGACCAATTTAAATATATTTAAAATTCCATAATTTCAATAGATTTCTGGATGAAAAATATTAATAATGCATTTTATTTCTCTCGTACTTTTCTTATAAATTTTCAAGATTTTACACGTTTTCACTTATTATAAATGTGAGAGAAGCAACATGGCGTATGAGTTATGTAAAAAGATTCAAGCCTCTAAGGCTTCGTTAAAATAAAGTTTTTTCTTTCAGCATAAGGCATTAAATATGTGTAATCTTTAAGCTCTGTTGCTTCTTTTCAACAAGTTTTTGCATCTTATTATTTTTATTATTTTACACTGTATGCTTAAAGAAGTTTTCAAGTAAAGTTACAGTAAGGGGTGGGGGGAGAGGGGAAGGACACGGTTACAGCTGTTAAATCAATTTTTTTTTTAGCTGTTATTGCTGTATTATTGTTTACTAATATATTTTTTCAAAATTTTTATTCTCGATTAATTTTTAATCTTTCAGTTTCTATATTCTTATATTTTTATTAATATTAATTTTAAACTCTGAAGTTTTGAATTAAATAAGTCCAGGCGAAAAAGTCATAATCTAAAATCAAATAGCGAACTAGTCAAAAGATTTATTAAAACTTAAAAACATAATGAAAGAAATCAGTTGAATGCAAAAAATATGCCATGTCACTTCCTTTAAAGCACTCAAGAGCTGGGTCCATGAACTTAAATGAAGGACTTTCCATTGTGACTGAAGGATATTGACTGTAAGAAATTATGATGGACATGAAATTGTTGCATCTATCAGTTGTTAGCTTTCTATTTATAAAACTAAAGCTTCATCATCATCAGCCAGGACTGGATCTGAACCTTGGCACATGTCTTTGACAAGGATCACGCCCACACACACACACACACGCATACACCCACACATAAGCATGTATGAGGAAAACTTTTACCAACTAAGAACAAAAGAAGAAGCGTTAAAACTGTAACGGCACCTGGCCAGCAGCAAACTTAGCAAATATAACAACAACAAAACTCTCATCCCATCCCATTCCCTCCCCCTTCCCCTTCTTCAAAAAGGAAGTCAAAGCAACAATGTAGAAGCATAAGAAAAAAAGAAACAAAAATAAAATAAAATAAAACGGAAGTTGCGGTAATCGAATTTAAATAAGTTTACTTTGTAAACAATTCGCATTGCGGGCGGGCAATGGAGGGAAAAGTCAAACAACAAGGAAAGAAATGGTGAAAAATATTAGCTTTTGACAGCCACCCACACCCACATGCATACACACACACACACACACACATACATACAGACCAGCCCACTCAACCAGCACACGGGAATGGAAATCCGGGTATGGCGGGGGGTAGAAAAATGAAAACTGGGATCTGCCTGGCATATTAATCATTGTATTCCGCAGGCATAGTGGCGGCTGGCAAGGCCGTTGGAGACTTTTTAATGACTCTTGCCAAGGTTAACCAAGTACAAAATGAAAACTATTCGTTGCAGTGTATCTATCTATCCATAGTTTGAAATCCTTTTTTAAAGAGAATATTTCATTCTTGTTTTCAGGACTCTCGGATGCTTTGGCCAAGGGATTGCTCACTGATGAATTCATAACTGGTGCGCGGATTTTGGCTTTGAATCTAACCAATGGTGCAGTCCAATCCTATGTTTGGTGGGTGAAGGCCACCCAGGACAAAGTTTTGGGCGAGGGCGAAGCCCAACGCTATAATGAGGAAGGTTTGCAAATTGGCAAAAAGCCAGCCACCAGTTATCCATGGTAAGAGCTCCCCCAGCAGGATTGCTGATGTACATAGTCGTAATCAGCGATGCTGTTGACCATTTTGCCAGCAATTATTTACTATAACTAAGACTAAATTTAAAAAGGACAATTTACAATAATTCATTGATCTATAAGTGGTGAACATTTACAAGAAATTATTTCTTTAACTGGAATAATGTGAAGTTTTTTTTATAGTAGTTGGGATTAGATTTTCATTTTTCAATAGAAATAATTAGCAAGAAACTAATAGCAAGAACCTGATAACGATTAACTAGTAGAGAGTAACTTGTAACGAGAAACTAGTAACGAGAAACTAGTAACAAGAAACGAGAAACTGGTAGCAAAGAGAAACTAGTAACAAGAAACGAGAAACTGGTAACAAAGAGAAAGTAGTAACGACAAACTTGTATCGAGAAACTAGTAACAAGAAACGAGAAACTAGTAACATGAAATGAGAAACTAGTAGCGAGAAACTAAAACCAAGAAACGAGAAACGAGACAATATTAATGAGAAAAATGTTATGGAAAAGAAATATAAAGAAACCAGTAATGAAAAACTAGTAAGTGGAAACGAGAAATATGTTACAACATATGAGAAACTAGAAACAAGTTATTCGATACTTGTAACAAGAAACGTCTAATAAGAAGCCAGTGACGAGGAACTAGTAGCGAGTAAATAGTAACAATTTGGCAACTAATAACAAAACGGAAATTGACAAATCGGTTTTAAATATTAACGTTTAAGTTCTATCTAATATCATTGTTAAATAATTTTTGGTGCCTTTAACTTTGATTTTGTATAATCTTTCTATATATAGCATTATTTATATATGCCTTCGATTTTATCGTTGTTATGTGCATCTAGGTTCGATGATGAGTCCAGTTCACCAAGTTTACGTTCACCAAAATTTGCGCCTAGCCCACCGAATAACTATTACAAAGGCTGGTGGACATATCCATATTTCTCCTGTGCATTGAGCAAATGGTTAGTGTCCTACAGCGTTGCCATACCGCCAAGTGGTCGTCATGGGTTGCGTGGCTTCATTAGCATTGATATCAATGTATCCACCTTGAGGGTGAATCAATGTGAGGGGGGAAGCATGAGCGGATTGCCCTCTTACCAATCGACGGGTAGCCATCAGAGAAAGCTGATGACAATGATGATGTTGAGACGACCCCAAGGCAGAATGAGTGTGGGCGGCTCTAAGCTGATTACAGGCGATGTTGATTTCATAAATGACTTGCAGGCCTTTCATGGTTCCCATAAATGTCATCGGAGCTCCATGGTGGTAAGTTTTTGTTTATTAAAGTGAACTATAAAATTAGAGTGAATGAAATTCCTTACAGTTGATTGACATTGTTAATTAGTCTGGCAATAAGAATTTCGAAATTATTTCGAATTATTTGAAAATATTTTCCCCCCTTTTCAATTTGTTTTCCATAGTGCGATTATCGCCAGCCCAGTCCCAATTTGGATTCAGCGACAATAACTGGGGGTAAAATACTGAGTGCTTTAACTAGTAGCAGTTGGTCCCGTGGCTCCTATCAGTGTCTGTGTAAGCGTGGATACTATTCGCTACGACATCCCGATGGCTTCAATGGCACCATTATGGAAATTGCCTGGCAGGAGCATCAGGATAATATAAGCAATTACTATACGGATGTATTCAAATGTTTGGCCTGTGCTCCCGGCTGTGATCAATGCACCGGTCCAGAGCCATGCTTAGCCAACTTTCATTGGCCATTCAGGTAAGGTCACCACAACACACCAGCTGCAATAAGGAGACGTATCTCAATTTAATCATTGAATTTATCTAGAATATCCTTGTTAACCATTTCGATTGGTTGTGCTTGCGGCACTTTTATCTTGGCTGGATATCTCTTTCGGCATCGTCGTGTCAAAGTTTTTAAAGTGGCTAGTCCCATCTTTTTGATGATTACACTGATTGGTTGCGCCATCATGTATTTGGAGGTGAGTAAAAGGTGAAAGTGAAAGTGAAAAGTGAAAGTGAAAAAGTGTGTTAACAATGCTAACACTAATGTGACAAAAGGTTTGGGCTCTTATTGTTGGTAATTAACCCATATATATATATATATATGTATACATACATACATACATACATATGTATGTATGTGTGAGGCAGGTCCGCAACATGAAATCCCTTTTTTATATGCTTTTAAATGCGACTTTTATGCCCTGTGTGACTGAGGATGAAGGAAAGAGTATATGTGCTTAGTTTATGGCGTTGGTAACAGCTTTTTGAGTAACCGTTATCAATTACCTGTTATACAGGATTACCAACAAATAAAGCATTTCGAAATTAATAACCGTAATGTTATATCCATCTTATATAAACAATAAAAATTTAAACATTTATTGATCCTGATGAACTCTTTAAATGCAAAAAGGCCTTCCTGTAATATATTTTTCGCTTAAATTGCTTAATCGTATGATTGACATTTAAATTCTCTTTATTACAAATTTAAAATGATTTCAAGAGTACTATATTCCATATCCATTAATTAAATGTTTTATGAGCTATATAAATACCTTACAAAGTCTTTCTATATATGTGGTACATAAGTATGTATATCGACTTAAAGAATTGTTGTATATGAGGTATAAAATCTTTTTAAAGAATTGCTTCTGTTTTGGTTTATCATTCGTCTAATGTTTTATCCATTTATCCTTCTTTCATTCTATTTTTTAGTTCCTTTTCGGTTTTATAATTTTGATTGAATATATCCAAACTAAGGTTTATCTTGTCCTGTGATGAATATTTAACTGATTTTCTGTCTCGAACTGTCTAAATTTTATTTTGTTAGTAAGAAAACTTCTGTCACAAGGTTTGCTTCAAAAGAAATATTAAAATTATACATAGAAAATTGCGACATAGTTTTCATATTCCAATTTTCATTTATAAATTCCATTTAAAAAAAAAAATTATTTTTTGGTTTCGCTTAAGCAGTTAGGAATTCTGTTAATATTCCATATTTATTCTCATCTAGTTCTTATAGATGATTTTAAATAATTCAATTTATTTATTTATTTATTTATTCAAATTGTAGAGCATTCTCAGTTTGACAAGTTGAAAGTTTTATTTTTTTCTGTATGTAGCTCCACCATTATCTGACTTGTTTACAATTATGTTGTCAACAACAAAGCCACTTACTCCCCAACTCGACCATCTGCCCTCCCCCCTTCTGCCCACCCATCTCCCATTCCCCGCAGTGGACACATAAAAAACCACAAACAATAGCAACAGCAACACCAAATGAGGGTTAAGAGGTTTTTAAGGATTGAGGTTGCTTTTCTCTTGTTTGCAGGCAGACATTAAGTGGGAAATGCTGAGAAAGAGTGTTGGGTGGGAAAAAAGGGGGCGTGGGGGTGGGTAAGCAAAATGTGAGATAAAAAAGAAAAAAAAAACATAACGAGATTTTCTAATCAAACGAGTTGACACATGTGAGTTGACAGACAGAGAGAGAGAGAGAGAGGGAGAGAGAGATAGAGAGAGATATTTCATTTTTGGGAATATGAATGAAAAGGGAGATGGCGGGAAGGACAATGATGGGAATTCTGAAAAAAAATCGAAAGAACATGGCGAGGATTTGCCTCCGCCCAGTTCCGATTCGGATACCGATGAAGATGAAGCCGCCATCCGAGCGGCTCTTACAGAAATGGTTAAAATACCCGATATAACAGATCATCGGTTAATGCATAGGCGTTACAAGAATTACGTTGAAGATTCAGATGATGAGGAGGAAGAGATACAGATGAAAATAAGACCAGAGCATTTGATAGATATGCTCGTAAGGCAAAGGGAATCCCATCAACTTAAGTCAGTTGTATCCTCATTGCATGTAAATCAGCTGGAAAAGCCAATAGAGATCCATAAACTAGAGGAGTCGGAAGTGAAGAGAAATATTTCCAGAAATTTGCAGAGCAAAACAAAAATAAAAGAGGATATCAGTCATATATCAATCCAAGTACCGACATTCACCCAGGAAGATCTTAACATAACTCCATCGTCTGCAAAGGATATAACACCCGAAATGCAATTGAAATACCAACGTATTGAGGCAGCATCAACGCCCAAGTATTATAGGACATCCTTTCCACCACCCCCACAACCATCGCCGGCAACAGACAACACCAAAGTAGTCGGAACTCAGACACCGCCACTTTATTCACAGCTGGAGCCAAATGAAAGATCAGAGAAACTATCGATGCCAATATTGCCGACAACAAGACATCAAACAGGCATTATTAATATACTTACAGGAACTTTTCGTCATCCCCTAAGCTATGAATCGGATAGTGGAATAAGCCCTAAAACAACTGCAGAAGCTGGCACAATAACCAATCCTGCAGACATGAATACAATTCCAAAGATGGACGATCAAATAGAAGAGGTGATTACATCACGAATCATTGAACCACCATCAAATGCAGAAGCTGGCACTATAACCAATCCTTCATATTTGAGAAAAATTGCAAATAAGCAAGATCCAATGGAAACGGTTATTACGTCACTAATCGTTGAACCCAAACCTTTACCTCCACCACCAGCAAATGCAACTCCATCGCCATCAGATATCCATATTATGATAGAGGAGACAAAGGATCATATTAAAATAGAGAACGAAAAGCAGTCTGATCCTGAACATTTGGACAAACTTCGCGAATCGGAATCTATGAGAACCTTGACCATTGTTGGTCATAGCCATATAACCACCAGGTGGATGGATCATTGTCACTATGAGCGACAAAGCATGGGCATAGATAAGGTGGCTCGTCGCAAACTGATTTTGGCCAGTGTCCTTTGTGTTGTCTTTATGGTGGCCGAAGTTATTGGTGGTATCCTATCGAATAGTTTAGCCATTGCCACAGATGCAGCTCATCTTTTAACCGATTTGGCTGGTTTCCTAATCTCTCTATTTGCCTTATATATTGGTGCTAGGCCATCAACTCAACGCATGAATTTTGGTTGGCATCGCGCCGAGGTTATTGGGGCCATGATTTCCGTCTATTTTATATGGGTGATTACAGGTAAGAAGTGGAGAGTAGAGCGGAAGTTTCGTTCGTTATAGAATTATTCTTGTTACATCAGAGAAAAATGAGGGGTAAGGATCAAAGATAATATGGTAATTTTTCAATTACTTCTCAATTAATTAATAAAAGATTTGGACTAGAAATATTCAGTTAAATAGTGAATTATTTTCACTTTTAGTTTCCTACATATCAGATAAAGATTTAGATGGTTTTTCTTATTAAATTAGTTAATAGTTCATTAAATGACTTTATAGTCCTTTGAACATTTATCCTTTAGACATTTTTAGTTCTATAAATAAGCTGATAGTCATTTTGATATTTTAAAAAATTAGGGAAAAAGAATCTATTCTATAAAAAAGTGATTCCCTTAACATATAATATAATTTTTGGATCGATTTAACAATATTAAAAAAAAGAGAACGATTTTTACAAAATTTTTAAAATAATTAATTTCCAGAATGACCAAGAATTTTTCTTTAAATTAGTTAATTAAAACTTTGAATTCAGAATGTTTTTCCATTATCCTCCATATAGTAGATATAGTACCACATACTACACTAAATGCTGACCAGATATAGGACCAAAAGAAGAATTTAACTTGATAACTTAATGAAATGATGGATCAAATTTCTTTATCTACCTTTCATTATACTTAAATTTATAACAAATAATTATTTCTGCTGGAAGTTCATAATTTTTCATTAGATTGGAACCTTTTGATACTTCTTTTCCTTCCATACATTGATAGTTGTTGATCATCTTAGTCTAATGATTCTTCTATTTAGATCTGAATATATATCCTAAATGACCATTAAACCAAAATTCTCCTTAGGAGTTCTTGTTTGGTTGGCCTTTCAGCGCCTCTTGACGGGTCAACATGATGTGAATGCGACAGTTATGTTAATTACCTCTGGCCTGGCCATTTTAGTGAATATAATAATGGCCGTTCAATTAACCCATGGACACTCCCATTCACATGTTGATGCTAGTCGTCATACTCGCCTCAAGTCGAAGGGGTCAAGGCTAAGTGCAGTTAGCTTAAGTGTCCGAACAAGAGAACTCGAGAAGAGCATTGCCCATGGACATGATCCTACCAC